>OW203761.1:53334340-53675089 GCA_934045905.1 Leuctra nigra
AATATGTGATCTGCGACAACGGAACTCAGTACACCAGTAAACAGTTTGTGGATAAAGTTACCGGCTATGGGGGGAAAATCCTTTACAACCCAAATTACCACCCGCAAGCGAACCCGACAGAGAGAATCAATCGCGTCCTGAAGACGATGATAGCGTCGTACGTGAAGGATAACCATCGGAGTTGGGACAAGAATTTACCACAGTTGAGGCACGCCATCTGTACGGCGACACACGAAGCGACGGGTTTCACACCCGCTTTTCTCAACTTTGGCCGAGAACTCTTCTTGTCCGGGACGTCGTACCGCAAGTTGGAAGAAGATGGTTACGCTCCGAGGATGGGTCCACGTGAACCTCGGGCCAAGCTATTAAAGGAACTTCCCGCACTCTACGCCGAGGTTACTGATAGACTCCAAAGAGCCCACGAGAAGAACAGCCGGATCTACAACCTCCGTCGCCGTCCACTGCAATTTCAACCAGGAGATGTTGTTTGGAGAAAGACTTTTCCCCAATCAGATGCCGCGCGCTACTTCACGGCGAAGTTAGCACCGAAGTATACGCGGTGCTTCATCCACAAGCGGGTGTCCAACCTAGTCTACGAGCTGCGGGAGGAAGATGGGCGAGTACTTCCAACCAGGTGGCACGTACAAGATCTCAAGCCGGATGCGACGCCCGAAGCAGAAGATAATTTATAAAATAAATTCTTAAAAGAGGAAAAGGTGGAGTTTGTAACATGTAAACTGAGGGAGGGCGGCCGCCCGAGGTCAACCGGTCATACAACCCCTCACGCGCTCGAGCAGGGGCTCGGGAGTTGTTGACCGGCCAGCGACGGAACTGGTTGTGTTGTGTGTTGTTAGAGAGACGTTTCTAGAAGCCGACGCAGGCAACTGATTTTTGTACAGAGAAAGAGTGTTGATCATTATTATTTGTCGGACTGTCTTACGACGACTTGTGCTGTGGGATTAAGAGTTATTAAAAGTATTGTTCAAGTGTGATTGTGTTCAAGGTGTTTTGTTTACGAGCTTCGTGCTTCCTCGTACCCCAGAAGCACGTGGCGCCCATCCCCGTCCGCCAGCGTTCCCCCACCCACCCCATTCCACCGTTAAGAAGGGGCAAACGTTATAACTGGCGCCCGACGTGGGACCGAAATTTTGAAAATGGATTACACACGACTGACGCGTGACGAGATCGAGTATGAGTTGAAGATACGCGGACTAGGCGAGGGACTGACCACCGTTGCCGAAATGAAAACCGTCCTCGCCCAGGCCCTCAAGACCGAGAAGGAGGGGAAGAGCACCTGCCCGCAAGAAACCACTCTGGATCCGGAAGAGGAGCTTGAAACGTGCAAGATGAAAATAGCGGACCTGAATACAGCGATTACCAACTACAGCGGTTCGTCCAAGGCGGATTCGGAGTACAAACGAATAGAAACACGTTTGGGACACATCTTGCGCCGGCTCGGAAGGGTGAGTGCACTCATCGCGGACGTGTGTACAAGACGAACGGAGCTGATACAGGAAGCAGCCAAGTGCGGGGACAAGCTTAAGGAAAAACTGCTTTCAGACCCGTTAGCTATATTGGCGGCCAATAAAACTTTGTCAGATGCCTTGGCTAAGTTAGCAACCGGCGAGACCAGTGCCAGGAAAAAGTATGTTCCAGCCAGAGACTGGGGAGTTACCTTTACGGGGGACGGCCGTGGGTTGAGTGTAAGCGCCTTCCTGGAACGCATCGAAGAATTATGTGAGTCCAGACTACGATCGAAGGAAGACTTACTAGTGGAAGCAATGGATTTATTCGACGGCTCAGCATTAGTATGGTACCGATCCATTAGGCGGCAGCTCGGCTCCTGGGAAGACCTCACGCAAAAACTACGAGAAGAGTTCCTATCACCCGACTATGACGAGGAGTTACTCGACGAAATTAAGAAGCGAACTCAAGGACCGGAGGAAACCATTGGAATCTACGTCGCCTTCATGAGGAACTACATGGCGCGGCTGCAGACACCTTTGGCCGAATCCGTCCAGCTAAGTATAATTCGGAAAAACTTAGACCCGTTTTATGTGGACAGGTTAAGTTTGCAGCAGATCGAGTCCGTGGCCGACCTTCTTAGCCTGGGACGGAAGCTGGAGTACAGCCGGCAACGGGTACGCAAATTTCAGCATCCCGTGCAGCAGAAGGATTCTATCGAACCTGACCTGGCCTACCATGGACGCCGAAGACTGCCAGATCGTCCAGGCCCGAACGTCGGTGCGGTACAGGAAGAGAATCTAGCGGACGTCTCCACAGCGACCTCGAGAGGCAGCAGAGGGCCATGTTGGAACTGTCAAGGTACCGACCACACCTATCGCGATTGTTTGGCAAAAAGGTCAGTGTTCTGTTATGGTTGTGGTGCAGCAAACGTTTTGAAGCCAAATTGTATCCCTTGCCGTGAACGTGCGGGAAAAGCAGCAGCGGGTCGAGTGTAGGGCGGACTCCTCCTGCAAAGCTGATATGTTCGCCTCCTAACGAAGAGTGGTGTGACTGGTTAGACGTGGTAGCCAATCATAGTCTTCGAGCCAAGCTGGACCATATCCTGGCATCGGCAGGGAATGATAGTCGGCCTAGCCTGAAGGTACACGTGTTGGGGATAGCAATGCAGGGTCTTCTGGATTCCGGAGCATCAAGAACGATTCTTGGTCGGGGCGGCTGGGAGAAGATCAAAGCACTTCATCCTCCTCTTCGGAAAATGGAAGCAGGTATGGTGCGCGTTGCTGATGGACGTTCTTGTCAAGTGTTAGGAGAGGCTGATCTGCCGATTGAATTAGATGGGAGAGTAAAAGTTTTACCAATTTTGGTAGTCCCATTACTGGAGCGTGCCTTATACTTAGGGATCGACTTTTGGAAGACAATGAGGTTTGTCCCCGATGTAGCGCAGGGTACCTGGACCTTTAGTGATAGTGGAGAAATACCCCGGGTAGCCGAGTGTACTCAAATCAAGGACAGACTCTCACCCAAGGAAAGAATTCAGTTGGAGAAGATGGTGACAGATTTGATGGCTCTCCCACAGGATAAGCTAGGGGTAACAGGTTTAGTGCATCATAAGATCGATACAGGAGATGCGGCTCCCATCAAACAACGGTACTACCCTTATTCACCGGTCATACAGAAGCAGATTAATAAGGAACTCGACGAAATGTTAAGGGACGGAGTAGTCGAACCTTCAACCAGTGCATGGAGTTCACCATGCACTGGTCGACGACCAACTCGACGACCAACTTTAACTAGAAGAAAAGTGCGTTTATCATCAAAATAGATATATGAATTGATAGATAATGTATTATTTAATTATTTTGCACCGGAAAACATCCCAGTTCTTTGGTTGTATATGATTTTATACCCAGACATGCTATAACAAGTTCATCGTGGGTTAGGTCTTTTAGCCAGTACCGGAATGACATCTGCAGTGGCAGAATTGTGGGTTAGGCGACGTTAGGCAAACTAAAATAATGTATCACCTTTTGCCAAGCAATTGCATCTTAGCGCCATATTCTATCAGGAAGAACATGCATTTCGAAAAAAAATGGGTTACGCCTTTTGGCCTTTCCACCGTCGATATAAAGTAGCTTACATGACACTCGTCAAGTTCGTTCACGTTTAGAATAGCAAGCCCGTGTACTACTGTAGTCAAGCGAGCATTTGTAAACCTACACATGTAAATATCAATTATCAAAGAATATGTACAAGACGACTGTAGATAAAGAGACATCAATTTTATTGAAGTTTTCTAATATTTTCTACTATTAAAAAGTATGTATTTCACATACTTTATACAATTTCAATAATACAAAGAAGAAAGTCTTGCCATTGACAGGGCAGTGTTCATGTGACCGACCAATGAACGACGTGATCGACTTGCTATTCTAATCGTGAATGAACTTTACCTATTATTTTGTAATGAAACCCATTCGTCGCTTCTCAGCATCAACGCTACTACTCGAGCTGAAAACGGTCGGTGGGCCGACAGCTGATCTGGGACGTTCCACACCAAAAGGGCCAAAAAAAGTGAAAAATTTACATCACCATCTTTAATGTTGGTCAAACTTGGTAGAATTGTTTATAAACCAAAAGAAACACATACGTATTTTTTGTTTCGCCATATCTCTAACGGTGTTGGAGGGACGCACCCCTAAAGAAACCAACTTTAAGCTGGGGTGTAATTACAATATAAATCATATCTTTTGATCCGTTTGAGATAATGGAGTGATCGTTTTTAGAAAATATTGCTAATGGCGCAACCTTTGAACGAGTTTCATTAATTTCAAAAAATTGTTTTTGCGACAGGGGTGACCAAACCAAATTTTGACTTTAAGGCCCCCTCCCCCTCAAAAAAGGTCAATTTTAAAATTCTCAAAAAAATATATGTTACTAGTCATTAGTATGACTACAACCTCAGCAAGTTTGGTTATAGGGCAATAAGTAGTTTTGGAGTAGTGAAATAAAGCTCGTAGTCATGTTTGAGAAACACGTGTTTTGCGAAGTCATTGCGCTACTTGTTCCTACAAGAAACTCTGATAATTTCAATTGTAGGTAATCAGTTTGCAGTGTATCAATATAATCAACGAATGTTTTATATATTGTTCACAGATGACAAAAATTATCACAAATATATTTACTAAATTGAATAGTCAATTGAATTTAATAGTATTGAATAGTCCTCTGTGATTATGCAGAGTGTCAGTGATGTAATAGTATTTTTTACCTCAATAATCCATCGAGGGGCTAAATGATTTTGGTAGTCAAGTCCTTGAACAAAATAAAAATCTCAACATTCAGCGGTGAAAAGACGTGATATAAAAAAATTAGCCTAGTCAAAACTTTATTTAAAAACCAAAAATACTTCGCGCATCGTGTATATTTATAGTAGGTAGGCCAGTAAACACAAATAAATAACCATATCTATAATATACATTGCACTATTAACTATGCGCCAAGAATTTTTATTTTTTTGATTTTTAAAATAAAGATTTCACTTGGACAATTTTTTGATATCCCAACTTTTCAGTGCTGAATGTTTAGATTTTGTTTTTAGTTGAATTGAGACTTGGATGGTATTTTTACACGGAGTGTATTTATGGGGATTCATAATTATTTCATAAACCATAAACCTTAAATAAACCATAAACTGTATTATTCGATTATTATATTATATTATATGCATTTTATTTTTAACCAGGGTGCGTACCTTTAATACATTTTTATGTAAATGAGGAAACATCGTTTCATTGTTTACATCATAACTCTGATACAAGAGTAAATATTCCTTTGGAGTCAGCTTACTTGCAGTTGTATCATTTCTTACCTCAAATTAGCGGATACTTGCAAGTCAATAACATTATTTGTTTTACGAATTAAAATACTGACTTACATGGTATTTACGTTCTAATGAATAATAACAAGGTGGCACAACACTTGCACGCCACTGTACATATTGTCTTATTGGTTTGTTTGTAGACAGGAAATATCTGCAGTATATAAGTTAGTGCAATGACCGTAAGATAATTAGAAGAAATTATACGTCTCATATCGAGAACGATGTCGCCTTCTTCGGCTCTTCTGGTTGTTTCATGCCTTTTGGTAAGTTCTGAACAAATTTCAATTCTAATAACTTAATTCAACAATAAATGCAGAATATAGCCAGCCGCTAATCTAGTGGAGCGGTCGCTCCACCCAGCCAAGTCGTACCGTACACTCACACTCAATTAACATACCGTAAATGCCTAATAAACTGAGGAGCAGACCAACCACTTTTACTGTAAGCAACAACATGGCATTTTCGGCCTACTGGATCTTAAAATTCGAAAATCTCACATTGTTGCGAAATATCTTAATTTCGAGCTATGGCCCACCCCACCCCCTATACCAAATTTGGTATCAAATTTGGTATCAGATGATTGCTTCCGAGCTGTTTTGAATGGGGCGCATCGAGCGGCCGCAACAGACTCCTCAAACCTACAATGCTATTTATATGGGAAAACACGATTTTTTTTATTTATGGACGGATCTTTCTCAAAAACTATACAGGTCTAAGTTAGTATGAGATGAATGTGTGTGCAAAATTTCAGATCGATACGTTGAACGGTGCGGCCTGGGTTGAACCAGCAAAAAAACAAACAAACAAACAAACACACACACAGAGAAAGTGCCGCAAGAGTCAAGTGGAGACGCTCGCTCCGCTCGCTTAAAAATCTGAAGTAATTCCTTCAAGAAATTTGACAAATATCCCCAAACACCCATAAATTATCTATAAAAAAGTCAATAACTATTGAGATAACGACAAATCAGTCTGAAAATTTACACACAAAAAGCACCTAAAATATTGACCATGCAAAATTGCAAAATTGCAAATGACCATGCAAAATTTGAAGTTGATCGGTCGGTTCCAGTTTTAATTTTCAAAAAATCACAGTGCCCTGTTCAAAAACTATACACGAAACCGCTCTTGTGACATTTGTGTGTGTAGGATACACAATTTCAGATCGATTTGATGAAAGGTTTGGCCTGGACAGTGCCTGTAAATACACACAAAAACCGTGAGATAGAACGCTGCCAATATGGCTGATAATAACACGGACTCTTCACGAACGTTGCTCTGACACGATGTCCATGTTTCAGACGACATCTCTTAGTGCGGCGTGCGAGGAGTACGCATGCGCGGACGTGGGCAAGTTCCCTGACAACGCCAGCTGCAAGCACTACCATCTGTGCTCGACCCTGCGCGGCGGGTTTGCGACTCAAAGGTACGAGTGTCCCGGCGAGTCCTTCTTCAACCCGCACACGGCCAGATGTTCCATGGAGTATTCCTGTGACGAGGACCTTTAGTCGTCGTGTTGTTATCAAGATGCATTGTCTCATTGTTACATTGTATGTGCAATAAATCATGATAAGCTCTTGAGCGCAGACGTCCTTATTGTCACCTTCAAACGTATCTTCCTGTCCATAAACATTTTAGAATAGTTGTATAACATGTATTTTGTTGCGAATTATTTATATTTTTTTCTTCAAATGTAGGTAAATTTCAATTTGTATTATAGTGATAATTACACTTTGCCAATTTAAAAGATATTTAAATTGAAACTAGAGTCGGGTCACGTCACGATTTTTTTTAGCACACTCACGCACTATCCCCAATGCTGCACACTCATGCATTTCGCTTCCCCAATTCTGAACGCTCACACACTTCGCTTGCCCAACTCTGTACGCTCACGCACTATACGCTGGCCCAATTCTGTATGCTCACGAACTTCGCACCCCAATGTTTCAAACTCACGCACTTTGCTTTCCAATCTGCACACTCACGCACTTCGGTTCCCCAATGCCACACACTCACGCACTTCGGTTCCCCAATGCCGCACGCTCACGCATTTCGGTTCCCCAATGCTGCACGCTCACGCACTTCGGTTCCCCAATGCCGCACGCTCACGCACTTCGGTTCCCCAATGCTGCACGCTCACGCACTTCGGTTCCCCAATGCTGCACACTCACGCGCATCGGTTCTCCAATGCCGCACGCTCACTCATATAATTACTGTGCTGTAACAAGTCACGCGTAACTCAATGTTGCCATTAAATTGACAATTGTAACTGTAACAAGATAATATCTGATGAAAAATATTATTGAAGTTTGAATTAGTCTCCAACGATTGGTAATCTTACCAAAAAGCAAACTTTAATAAAAAAGTTCCTTGGCATTGGAAACGGTTTACGCACTCAGCTATTAGGCCTTACCTAACAATTTGTACATCAAACACATCCAAATTATAAATTATCTTCTGCTCACATTGCGGAAGGATGTAACGTGACATATGTTTCACTTCTGTCACAATTATTTTGATATTGGGACACAACTAAAATTTCCCGTGGCACGCACAATTACGCGTGACTCGGATTCACGTGGCACGTACAATCATGCGTCACAATTTCACGTGGCACGCCCAATCACGCGTGACACGATATACGTAGCACGCACAATCACGCGTGACACAATTATCGTAGCACGCACAATCACGCGTGACACAATTTACGTAGCACGCACAATCACGCGTGACAAGATTCATGTTAACGTGAACGTCATTGATATATTATGTTATCAATGCCAAATACTCCAAATTTAGAACATATTATTACTACCTACCTAGATATAAGATAATGAATTCGGTTTAAAACCACAAAAACTGCACCAAATAGCTTTGACCTCCACATTTCAGGTCACGAAGGAAAATCATAATCAATTAAGGAATAAACAATGATGAGACGGTAAACAATTGATAATCCCTGTGCATTGCATTACAAACATGCATTCCCTTCCTGTTATCGATGTGTTGGAAGATGCTCTCACTCTCTGCGAGGGCAGCTACAGTGTTGGATGCTGGAGGAGAGAAAGGATCAGCAGTTATCATGATGCAAGGGGTGAACAGGGTCTGGACGATTGTGTATGTGGTGAGTAGAAAAAGGCTGTCCTTGACAATTTAAGACAAATGTACTAAACAATAGACCAAATATTTCAATCTTCCTTTGACTTTTTGAGAATAATTATTACAGGTTTTAATGTTGAACAAGAAATATTAAACTTTCTATATCAAATATTGAACTATCTTCGACAATTGTAATATATAATAAGGAAGCTGTTGGACAGAACCAATTTCCCAGAAATTTAAATTTTGGATTACCTACCTAGGTTTATTATTTTAAACTCGATTACATTTTGAAAATAAGAAAGATTCTTCAATCTGTCATTGACATTTTGAGATGTTTACTTATTTTTTAAAATATATGTTGGCTATTTCCTACGAACAGAACTGCATCTGACGAACTGCATCTGACAGAAGAAGCGATCGAATGGCTTAATAAATTAAATTTATAATTTGTTTTCTTGTTTCTCTATTGTTTACTTGTAATTAGTCCAGTAATTCTAGTGAAAAAATCAGCATGACCCACCACTAATTGCAACAGAAGCGTTTTTGGTACCGTTCGATTCAGAAAAATGTCCTCTACAACATATCCAAAATCGACCAAAATCGCTGTACGGAAAAAGGGCTTTAATGACTTTTTAAGTTAATTTCCCATGTTAATTCTATCTTGCAAAAAAAACTTTTTTTCATGTAACTTCGGTTTTGACGAAACTTGGCATAATTGTTCACCATCCTGAATGAACACAAATAGCTCTCCTAGCGTATTCCTCTAAATCTCATCGTTTGGGAAATATTGGCTATTGAAAAATCATATTTTAGTCAGTTTTCGTTGATTTGAGTGTAATTTGACGTTTTGCGAGGTCCATATTTCCCAAACGATGAGATTTAGAGGAAAACGCTAAGAGAGCTATTTGTGTTCATTTAGGATGGTGAACAATTCTGCCAAGTTTCGTTAAAATCGAAGTTACATGAAAAAAAGTTTTTTTTGCAAGATGGAATTAACATGGGAAATTATCTTAAAAAGTCATTAAAACCCTTTTTCCGTACAGCGATTTTGGTCGATTTTGGATATGTTGTAGAGGAAATTTTTCTGAATCGATTCATGTATTGAAACCTTCTGTTGCAATTAGTGGTGGGTATAATCACACATATTACTGGACTAAATGTTCCAATAAAAACCATACGATAATAATCATTTGGACTGTTCATTGCAGCAGGCCCCTCAATTATCTAAATCTTCGATCATCGAAATAAAAACGAACGTTTCACAATATTTCAGACAATGTTTGCTTTCACGACGGCATCCTCTCAACAATGCAACTCCGCCAGCTACTTCTGCACTTCGACAACATCCTTCCAGGACTGCGTGGACGGCTCGCTACCCTCCTCCGCTCCTGTTCGTCAATGTCATCCGGACACGGTGTGCGACATGAACTGCGCCTCCCCGTGCGTGGCGTCGCCCTGCAGCGCCACGACGCCCGTCCCGACGCCGGCGCCGGAGACGTGCAACGACGCCGACTTCTACTGCGTGTCGGACACCAGCTTCAGGCAGTGCGTCGACGACGACCTCACGCCGTATCCTGACGTCAGCACCTGCGCGATGTCGGTGTGCAGCATGTTCTGTCCGCAGCCGTGTTGGGAACATGCTTGTCCGGACTGTCAGGAGAACGGCCGCGTACCCGTGGAGGGGAGCGACACTGACTATTACGTCTGCACGATGTTGAATGACAAGGATTCTGTCTTTGAAGAATACACTTGTCCTGAGGCGGCGATATTCAATCCAAATACCAAGCGATGCGAGTCGAGCCCGATGACTACAATGGAGCCCACCACTATTCCTCCAACTACAATGGAGCCTATCACGATCCCACCAACTACAATGGAACCCACCACGATTCCTCAAACTACAATGGAGCCTACCACAATTCCACCAAGTACAATGGAGCCCACCACTATTCCTCCAACTACAATGAAACCCACCACGATTCCTCCAACTACAATGGAGCCTACCACAATTCCACCAAGTACAATGGAGCCCACCACTATTCCTCCAACTACAATGGAGCCCACCACTATTCCTCCAACAACAATGGAACCCACCACTATTCCTCCAACTACAATGGAACCCACAACAAATCCTCAAACTACAATGGAGCCCACCACAATTCCTCAAACTACAATGGAGCCCACCACAATTCCTCAAACTACGATGGAGCCCACCACTATTCCTCAGACTACAATGGAGCCCACCACTATTCCCCCAACTACAATGGAACCCACCACGATTCCACCAACTACAATAGAGCCCACCACTGTTCCTCCAATTACAATGGAGCCCACCACGACTCCTCCAACTACAATGGAACCCACCACGATTCCACTAACTACAATAGAGCCCACCACTGTTCCTCCAATTACAATGGAACCCACCACGACTCCTCCAACTACAATGGAGCCCACCACGATTCCTCCAACTACAATGTATCCCACTACGATGCCTCCAACTACAATGGCTCCCACCACGATGCCTACAATGACGACAGAACTATCAACTGCCACAACTACGACCACCGCAGGATTTACCTGCACGACTGCCGGCAGGTTTCCCGACCCCACGGACTGCCACCAGTACTACATCTGCTCCGTGCTGACTGCTGGAGGTCTGATGACGAGTCATTACTCCTGTCCTGGAACCTCCGTCTTCGACCCTGTGACGACCAAGTGCAGCGTGCAAGTGACCTGCTCGACGCCGCCGACGCCGACGCCTACGACAACGACGCCTACGACAACGACGACGGCGGTAACAACTGTTACTGTTCCCACAACCCCCGCAGGATTTACTTGCACTACAGCCGGCAGGTTTCCCGACCCCACGGACTGTCACCAGTACTACATCTGCTCCGTGCTGACTGCTGGAGGTCTGATGACGAGTCATTACTCCTGTCCTGGAGCCTCCGTCTTCGACCCTGTGACGACCAAGTGCAGCGTGCAAGTGACCTGCTCCGTCGCGACGCCGCCGACGCCGACGCCGACGCCGACGTCCTCAGTGTTCCAGTGCGCCACGGCGACGGGCAGGTTCGCCGACCCGCACAGCTGCAACCACTACTACATGTGCACCGCCTCCATCGCGTACATCTACGCGTGTCCCGGCACGTCGGTGTTCTCTCCGGAAACGAAGAAATGCGTTGATTCTACTTTGTATCTAGTGGAGCGGTCGCTCCACGCCAGCCAAGTCGTACGGCGCGCAAACTCTCAAATAAAGGCTGGAGCAAACCCACTTTTACTGTAAGCATCAAAGTGGCATTTTCGGCCTACTGGATCTTAAAATTGGGAAATCTCACATTGTTGCGATATATCTTAATTTCGAGCTATGGCCCACCCTACAACATATACCAAATTTGGGAACAATAGGTTACGCCCTTTGCACGCTAGAGGGCCGTGAAAACAGTGTTTTAGGGCGGTTTTCATAATAATAATCTCAGTAGTAGTAGTCTCCTGGAATTCAAATCCGGTAACATGGCCACAGCCAAAACGGCTGAACCGATTGATCTCACATTTTTACCACGTGTGCACTTTTGGCGTCTGATTTAACCTTCACCCCATGAATTTTTTGTGCCGCCATTTTGAAACCGGAAGTGACGTCATATCTCAACAACGGCTAGACCGATTGGAACGAAAATAGCGCCAAACGATTCGGACGGTCATCTATATGGATAATCAATAGCAACAGACTAAAATTTATGTTAACGAAACCGGAAATGACGTCATGAAATTTAATTCATCGATTGGCATTTCGGCAACAAATTTGATCCAATTATTTTGATATTTATGTAACGTATGTTCTTTTGTGATATTATTTGACTTGATATAAAACCAACCGGAAGCCGCCATTTTGAAACCAGAAATGACATCATATCTTAATAACGTCTTAATAGATTTAAACGAAACCAACGCTAAACAATTTAGACGGTCAACTTTATGTATTATCATCAATAATATTTGCAGTTTCCCATACTGAAACCGGAAATGACGTCACACATTTTAAAAATCGCACAAATTTACATTTTGATGCAATAAATATACTATTTGAGACTGCTTATAATAAAATGAAATCATGTTTAAATTATAATTCAAGAGGTCAGTGATTTCAGCAGCCATTTTGAAATCGGAAGAAACGACGTAATATCTCGAAAACTGGTTGACAGATCGGTATGAAACTAGTGCCAAACGATTCGGAAGGACATCTCTATGGAATAGGAACAGTCAAACTAGAATTTTCCTATTTATGAGGCCGGAAATGACGTCATTCAAATTTATAAATCATTATAATCCCCTCCTATACAATAAATACATATTCAGAAAGCTAAAAATGATACACATCATTTATAGTTATAAATTCTATGTGGCAGTGCAGAAAGTTCAGCGGCCATTTTGAAAACCGACGTGTTGCCATATCTCGGAACTGGGTTGACCGATTGGAATGAAACCTTTGTTTTTTTCATGAGAATAACCAAATTGTAAAGGGTAATTTTTTTTAAAGGATTTAGTAATTGTTCATGTGATATGTGTCACACGTAAGTTGTAAGAATAAACTAAAAAAAGTAGTGATATCCCCATAAAAAACACTCCGTGTAAAAATACCAGCCAAGTCTCTTCAACTTAAAAAAAATAATGAAATCTAAAAATTCTGCACTGAAAAGTAGTGATATCAAAAAATTAGCCAAGTCAAAACTTTATTTGAAAATCAAAAAATACTTGGCGCATCGTTTTTTTAGGGCATTATAGGTATACTATGTATATGTATATTTCATGTATAATTTATAATTGGCTTATACTTCCAAGCTATTTATGTACACGATGCGCCAAGTATTTTTTGATTTTCAAATAAAGTTTTGACTTGGCTAATTTTTTGATATCACTACTTTTCAGTGCAGAATTTTTAGATTTCATTATTTTTTTTAAGTTGAAGAGACTTGGCTGGTATTTTTACACGGAGTGTTTTTTATGGGTTCCTGTTACCAGATCGCATAGAAGACGATTAGAAAATTATAATTCAAAAGTCCATTATTTACCATTTGAAATTTCCTGACAAATTTGCCAAAGGGTGTAATAATTGTTCCTCAACAGTCTTTAATATAATTATGATGAGATAAGTACTAATGGTTTTTTTTGAATGTGTTTGTTGGAAATAAAACCTGCAGAAGTTAAAGTTTGTTGGTAATTAATTTATATTAAATCATTTCTAAGATTTGAGATATGATGATTACATTAATTCCTTGATCCCCTTAAAAAAAACTCCGTGGAAAATACCAGCCAAGTCTCTTCAACTATATTAAAAAATATCAGACTTCTAAACATTCAGCACTGAAAAGTAATGATATCAAAAAACGGGCCAAGTCAAAACTTAATTTTAAAAACCAAAATAAACCTCGCGCATCGTGTATATTAATAGTATAGAAGTATGCCAAAAATGAAAATGAACCTTAATATAATAATGTACCAATAATGCCCTAAAAATCGATGCGCCAAGTATATTTTGGTTTTTAAAATTAAGTTTTGACTTGGGCCATTTTTTGATATCACTACTTTTCAGTGCTGAATTTTTCGATTTCCTATATTTTTTATAGTTGAAGAGACTTGGCTGGTATTTTTACACGTTTGTTAGCCTTCAGCCGTTTTCAATGTCCTACCAATAGTAGGCAGCAGGCGATATGCGGATTAATTTTACTTTTAAAACCAGTATTTTATGAACTCATTAGTTATCTCTACCTGGAGTCCGGAACTAATAATAGAGATGATTCTAACAATGGAAATGGTTCTGGACTCTCAAGTTGAGCTTACTCAGGTGTTCGTAAAATAACGGTTTTAAAATAAAATCCAAACCACAGATCGCCTGCTGCCTACTACAATGTACAGTTTATTCGAAATGTACGCCCTAGTAAAACGAAAAGATCACCAAAGCATCACCATAACGTCGCAATAAGATAACTTACATCATCAAACGATCGCCAAAAGTAAACCTAGCATTACCAAAATTTTTGAGCAAAAGAATAAACATTACCAAAACATCACCAATTTACACCATAAGATAACCAACAAACCAAAGCATTACCAAAGCATTTCCAAATGTAAACCACTAATTCGGTCTTATAAACCAAAAGATCGTCAAACGATCACAATGGTTTGCAAGAGAAGGGTAAACCACCATGGTAACCATAGCACCATGGTAATGCTTTGGTAATCTCTCCTTGTAAACCAAAAGATCGTCAAACGATCACCATGGTTTGCAAGAAAAGGGTAAACCAAAGCATCACCATGGTAATGCTTTGGTGATGCTTTATAATGTAATTTTCTCCTTTAGTTATCCAGTGTGCTCCAGTGCCCATTAAGCTAAGTATTGTTGAGCGAGCGAAGCGAGCGTCTCATTTTGGCACTTTTGGCACGGACCTCTGTTTTTTTTTTTTTTCTGTTACTGGCGATATACAGGTCAGAGTTTTTCTTCGATCGAGCTGAAATTTTGCACACAAGTACGTAACATTTCTGATTGTTGCAGACCCTAATATTTTTTAAATCCCCTGATTGGTTCAAATTTTAAAAAAAATTATCTTTCGATTGGTTGGTTTGATCAATTTGAAATTTAGCAAAGTCATTGCAACCAACATTGTACCCAATCATAATAAATTTCAGCCAAATCCTCCCAATGGTTCAAATTTGAAACCATTTTTCCTGTGATTTTTTAAATTTAAACTAGAACCGATTGACCGACCAACTAAAAACTTTGCATGGTCATTGGTACCAACATTTAAGGTATTTTTGCCAATTTTCAGTCAAATCTGTCGTTATTTTCAAAAGTTTTTGTAATTTTAGGGACATTTTGCGTGTTGGCTGTCAAATTCACGGCGACTTCGAATCTTCAGATCAAGGCAAGGTAGTTAGAGCAGAAAGTTTAAAAACGAAATGAAACTAATAATGACCGTTCAACAGATTGATCTGATATTGTGTACACACTAATATCATTATGATTTGAGTGGTCCCAGGTATATTTTTTTAAAGATATCCTGTGATTTTTGAATATAAACAAAAGGAACAGTTCAATCATAAAGGTTGATACTAACATTTTAGGAATATTTAGAGATTATTATTTAAGTCTGACGAAATTCAAGAATTATTGGCTTTTAATGATATTTTCGATATACATAATTTCGGTTCGAGGTGTTCCGCGTATCCGTGCTCGCTCATCAACGCGTTACTCAGAGCGTTTTCCTAGTAATTCAAATTTAGGGTAGGGATGGGCGATTCTATTTTCATAAATATTGATTTTTGCATTGATTTTCTGCATTTCGATTTATCTCTGAATCGATTCTCCCAGACTGATTTTCACGATTATGCCATTGAGTGGAATGTTTTCTTACATTTGATAAAATAATACGCAATTGATTCTACTTTTGGCTATCTAATTTTTCAACTATCTGCATTCTGATTAATCACTGAATTAAAAATATTAATAATCGCTGGTTGTGGGTTTGAATTACATATTGGTAAAATCTTAATGATTTGCAGTTGATAACAGTTAATCCAATCTATGCTTTTACTGTAGGTATAACCAATCCACTTCCATTTCACAAACATGATTGGGGCTTATTGACTTATAAATATGCAAGTCTGTTTAATTGTCAATATACCATTGTAAAGTTAATAAACTACAGAGAAGAAGAGAGAGAAAACTTTTATTTAATAAACAAAACACTGTCATCAGACATGACTGCCACTAGGACACAGTATAGTAAAATAATAAATTGAAATTGAGAATAATAAATGACTAATGGCTAATATTATAACTAATATTGATTATAAAGATGATTACGTAAAATGGAAATGGAGCCCTTCAATGATAAAATGCTAATGTGTGATATAATGTGTGCATATAGGTACATAAATAAATACGTATTCTGTAGGTAATTAACAGAGCTGGGCGATTTAGTCCAAGAATCGATTGAGTGATTTACAATTAAAGGAAACAGTTCTGATCTCCTGGGTAGTGCTAAACACAAGATTCAATTCGAGTAGAGAGGCGTCTATGAGATACCATCGTTGAAAATATTATTGCAATAGTTAACAGCAGATCCGTTCAGGTTAGAAGGTATAGAAGTTTCAGCGCACGAAAACACATCTGCCTCCATGCACAGAGCTAGCGCTGCGAGATGTCACGTCGAGGGTCCCGGCTACATTCTTCGTCGCAGTCGAATAATTTAATTTCGCATGTTTGTTACAGCTGACCAGTTATCTTCAAATATCTGGTTTAAATGTGCATACGAATGTTAATTAAAGTGTAATAATGAATTAAAGTTTTGAATTTTGTTTGTAATTATTCGTTACTCTTTGGTGACGTTTTGGATTTGGATTTTGGATTTTGGATTTTGGATTTTGGATTTTGGATTTAGGGATTTGGTTTGATGAAAAATTAAATTGGCAGGAACAAGTTAAAAGGGTTACTGGGAAATCGATTAAAAATACTGACTTTGTCATGAGAAATCTAAAGCATGCTGACAAATATGTCAAAAATCAAGCATATAAAACACTCATAAGACCCATACTAGATTACGGGAGTGCAATTTGGGACCCATATAAAATAAATGAAATAACTCTTTTGGAGAAAGCACAGAGAATGGCTGTAAGGAGAGTGACGAATGAAACCAGGAAGTGGAAGGTAAAGAGAAATGAAAAGGGAGTGGTTGTGAGAGAGTGGGTGAGTCCGACAGAGTTGATGAAGGAATTAAAGTGGGAGAAGTTGGAGGAAAGGAGAAAGGTAACGTGGTTATGTAATTTTTTTAGAATATATAAGCAAATTGGCGGGTGGAAACATTTTGGACAGTTTTTGAAATTGAAAAAAAAGAAACGAACAGATAAGCATGAACATCAAATTATAGAATGGCCATAAAAACGGATATTGGAAAAAATGCATTTTTGTTAAGAACAATTAGAGAATGGAATAATTTGGAAGGTGTGTTTGACTCCGTAGATATTGCGGAATGTAGTGTAAGAGAATTTAGGAATAAGTTAATTAGTTATATATTAGTAGAGTAATGAGTAATTTGATGTATAGTAGTAATGTTTAAATGTTAAATTTGTTGTAGTCTTAGTTTTGTTTATAATATTAATTAATATTCCTTGCCACCGGGGAAACCCATTTGTAAGATGAAAAATAAAATGAAATGAAATGAAATGGAAATGCTTTCGCGATGCTTTGGTAATGCTTTGGTGATGCTTTGGTAATGCTTTCGTGATGCTTTGGTAATGCTTTGGCGATGCTTTGGTAATGCTTTGGTAATGCTTTCGTGATGCTTTGGTAATGCTTCGGTTTTTTGTAGGTTTTCATGGTGATGCTTTGGTGGTGCTTTGGTAATGCTTTGGTTTAATTTGGCAATGTTTTGGTAATGATTTGGTAATACAGACATACAGACAGACAGACAGACAGACAGACAGACAGACAGACAGACATAACTGGTTAACTATAAGAATAATTACAATATGACGTTGCACAGTAAACAAAAGAATGGCGTAGGTCGCTTATGAAGTACAACAGAGCTACAGCTTGGCTCGAATCTTCTCTGGATGCTGAATCAGGCCGAGTTTGTTGAGGAACGAGTGGAGTTCTGCGACGTATTCCTGGGGATGCTTCCTGAAGTGGCCGACGTGTGGCGATTGGTCCCAACATTTCCAGTATGTCTGATATATAAAAAATATTTATATACCCAATCTAAGGAGTCTAGATCTGGTTGCGTGCGCCGCTCTGGTATGGAGTGCAAACCTTTGAAAATTTTAACACCCAGAATCTTCGAAAACCAAGAAAAAATACTGCCACTTGGATACATATGTGTGCTTGTTCAATTGACGGCTACTACGGCTCAGTCAGTAAAACAGCAACGATTCTAGCTGAACTTGTATACTTGAATCACTGTTAAGTGGAAACGAAACACTAACCTAACATGTTTTGTTGACATTTGAAGGGATTGACACTTTTTGTATGTAATTATTTCGTAATTAATTCCAATAACTGATGTGCACAATTTGTATCCAATCAGTAGGTATATTATTGTTAATAGATAATGAATACAATGATAAAATGATGATGAATCTCATATAATTAAGCAGACCTTTGGTGCACTGAAAGTGGAGCTCTTCACTTTCCTATTAACTAAATCACACTTTGGTATAAAACACCTTCGGGGTGTTTTGAATACTGATATTTATGTATTATATGTATATTATTGTATTTTGGAGGTAACCTGCGAAATAAAAACGCGCACCCCGAAATTGGTCTAAAAGGTTTAAGAATAGGTCCATTTACAAAACTATGTAGGATGTAAGTATATATATATGGATGTATATATTATTGTAATTAAATGAAGTTTAATTAACCATCCATCCCAAACATCGGAATTACAGAATGTTTACCTCAATTGTTTAAATTGTGAGCTGCGCCTTCTAAATCGAAAATTGTACCGCTCTTGATTTCCACAACTATTAACAGCTATCGGCTGAGCCACCGACGTAAGTAAATGATTCCAAATTCTCCCGCTAGGAAGACAACTTGGGCAGTAGGCAGACTTTTTTTAGCATGTTTTGGTGCTAGAAATTAACCCAGAGAGCATGGGCAGTTTACTCTCCTTACCAGAGCGGTGCGCGCAACCAGATCTAGACTCCTTAACCCAAACTAAGAAAGTTGGCTTCGATTCCATTGGACGAACTTCCCAACAGTGATTTGCTCTACTAAAAGACAACGACAGCCTCCTTCCCAACGTCAATACTTACCTTCTTCGTCTCCCTCATCATAAATGTGTATCATACTGTAACGGGGAATAATGTATGTATGGTTCGGTTTCATTACATTGGCATAAATTATAAATAAATATGTTGTAGCGACAAAATTGTATAAACCTCTTGCCTTTTTGCCAGCCCTGAAGCCTGATTTGAAGCCCCTCCCCCCAAAATTAGGGTTTCATCTAAGAAAATAAGCACATTTAAAATAATATGTGGAACAATTAAAAATATACAGATAATTTCAAAAACGTTCCAAAATGGTTAGAATTGAGTTAAAATTCCAAAATATTTCCGGGGCTTTGCGCCCCGGACTTACATCCTACATAGTTTTGTAAATGGACCTATTCTTAAACCTTTTAGACCAATTTTTGGATATTTTGTAATTTATAATTCCCAAAAATAGCTATACACTCCGATTCAAAATTGCACCTAAACGAATGACCTTGATTCAAAAAAATTTCGGGGGATGTGCCTCCGAACCCCCTGTTTTCCACTATGATTTTTTAAAATAATACTTTGCCCCCCCCCCCCCCCACTCCGAAATTTTATTCTCGAAAAGTCCTTGCTTCCTGCACAATACGTCACAAGGGGGAGAAACATGGAGGCTGTAAGGAGAAAGGGAAATGTGTCAAAGCTATAATAGATCAATCACATTTCTCAGATGATTAATTATCTTTCTTTCATAAGTATGAAACTTTGGATTGCCGTTGTCATCGGTAGCACGACGCTAGCTGCCGTCGAGCTACGCTAGCTGCCGGCCAGTTTTTCAATGTCTTGCTAACTTTTAAACAGTCAATTAGGACTATATTGTCATAGTAACAAGCAATGACAATCCATAAATGACCGATTTAAAATTTAACTATTGTTTTAGCAGACAATTATAATATCAATCATATTGCGTTCATCATGATTTGCCCACGACGGTGGTCATTCAGGGACGACGCTATGGGGGGGGGGGGGGGGTACGGCCCCCCCAAACATCTGCTCGGCTCCCCCTTGTGCCCCCCAAACCAAATGTGGTAAAATAAATATCTTGAAAGTTGAAAGGCAGTGGTGCTATACTTTTCTTCAACTTTTTTCACTGTTCAAATTATCAAATAAAACTTAAGCTGACATTGTTTTGCAAATGGGCGACTTTAATATGCCAGACAGACTTAATGAAGTTCAGCAGGGTTGACAAAAATGGATAAGATAAGAAGCTCAAAGATAAGGAAAGATCTTGGAATGGAGACTCTAAGTTTCAAATTATGAAAGGAGAGATTGAAATGGTTTGGTCGATTGAAAGGGATGGGACAAGAGAGGATACCGAGAAGGAAGGCAGATAGAGCAGCAATGGGAGGGAATAGAAAGGCGACCGCGAACGAAGTGGATGAGTGGAGTGAAGGTAACTGTGGAAGAAAGAGGAGAGTCTTGGGAAATGGTAAGGGACTGAAAATGGTAGGAAGACAGTTCAAAAAATTAGTGTATAGGGATAAGTTTTTGAAGGTTTCGGTTTTTTAATTATCCCCACGCCACAATATAAAAATAACATACATTTAAGAATACGTTTGCCCCCCCTACAAAGTGTATTGCCCTTCCTAGGCCCACCCTGTAAAAAAAATCCTAGCGTCGTCCCTGTGGTCATTAGACTTCACCTTAATGGTCTTGAACGGTTCTGACGTCAGAGGAGGAATTAATTACCTGGACACCACGTGTAGCCCACGTGTCACGGACCACCTTGTTGTTCTCCTCGGTGCCGACAGGGTCGGTCTTGGAGAGCAGGAACAGCGCCGGCGCAGTCACTCTGTTGCTGTGATACATCTGACTGGAGCGGATGTAGTGGATCGTGGACGAGGCGTGGAACACTCTCATGTGAGATCTGAAACAAGACAGGGTCAGTCTTGGAGAGCAGGAACAGCAGTCACTCTGTTGCTGTGATACATCTGACTGGAGCGGATGTAGTGGATCGTGGACGAGGCGTGGAACACTCTCATGTGAGATCTGAAACAAGACAGGGTCAGTCTTGGAGAGCAGGAACAGCAGTCACTCTGTTGCTGTGATACATCTGACTGGAGCGGATGTAGTGGATCGTGGACGAGGCGTGGAACACTCTCATGTGAGATCTGAAACAAGACAGGGTCAGTCTTGGAGAGCAGGAACAGCAGTCACTCTGTTGCTGTGATACATCTGACTGGAGCGGATGTAGTGGATCGTGGACGAGGCGTGGAACACTCTCATGTGAGATCTGAAACAAGACAGGGTCAGTCTTGGAGAGCAGGAACAGCAGTCACTCTGTTGCTGTGATACATCTGACTGGAGCGGATGTAGTGGATCGTGGACGAGGCGTGGAACACTCTCATGTGAGATCTGAAACAAGACAGGGTCAGTCTTGGAGAGCAGGATAAGCAGTCACTCTGTTGCTGTGATACATCTGACTGGAGCGGATGTAGTGGATCGTGGACGAGGCGTGGAACACTCTCATGTGAGATCTGAAACAAGACAGGGTCAGTCTTGGAGAGCAGGAACAGCAGTCACTCTGTTGCTGTGATACATCTGACTGGAGCGGATGTAGTGGATAGTGGACGAAGCGTGGAACACTCTCATGTGAGATCTGAAATAAGACAGGGTCAGTCTTGGAGAGCAGGAACAGCAGTCACTCTGTTGCTGTGATACATCTGACTGGAGCGGATGTAGTTGATCGTGGACGAGGCGTGGAACACTCTCATGTGAGATCTGAAACAAGACAGGGTCGGTCTTGGAGAGCAGGAACAGCAGTCACTCTGTTGCTGTGATACATCTGACTGGAGCGGATGTAGTGGATCGTGGACGAGGCGTGGAACACTTTCATGTGAGATCTGAAACAAGACAGGGTCAGTCTTGGAGAGCAGGAACAGCAGTCACTCTGTTGCTGTGATACATCTGACTGGAGCGGATGTAGTGGATCGTGGACGAGGCGTGGAACACTCTCATGTGAGATCTGAAACAAGACAGGGTCAGTCTTGGAGAGCAGGAACAGCAGTCACTCTGTTGCTGTGATACATCTGACTGGAGCGGATGTAGTGGATCGTGGACGAGGCGTGGAACACTCTCATGTGAGATCTGAAACAAGACAGGGTCAGTCTTGGAGAGCAGGAACAGCAGTCACTCTGTTGCTGTGATACATCTGACTGGAGCGGATGTAGTGGATCGTGGACGAGGCGTGGAACACTCTCATGTGAGATCTGAAACAAGACAGGGTCAGTCTTGGAGAGCAGGAACAGCATTCACTCTGTTGCTGTGATACATCTGACTGGAGCGGATGTAGTGGATAGTGGACGAGGCGTGGAACACTCTCATGTGAGATCTGAAACAAGACAGGGTCAGTCTTGTAGAGCAGGAACAGCAGTCACTCTGTTGCTGTGATACATCTGACTGGAGCGGATGCAGTGGATCGTGGACGAGGCGTGGAACACTCTCATGTGAGATCTGAAACAAGACAGGGTCAGTCTTGGAGAGCAGGAACAGCAGTCACTCTGTTGCTGTGATACATCTGACTGGAGCGGATGTAGTGGATCGTGGACGAGGCGTGGAATACTCTCATGTGAGATCTGAAACAAGACAGGGTCAGTCTTGGAGAGCAGGAACAGCAGTCACTCTGTTGCTGTGATACATCTGACTGGAGCGGATGTAGTGGATCGTGGACGAGGCGTGGAACACTCTCATGTGAGATCTGAAACAAGACAGGGTCAGTCTTGGAGAGCAGGAACAGCAGTCACTCTGTTGCTGTGATACATTTGACTGGAGCGGATGTAGTGGATCGTGGACGAGGCGTGGAACACTCTCATGTGAGATCTGAAACAAGACAGGGTCAGTCTTGGAGAGCAGGAACAGCATTCACTCTGTTGCTGTGATACATCTGACTGGAGCGGATGTAGTGGATAGTGGACGAGGCGTGGAACACTCTCATGTGAGATCTGAAACAAGACAGGGTCAGTCTTGGAGAGCAGGAACAGCAGTCACTCTGTTGCTGTGATAAATCTGACTGGAGCGGATGTAGTGGATCGTGGACGAGGCGTGGAACACTCTCATGTGAGATCTGAAACAAGACAGGGTCAGTCTTGGAGAGCAGGAACAGCAGTCACTCTGTTGCTGTGATACATCTGACTGGAGCGGATGTAGTGGATCGTGGACGAGGCGTGGAACACTCTCATGTGAGATCTGAAACAAGACAGGGTCGGTCTTGGAGAGCAGGAACAGCAGTCACTCTGTTGCTGTGATACATCTGACTGGAGCGGATGTAGTGGATCGTGGACGAGGCGTGGAACACTCTCATGTGAGATCTGAAACAAGACAGGGTCAGTCTTGGAGAGCAGGAAAACAAGTCACTCTGTTGCTGTGATACATCTGACTGGAGCGGATGTAGTGGATCGTGGACGAGGCGTGGAACACTTTTATGTGAGATCTGAAACAAGACAGGGTCAGTCTTGGAGAGCAGGAACAGCAGTCACTCTGTTGCTGTGATACATCTGACTGGAGCGGATGTAGTGGATCGTGGACGAGGCGTGGAACACTCTCATGTGAGATCTGAAACAAGACAGGGTCAGTCTTGGACAGCAGGAACAGCAGTCACTCTGTTGCTGAGATACATCTGACTGGAGCGGATGTAGTGGATCGTGTACGAGGCGTGGAACACTCTCATGTGAGATCTGAAACAAGACAGGGTCAGTCTTGGAGAGCAGGAACAGCAGTCACTCTGTTGCTGTGATACATCTGACTGGAGCGGATGTAGTGGATCGTGGACGAGGCGTGGAACACTCTTATGTGAGATCTGAAACAAGACAGGGTCAGTCTTGGAGAGCAGGAACACCTGTCACTCTGTTGCTGTGATACATCTGACTGGAGCGGATGTAGTGGATCGTGGACGAGGCGTGGAACACTCTCATGTGAGATCTGAAACAAGACAGGGTCAGTCTTGGAGAGCAGGAACAGCAGTCACTCTGTTGCTGTGATACATCTGACTGGAGCGGATGCAGTGGATCGTGGACGAGGCGTGGAACACTCTCATGTGAGATCTGAAACAAGACAGGGTCAGTCTTGGAGAGCAGGAACAGCAGTCACTCTGTTGCTGAGATACATCTGACTGGAGCGGATGTAGTGGATCGTGGACGAGGCGTGGAACACTCTCATGTGAGATCTGAAACAAGACAGGGTCAGTCTTGGAGAGCAGGAACAGCAGTCTGTTGCTGTGATACATCTGACTGGAGCGGATGTAGTGGATCGTGGACGAGGCGTGGAACACTCTCATGTGAGATCTGAAACAAGACAGGGTCAGTCTTGGAGAGCAGGAACAGCAGTCACTCTGTTGCTGTGATACATCTGACTGGAGCGGATGTAGTGGATCGTGGACGAGGCGTGGAACACTTTTATGTGAGATCTGAAACAAGACAGGGTCAGTCTTGGAGAGCAGGAACAGCAGTCACTCTGTTGCTGTGATACATCTGACTGGAGCGGATGTAGTGGATCGTGGACGAGGCGTGGAACACTCTCATGTGAGATCTGAAACAAGACAGGGTCAGTCTTGGAGAGCAGGAACAGCAGTCACTCTGTTGCTGTGATACATCTGACTGGAGCGGATGTAGTGGATCGTGGACGAGGCGTGGAACACTGTCATGTGAGATCTGAAACAAGACAGGGTCAGTCTTGGAGAGCAGGAACAGCAGTCACTCTGTTGCTGTGATACATCTGACTGGAGCGGATGTAGTGGATCGTGGACGAGGCGTGGAACACTCTCATGTGAGATCTGAAACAAGACAGGGTCGGTCTTGGAGAGCAGGAACAGCAGTCACTCTGTTGCTGTGATACATCTGACTGGAGCGGATGTAGTGGATCGTGGACGAGGCGTGGAACACTCTCATGTGAGATCTGAAACAAGACAGGGTCAGTCTTGGAGAGCAGGAACAGCAGTCACTCTGTTGCTGTGATACATCTGACTGGAGCGGATGTAGTGGATCGTGGACGAGGCGTGGAACACTCTCATGTGAGATCTGAAACAAGACAGGGTCAGTCTTGGAGAGCAGGAACAGCAGTCACTCTGTTGCTGTGATACATCTGACTGGAGCGGATGTAGTGGATCGTGGACGAGGCGTGGAACACTCTCATGTGAGATCTGAAACAAGACAGGGTCAGTCTTGGAGAGCAGGAACAGCAGTCACTCTGTTGCTGTGATACATCTGACTGGAGCGGATGTAGTGGATCGTGGACGAGGCGTGGAACACTCTCATGTGAGATCTGAAACAAGACAGGGTCAGTCTTGGAGAGCAGGAACAGCAGTCACTCTGTTGCTGAGATACATCTGACTGGAGCGGATGTAGTGGATCGTGGACGAGGCGTGGAACACTCTCATGTGAGATCTGAAACAAGACAGGGTCAGTCTTGGAGAGCAGGAACAGCAGTCACTCTGTTGCTGTGATACATCTGACTGGAGCGGATGTAGTGGATCGTGGACGAGGCGTGGAACACTCTCATGTGAGATCTGAAACAAGACAGGGTCAGTCTTGGAGAGCAGGAACACAAGTCACTCTGTTGCTGTGATACATCTGACTGGAGCGGATGTAGTGGATCGTGGACGAGGCGTGGAACACTCTCATGTGAGATCTGAAACAAGACAGGGTCAGTCTTGGAGAGCAGGAACACCTGTCACTCTGTTGCTGTGATACATCTGACTGGAGCGGATGCAGTGGATCGTGGACGAGGCGTGGAACACTCTCATGTGAGATCTGAAACAAGACAGGGTCAGTCTTGGAGAGCAGGAACAGCAGTCACTCTGTTGCTGTGATACATCTGACTGGAGCGGATGTAGTGGATCGTGGACGAGGCGTGGAACACTCTCATGTGAGATCTGAAACAAGACAGGGTCAGTCTTGGAGAGCAGGAACAGCAGTCACTCTGTTGCTGTGATACATCTGACTGGAGCGGATGTAGTGGATCGTGGACGAGGCGTGGAACACTCTCATGTGAGATCTGAAACAAGACAGGGTCAGTCTTGGAGAGCAGGAACACAAGTCACTCTGTTGCTGTGATACATCTGACTGGAGCGGATGTAGTGGATCGTGGACGAGGCGTGGAACACTCTCATGTGAGATCTGAAACAAGACAGGGTCAGTCTTGGAGAGCAGGAACACCTGTCACTCTGTTGCTGTGATACATCTGACTGGAGCGGATGCAGTGGATCGTGGACGAGGCGTGGAACACTCTCATGTGAGATCTGAAACAAGACAGGGTCAGTCTTGGAGAGCAGGAACAGCAGTCACTCTGTTGCTGTGATACATCTGACTGGAGCGGATGTAGTGGATCGTGGACGAGGCGTGGAACACTGTCATGTGAGATCTGAAACAAGACAGGGTCAGTCTTGGAGAGCAGGAACAGCAGTCACTCTGTTGCTGTGATACATCTGACTGGAGCGGATGTAGTGGATCGTGGACGAGGCGTGGAACACTCTCATGTGAGATCTGAAACAAGACAGGGTCAGTCTTGGAGAGCAGGAACAGCAGTCACTCTGTTGCTGTGATACATCTGACTGGAGCGGATGTAGTGGATCGTGGACGAGGCGTGGAACACTCTCATGTGAGATCTGAAACAAGACAGGGTCAGTCTTGGAGAGCAGGAACAGCAGTCACTCTGTTGCTGTGATACATCTGACTGGAGCGGATGTAGTGGATCGTGGACGAGGCGTGGAACACTCTCATGTGAGATCTGAAACAAGACAGGGTCGGTCTTGGAGAGCAGGAACAGCAGTCACTCTGTTGCTGTGATACATCTGACTGGAGCGGATGCAGTGGATCGTGGACGAGGCGTGGAACACTCTCATGTGAGATCTGAAACAAGACAGGGTCAGTCTTGGAGAGCAGGAACACAAGTCACTCTGTTGCTGTGATACATCTGACTGGAGCGGATGTAGTGGATCGTGGACGAGGCGTGGAACACTGTCATGTGAGATCTGAAACAAGACAGGGTCAGTCTTGGACAGCAGGAACAGCAGTCACTCTGTTGCTGTGATACATCTGACTGGAGCGGATGTAGTGGATCGTGGACGAGGCGTGGAACACTCTCATGTGAGATCTGAAACAAGACAGGGTCAGTCTTGGAGAGCAGGAACAGCAGTCACTCTGTTGCTGTGATACATCTGACTGGAGCGGATGTAGTGGATCGTGGACGAGGCGTGGAACACTCTCATGTGAGATCTGAAACAAGACAGGGTCAGTCTTGGAGAGCAGGAACAGCAGTCACTCTGTTGCTGTGATACATCTGACTGGAGCGGATGTAGTGGATCGTGGACGAGGCGTGGAACACTCTCATGTGAGATCTGAAACAAGACAGGGTCAGTCTTGGAGAGCAGGAACAGCAGTCACTCTGTTGCTGTGATACATCTGACTGGAGCGGATGTAGTGGATCGTGGACGAGGCGTGGAACACTCTCATGTGAGATCTGAAACAAGACAGGGTCAGTCTTGGAGAGCAGGAACAGCAGTCACTCTGTTGCTGTGATACATCTGACTGGAGCGGATGTAGTGGATCGTGGACGAGGCGTGGAACACTCTCATGTGAGATCTGAAACAAGACAGGGTCAG
This sequence comes from Leuctra nigra, assembly GCA_934045905.1. Classification (NCBI taxonomy): domain Eukaryota; kingdom Metazoa; phylum Arthropoda; class Insecta; order Plecoptera; family Leuctridae; genus Leuctra; species Leuctra nigra. The sequence continues at coordinate 53,362,189 of OW203761.1, forward strand.
TCTTGGAGAGCAGGAACAGCAGTCTGTTGCTGTGATACATCTGACTGGAGCGGATGTAGTGGATCGTGGACGAGGCGTGGAACACTCTCATGTGAGATCTGAAACAAGACAGGGTCGGTCTTGGAGAGCAGGAACAGCAGTCACTCTGTTGCTGTGATACATCTGACTGGAGCGGATGTAGTGGATCGTGGACGAGGCGTGGAACACTCTCATGTGAGATCTGAAACAAGACAGGGTCAGTCTTGGAGAGCAGGAACAGCAGTCACTCTGTTGCTGTGATACATCTGACTGGAGCGGATGTAGTGGATCGTGGACGAGGCGTGGAACACTCTCATGTGAGATCTGAAACAAGACAGGGTCAGTCTTGGAGAGCAGGAACAGCAGTCACTCTGTTGCTGTGATACATCTGACTGGAGCGGATGTAGTGGATCGTGGACGAGGCGTGGAACACTCTCATGTGAGATCTGAAACAAGACAGGGTCAGTCTTGGAGAGCAGGAACAGCAGTCACTCTGTTGCTGTGATACATCTGACTGGAGCGGATGTAGTGGATCGTGGACGAGGCGTGGAACACTCTCATGTGAGATCTGAAACAAGACAGGGTCAGTCTTGGAGAGCAGGAACAGCAGTCACTCTGTTGCTGTGATACATCTGACTGGAGCGGATGTAGTGGATCGTGGACGAGGCGTGGAACACTCTCATGTGAGATCTGAAACAAGACAGGGTCAGTCTTGGAGAGCAGGAACAGCAGTCTGTTGCTGTGATACATCTGACTGGAGCGGATGTAGTGGATCGTGGACGAGGCGTGGAACACTCTCATGTGAGATCTGAAACAAGACAGGGTCAGTCTTGGAGAGCAGGAACAGCAGTCACTCTGTTGCTGTGATACATCTGACTGGAGCGGATGTAGTGGATCGTGGACGAGGCGTGGAACACTCTCATGTGAGATCTGAAACAAGACAGGGTCAGTCTTGGAGAGCAGGAACAGCAGTCACTCTGTTGCTGTGATACATCTGACTGGAGCGGATGTAGTGGATCGTGGACGAGGCGTGGAACACTGTCATGTGAGATCTGAAACAAGACAGGGTCAGTCTTGGACAGCAGGAACAGCAGTCACTCTGTTGCTGTGATACATCTGACTGGAGCGGATGTAGTGGATCGTGGACGAGGCGTGGAACACTCTCATGTGAGATCTGAAACAAGACAGGGTCAGTCTTGGAGAGCAGGAACAGCAGTCTGTTGCTGTGATACATCTGACTGGAGCGGATGTAGTGGATCGTGGACGAGGCGTGGAACACTCTCATGTGAGATCTGAAACAAGACAGGGTCAGTCTTGGAGAGCAGGAACAGCAGTCACTCTGTTGCTGTGATACATCTGACTGGAGCTGATGTAGTGGATCGTGGACGAGGCGTGGAACACTCTCATGTGAGATCTGAAACAAGACAGGGTCAGTCTTGGAGAGCAGGAACAGCAGTCACTCTGTTGCTGTGATACATCTGACTGGAGCGGATGCAGTGGATCGTGGCCGAGGCGTGGAACACTCTCATGTGAGATCTAAAACAAGACAGGGTCAGTCTTGGACAGCAGGAACAGCAGTCACTCTGTTGCTGTGATACATCTGACTGGAGCGGATGTAGTGGATCGTGGACGAGGCGTGGAACACTCTCATGTGAGATCTGAAACAAGACAGGGTCAGTCTTGGAGAGCAGGAACAGCAGTCACTCTGTTGCTGTGATACATCTGACTGGAGCGGATGTAGTGGATCGTGGACGAGGCGTGGAACACTCTCATGTGAGATCTGAAACAAGACAGGGTCAGTCTTGGAGAGCAGGAACAGCAGTCACTCTGTTGCTGTGATACATCTGACTGGAGCGGATGTAGTGGATCGTGGACGAGGCGTGGAACACTCTCATGTGAGATCTGAAACAAGACAGGGTCAGTCTTGGAGAGCAGGAAACGCAGTCACTCTGTTGCTGTGATACATCTGACTGGAGCGGATGTAGTGGATCGTGGACGAGGCGTGGAACACTCTCATGTGAGATCTGAAACAAGACAGGGTCAGTCTTGGACAGCAGGAACAGCAGTCACTCTGTTGCTGTGATACACCTGACTGGAGCGGATGTAGTGGATCGTGGACGAGGCGTGGAACACTCTCATGTGAGATCTGAAACAAGACAGGGTCAGTCTTGGAGAGCAGGAACAGCAGTCACTCTGTTGCTGTGATACATCTGACTGGAGCGGATGTAGTGGATCGTGGACGAGGCGTGGAACACTCTCATGTGAGATCTGAAACAAGACAGGGTCAGTCTTGGAGAGCAGGAACAGCAGTCACTCTGTTGCTGTGATACACCTGACTGGAGCGGATGTAGTGGATCGTGGACGAGGCGTGGAACACTCTCATGTGAGATCTGAAACAAGACAGGGTCAGTCTTGGAGAGCAGGAACAGCAGTCACTCTGTTGCTGTGATACATCTGACTGGAGCGGATGTAGTGGATCGTGGACGAGGCGTGGAACACTCTCATGTGAGATCTGAAACAAGACAGGGTCAGTCTTGGAGAGCAGGAACACCTGTCACTCTGTTGCTGAGATACATCTGACTGGAGCGGATGTAGTGGATCGTGGACGAGGCGTGGAACACTCTCATGTGAGATCTGAAACAAGACAGGGTCAGTCTTGGAGAGCAGGAACAGCAGTCACTCTGTTGCTGTGATACATCTGACTGGAGCGGATGTAGTGGATCGTGGACGAGGCGTGGAACACTCTCATGTGAGATCTGAAACAAGACAGGGTCGGTCTTGGAGAGCAGGAACAGCAGTCACTCTGTTGCTGTGATACATCTGACTGGAGCGGATGTAGTGGATCGTGGACGAGGCGTGGAACACTCTCATGTGAGATCTGAAACAAGACAGGGTCAGTCTTGGAGAGCAGGAACAGCAGTCACTCTGTTGCTGTGATACATCTGACTGGAGCGGATGTAGTGGATCGTGGACGAGGCGTGGAACACTTTTATGTGAGATCTGAAACAAGACAGGGTCAGTCTTGGAGAGCAGGAACAGCAGTCACTCTGTTGCTGTGATACATCTGACTGGAGCGGATGAAGTGGATCGTGGACGAGGCGTGGAACACTCTCATGTGAGATCTGAAACAAGACAGGGTCAGTCTTGGAGAGCAGGAACAGCAGTCACTCTGTTGCTGTGATACATCTGACTGGAGCGGATGTAGTGGATCGTGTACGAGGCGTGGAACACTCTCATGTGAGATCTGAAACAAGACAGGGTCAGTCTTGGAGAGCAGGAACAGCCGTCACTCTGTTGCTGTGATACATCTGACTGGAGCGGATGTATTGGATCGTGGACGAGGCGTGGAACACTCTCATGTGAGATCTGAAACAAGACAGGGTCAGTCTTGGACAGCAGGAACAGCAGTCACTCTGTTGCTGAGATACATCTGACTGGAGCGGATGTAGTGGATCGTGTACGAGGCGTGGAACACTCTCATGTGAGATCTGAAACAAGACAGGGTCAGTCTTGGAGAGCAGGAACAGCAGTCACTCTGTTGCTGTGATACATCTGACTGGAGCGGATGTAGTGGATCGTGGACGAGGCTTCTCCACTCTCATGTGAGATCTGAAACAAGACAGGGTCAGTCTTGGAGAGCAGGAACAGCAGTCACTCTGTTGCTGTGATACATCTGACTGGAGCGGATGTAGTGGATCGTGGACGAGGCGTGGAACACTCTCATGTGAGATCTGAAACAAGACAGGGTCAGTCTTGGAGAGCAGGAACAGCAGTCACTCTGTTGCTGTGATACATCTGACTGGAGCTGATGTAGTGGATCGTGGACGAGGCGTGGAACACTCTCATGTGAGATCTGAAACAAGACAGGGTCAGTCTTGGAGAGCAGGAACAGCAGTCACTCTGTTGCTGTGATACACCTGACTGGAGCGGATGTAGTGGATCGTGGACGAGGCGTGGAACACTCTCATGTGAGATCTGAAACAAGACAGGGTCAGTCTTGGAGAGCAGGAACAGCAGTCACTCTGTTGCTGTGATACATCTGACTGGAGCGGATGTAGTGGATCGTGGACGAGGCGTGGAACACTCTCATGTGAGATCTGAAACAAGACAGGGTCAGTCTTGGAGAGCAGGAACAGCAGTCACTCTGTTGCTGTGATACATCTGACTGGAGCGGATGTAGTGGATAGTGGACGAGGCGTGGAACACTCTCATGTGAGATCTGAAACAAGACAGGGTCAGTCTTGGAGAGCAGGAACAGCAGTCACTCTGTTGCTGTGATAAATCTGACTGGAGCGGATGTAGTGGATCGTGGACGAGGCGTGGAACTCTCTCATGCGAGATCTGAAACAAGACTACATATTTGAACGAGAGCGGCCAGCGTCGCCTTTTTACTCCTTTCTTTACGGACCTCATAGTCATGTTATTCTGTTTTTTCTGTGTTGTCTGTTACCTGGGCATATACCGGTCGCACCGTTTCAAACTTCTAGGGGCCAACTAAAGAGACTGACCTATACACTTCCCCCACCCTACCACAAGGAAAAAGTGTCTACTTCCTTTGTTGCCAAAGATAATTAATATTTGAAAACATTATTATTTTACCTATATTTTTGAGCGAGCGTCACCACGGTACTCTAATAGCACTTTTTCTGAGTGTTTTTTTTTTGTTTGTTTTTTGTTTGTTTTTTAGCCTGCACTGCCCAGGTTAAACCGCACAACCAATCGATCTGAAATTTTGCACACATATCTATGCGGTCTCGGGTAGCGTTTTTAAAAACAACCTTTAGTGTCCATAGCGGTCCTCAGGACTTTTAACGGAGAAAGTCTACTTCCGACATTCTCCTTCTGATGTAAAGTTGTTAACCTGATGAACATGGTGGCGAGATTCTGCATCAGCCTGCTGCGCGGGAAGAGAGCTCTGGGGAAGCCGACGGGAATGACTGAGACGTCTGCCATGCTGTCCCACACTTGTCCCACGATGCGGTCCACGATGTGCTGTTGCCGCTCGCCTTGCTCGTTGAGGCGTGCGCACACTTCGCCCCACAAGTAGGCGCCCACTGAGAACCCGTGGATCATCATCGGAGAGTAGCTGGGGTTGTGGTGCAGGAAGTCTACCAACTCGTCGGCAACCACCTGTAGCAGCAATCAACATGATCAGTATCCGCCCACAGAGAAGTAGTGGATCATCATCGGGTTGTAGCAGTAGTTGTGATGCAGGAAGTCGACCAACTCGTCGGCAACCACCTGTAGCAGCAATCAACATGATCAGTATCCGCCCACTGAGAACCCGTGGATCATCATAGGAGAGTAGCTGGGGTTGTGGTGCAGGAAGTCTACCAACTCGTTGGCAACCACCTGTAGCAGCAATCAACATGATCAGTATCCGCCCACTGAGAACCCGTGGATCATCATAGGAGAGTAGCTGGGGTTGTGGTGCAGGAAGTCTACCAACTCGTCGGCAACCACCTGTAGCAGCAATCAACATGATCAGTATCCGCCCACAGAGAAGCCGTGGATCATCATCGGGTTGTAGCAGTAGTTGTGATGCAGGAAGTCGACCAACTCGTCGGCAACCACCTGTAGCAGCAATCAACATGATCAGTATCCACCCACAGGGAAGCCGTGGATCATCATCGGAGAGTAGCTGGGGTTGTGGTGCAGGAAGTCTACCAACTCGTCGGCAACCACCTGTAGCAGCGATCAAGATGATCAGTATCCACCCACAGGGAAGCCGTGGATCATCATCGGAGAGTAGCTAGGGTTGTGGTGCATGAAGTCTACCAACTCGTCGGCAACCACCTGTAGCAGCAATCAACATGATCAGTATCCGCCCACAGAGAAGCCGTGGATCATCATCGGAGAGTAGCTGCAGTTGTGGTGCAGGAAGTCTACCAACTCGTCGGCAACCACCTGTAGCAGCAATCAACATGATCAGTATCCGCCCACAGAGAAGCCGTGGATCATCATCGGAGAGTAGCAGTAGTTGTGGTGCAGGAAGCTCACTAACTCGTCGGCAACCACCTGTAGCAGCAATCAACATGATCAGTATCCGCCCACAGAGAAGCCGTGGATCATCATCGGAGAGTAGCTGGGGTTGTGGTGCAGGAAGTCTACCAACTCGTCGGCAACCACCTGTAGCAGCAATCAACATGATCAGTATCCGCCCACAGAGAAGCCGTGGATCATCATCGGAGAGTAGCAGTAGTTGTGGTGCAGGAAGCTCACTAACTCGTCGGCAACCACCTGTAGCAGCAATCAACATGATCAGTATCCGCCCACAGAGAAGCCGTGGATCATCATCGGAGAGTAGCTGGGGTTGTGGTGCAGGAAGTCTACCAACTCGTCGGCAACCACCTGTAGCAGCAATCAACATGATCAGTATCCGCCCACAGAGAAGCCGTGGATCATCATCGGAGAGTAGCAGTAGTTGTGGTGCAGGAAGCTCACTAACTCGTCGGCAACCACCTGTAGCAGCAATCAACATGGTCAGTATCCGCCCACAGAGAAGCCGTGGATCATCATCGGAGAGTAGCTGCAGTTGTGGTGCAGGAAGCTCACTAACTCGTCGGCAACCACCTGTAGCAGCAATCAACATGATCAGTATCCGCCCACAGAGAAGCCGTGGATCATCATAGGAGAGGTGCTGGGGTTGTGGTGCAGGAAGCTCACCAACTCGTCGGCAACCACCTGTAGCAGCAATCAACATGATCAGTATCCGCCCACAGAGAAGCCGTGGATCATCATCGGAGAGTAGCTGGGGTTGTGGTGCAGGAAGTCTACCAACTCGTCGGCAACCACCTGTAGCAGCAATCAACATGATAAGTATCCGCCCACAGAGAAGCCGTGGATCATCATCGGAGAGTAGCTGGGGTTGTTGGGCAGGAAGTCTACCAACTCGTCGGCAACCACCTGTAGCAGCAATCAACATTATCAGTATCCGCCCACAGAGAAGCCGTGGATCATCATCGGAGAGTAGCTGGGGTTGTGGTGCAGGAAGCTCACCAACTCGTCGGCAACCACCTGTAGCAGCGATCAACATGATCAGTATCCGCCCACAGAGAAGCCGTGGATCATCATCGGAGAGTAGCTGGGGTTGTGGTTCAGGAAGTCTACCAACTCGTCGGCAACCACCTGTAGCAGCGATCAACATGATCAGTATCCGCCCACAGAGAAGCCGTGGATCATCATAGGAGAGTAGCTGGGGTTGTGGTGCAGGAAGCTCACTAACTCGTCGGCAACCACCTGTAGCAGCGATCAACATGATCAGTATCCGCCCACAGAGAAGCCGTGGATCATCATAGGAGAGGTGCTGGGGTTGTGGTGCAGGAAGCTCACCAACTCGTCGGCAACCACCTGTAGCAGCAATCAACATGATCAGTATCCGCCCACAGAGAAGCCGTGGATCATCATCGGAGAGTAGCTGGGGTTGTGGTGCAGGAAGTCTACCAACTCGTCGGCAACCACCTGTAGCAGCAATCAACATGATCAGTATCCGCCCACAGAGAAGCCGTGGATCATCATCGGAGAGTAGCTGGGGTTGTGGTGCAGGAAGTCTACCAACTCGTCGGCAACCACCTGTAGCAGCAATCAACATGATCAGTATCCGCCCACAGAGAAGCCGTGGATCATCATCGGAGAGTAGCTGCAGTTGTGGTGCAGGAAGCTCACTAACTCGTCGGCAACCACCTGTAGCAGCAATCAACATGATCAGTATCCGCCCACAGAGAAGCCGTGGATCATCATAGGAGAGGTGCTGGGGTTGTGGTGCAGGAAGCTCACCAACTCGTCGGCAACCACCTCTAGCAGCAATCAACATGATCAGTATCCGCCCACAGAGAAGCCGTGGATCATCATCGGAGAGTAGCTGGGGTTGTGGTGCAGGAAGTCTACCAACTCGTCGGCAACCACCTGTAGCAGCAATCAACATGATCAGTATCCGCCCACAGAGAAGCCGTGGATCATCATCGGAGAGTAGCTGCAGTTGTGGTGCAGGAAGCTCACTAACTCGTCGGCAACCACCTGTAGCAGCAATCAACATGATCAGTATCCGCCCACAGAGAAGCCGTGGATCATCATAGGAGAGGTGCTGGGGTTGTGGTGCAGGAAGCTCACCAACTCGTCGGCAACCACCTGTAGCAGCAATCAACATGATCAGTATCCGCCCACAGAGAAGCCGTGGATCATCATCGGAGAGTAGCTGGGGTTGTGGTGCAGGAAGTCTACCAACTCGTCGGCAACCACCTGAAGCAGCAATCAACATGATCAGTATCCGCCCACAGAGTAGCCGAGGATCATCATAGGAGAGTAGCTGGGGTTGTGGTGCAGGAAGTCGACCAACTCGTCGGCGACAACCTTCCAGGAACAATAGGAAATATTCATGAATTTATTAAAAACTCTATTTCAGAATAACAGCATATTTAGATAAAATAAACAGAATGGTATGAGTTCTAGGTATTTATTTTGAGCGACGTTTCGAGTGAACTGTGTCACCCCTCATCAGGCTCGGAAATGTAACATTTTAAAAAGAGAAATCAAATTATTACCGTACTGTTTATTTTTATCTAATAATGATGTGTTCTGAAACATTACGAAGCTAACAACATATTTGTTGGTGAAACACATTATTTTCACACTTTTTAAAATGGAATTTACATTAGATTAGATTTTTAGATTATATTAGAATAGTGTTGTTTAATGGCGCGTCGACAGCGAGGTCATTTGTGCACACAGTAAGATTTTTTTAAACTTTGTTAAATATTAAGGGAGGTCTTCGGGAGGGGTCGACATAAGGGGCCCGGCCCGGGAGAGTCCATCACTGGTGGAAAGGCCAGACCAGATTCAGGGGACGTCCGTCTCAAGTGGAGAGGCCGGCCCGAGGGGACCGCAAATTCAGGGGAGGGCATGAGTAGGTCGACCCTGGCTGCTCTTTGTCTAGACCTCACCACTGACCTGTCAGGCAAGGGTAGCCCTTACACATGAGCATATCCTCACCGGTTTAGCTGCATGGATCATTGGCCAACACAAACCCCATCACCGCTATAAGGCAGCAGCCGTCAGGGGGAAAAATAAATTAAATTCCATATTTATGAAAGAACATTTACAATTTTGAAAATAGCGTGTTTTTCTGGTTTTGCAAAAATACAGTATGTTGTTATTTCGAAAGAAATTATTTTAACCTCATTAAAAACCTTGTGCATATTCCCTGCTGATGCACTTCAACTTCAAGACTGTGAAATAACAATGGCAGGAAGACCACAAAACATCCGTAATTATTGGGATTACGACTCGTCTCCTTGAATGATATATTTTAAAGTGACAATTACAATTTGTTGCACTTTGAAGCCGCTTATCCTCTCTTGTATGTTTTTAATCTAAAAGTTATGACTATGAGTATGACTGATTATAGCTATATTTTCCAGGACGATTCAAACCGGTAAAATACGATTACCAAGAACCACTCCAACTGATAACCATTCAATATATAAAGCTGAAATTTGGCGTAAATAATCATAATACGTAGGTACGAAGAGATTGACAAAGCAGTTTTTTTACATTTGTATTGATATATTTCTAAAATTAAATCGTACCGGATTTATAATGCAAGAACCCCTCATTTTTTAAGTTGTTCGAGTTCCAATGCAAACAGCAAAAAAAATCGAAAAATTTCGGAACGGAAATATTGGAGGTGAAAAGGGTCCATGTGTTAGTAGAATCACATACCTATAGAATTAGGACAATATTTTCTTCCTTTTATGTGAATAGGCCAATTACGAGTTTCATATTTTTAGTCGCGTGGTGTCATTTAGTCACGTGGAATCCCCTAATTTAGCATTCGGCCTACTTTTAGAAGACAAATGTTTCAAAAAGTCGTTGACAGAGTTCTTCTTCAACGCGACGCACAACTTCTAAGGTACAAGTGAACGTGATTACCTGTGATCCTGTGACCGGCCAGAGCATCTGCCAAGGCGTGATACAAGCAGTCAGCACGTCGAACCCCTGGTCAATGTAGATGTCAGCATATTTCAAGATGTTGCCCGGCTTTGCTCCCAGCCACGGCAGCATTATGACGAGAGGTTTGTTGACCTTCACAGTTGAGGAAGATGTGTCCACTCTGACATCACGGTCCAGTGTGATCAGCTCCAGATTCTTGGACAAGTGGTTGACCGTGTATGTTCTTGCCGTAAACCAGATGTTAGCAGCCACAACGGTCACCAAAGGCGATGATGTCCTCGCATTGGTCTGCGGAAATTAATCATTCAATTGTGTATTATCCGCACCGATGGACTGCTACCTTGACGCGGTGGTGGGGCCTCACATTACGAGTTGGTCCCAACTAAGTGCAGTTCAGGGTCGACCTAGTCCCGTCCTCCCCACATTCGCGGGTCCCTCGGGTCGGACTCACCCTCGAGATGGTGATCCCCTGAAATCGGGTGCAGGCCTGAATCCTCCCCCCCCCCCCCCCCCCCCCCAACTGGTCTGTCCTCAATCTGAACTTGTATTCCTACCAGTTGCAGACCCCTCCGGATCGGGCCCGTTAGGTCGACCCCTCCCCATGTCCCCCTTAGTATTTAACAATTAACATAATCTAAATGTGCCCAAAATTATCTCGCTGGCAACGCGCCGTTAAACACTATTATCCTTGAGTATGGGTTCATACTCAAGGCTATTATACTACTACTACAATCATTTGGAAGCCAAGCAAATATTGTTTGTACATCAGACGCTGAAGGCCGAAGGTACATTTTCTTGATTTTCTATTGCACTTTTTTGGAATAAAAAAAATCAAGCTCTTTCAGTCTTTTTGACTGAAGCCAACAAATACAGTTATATTGAAGTATTCTCCTACACAATGACTCTTGTCACCATTACAAATATGATTCCAATGACAGAATTACTGGTTTTTGTGCTCGCCTCAAGAATCATTTAAAAGGACTTGGGACCTTCTACCTCTGAGGTACAGATGTTATGTTTGGTTCGACGTTTAAATAAACGAAGATACTGTACAGGGTATATTGATCTAATAAAAACTAGTCTCTGGGAACTACAGTACTACGTCAAACAAATAAAACCTAGACACAATATTTCGGGGATCCTTCCCCCGTCAGTTTTGCACCTGAAGACGGAGGTAATATTGTGCCGTGTGTAATATAGGTTTTATTTGTTTGACGTATTACTGTGTAGTTCTAGAGAGTAGTTTTTATTGGTTCGATGTATTATAAACATGTTACATACTTTATTTAATTTATTCAGCACACTTTTAGTTCCCAGCGTAGCCGTCGTCAGTAGAGCTCTAGAGACCCGCATTGTGATGGCAAACCTGTTGGTGTAATTCAAGTTACAATTAATTGGGTGATCAGTGGCGTGCAGAGCATCTAATTTTGGTGCTCAAGCACCGTCCCGAAATGGGGTAGGTGGGTGGGTGGGTGGGTGGGTTGGTGACCGGGAGATTGAGTGCCCCCCATGTGGCCGCCGGAATGGTTCGCGGGCAAAGAGGGTGGGTGGGTGTCATTCGTTAGGCTCAGCACCTTCACTATTTTACTCTCTGCACGCCACTGTGGGTGATCGTCTCCATTCGGCACTTTTGGAACCTTTCTGTTCGATGCCACAGATCACATTGCTTTTTTGATCGAGCTGAAAATTTGCACACATAGATGAGCGAGCGACTCCGTTCAACTCTTTTCGCACTGACCTCTGTTTTTTGTTTGTTTGTCTGTTACATGCCGGTACTACAGGTCGCACCTTTTCTCCGATCAAGCTAGAATTTTGCACACATGAGTAAAGGCCAATTATCGGTTTGCAGACACTTTCATCTACGCAAGGGGAACGCCCCCCTCCCCCCCCCCTAAATCAGAGTATCACCTAAGAAAACCAGCATATTCAATGTGAAAAAAAAATTGAATCCATGATTTGAAATGATTGAAATTTATTGAAATTTAAAAAAATATCTTGGGGCTATGTGCCCCAGACCTGCATTTACTAAAACTCTTTCAAATTTGTGGACATTTCGTCATTCATATTTCAATGGCTTCTCATGCGATTTAAAATTGCATCAATTTGATTGGCTTTTAACCAACCAAATGTAAGTTTAATTGGTAATCTAACAATTTCCTGGAGAAAGATTAAACTTTGCTGTGATCCAGGAGTGACGGGAAGTCTTTGGTTATCTTCAATTTATATTAAATGTAAGGTTTTGTGGAAATCTTGCCAGTCTCTGAATAAAATTTGAACTCTTCTGTGCTCCTGCAAGTGATTATTTGTGGATTATTTAAGGAATTTCGGTTAGATCATGGTAAGATGTGCTCCACATACCGGTGCTCGCTTATCAACGCGTTACACCGAGCGTTTTCCTAGTATATCATTGCCTTCTGAATATGAAGTTAAGATGATTTTAGTCAGATTTGGCATTTTTATGACGTCATTGCAGGTTTCGGTAATAGTACATTTCTATTTCGACTATTGATATTTTATATAGTTTTTTAATATAAAAACTTATAGTGAGGGATGTAAGCACAAAAATAGTGCAAAATGTGATACAAATTTTTCCTTTGGCAGTCTTATAGGAAATTTTCCGCTCTTTCATAATTTCGATATCCTCAAAAAATCGGGCGGCCATTTTGGGCCCCATGGCTGTCCAAAGTGCCAAAAAGTGTGTATTTCAGTGAAATTATAAAACTTTTGTAAATTTATTGTTCTTGTATAATAAACGATGTGTCAGGAACGTACGATAAAAAAATAAAAATTCTAAGTCTAACGAAAGTTGTATTTATTCAAGAAATTAAAGATGTCGGCGAGTAAGCTCTAAAATAGCCGCCATTTTCAGGGAATTCGTGTTTCAAGGTTGCAGTTGCTTATGTATGTTCATATTATGGACATTTAACTTAAAAATCGATGGATCGCGAAATTAACCCTTTGGGGGGTGGGGGGTGGAGACCTAAAGGTTTCGATGTGAGTAAAATAATCCATAGTAGATAGAGACTAATAATTTCTTGCACACACTAATAAAACTGTGCTCTGTTCGAAAAAAATCACGAGATCCCAAAATTATGCCGCCATCTTGGATGAGACGCGTTTATATTTCGTTATTTTGCGCACAACAGTTGAAAAATGATGATAAATTGGCTACTTTGCTCATCCCTTGTTCACTGCAAAGGTATTGAGTCACCGCCTCCTGAACTAAAATTACATGTTAAAATCCCTATCTTGTGACATTTTATCAACACACAAATGAAGTTTTAGGGAGAACGGTTGGAGATACATAGAATATGCAAATTACAAATGTCTTTATTAGAATTAGTGCTATATTTTATGTCAAATAAACTTTTTCGTATTGTATGGAGAACGTACTGAAATTGACAAAAAAATAAATATAAGCTCTTTTTATCCAAGATGGCGGCATTATTTTGAGTTCTCGTTTTTTTTTTTAAGAGAGCACATTTTCTTTAGTATGTGCATGAAACCATTTTTATCTAGCTAGTGTGGGCTATTGTATACGCATCGAAACCTTTAGGGCTCCACCCCCCACCCCCCAAAGGGTTAATTTCGTGACCCATAGAGCAACTGCAACCTTAAAACACGAATTCCCTGAAAATGGCGGCTATTTTAGAGCTTACTCGCTGACATCTTTATTTTCTTGAATAAATACAACTTTCGTTAGACCTAGAATTTTTATTTTTTTATCTTACGTTCCTGACACATCGTTTATTATACAAGAACTATAAATTTACAAAAGTTTTATAATTCCCTGAAATACACACTTTTTGGAACTTTGGACAGCCCTGGGGCCCAAAATTGCCGCCCGATTTTTTGAGGATATCGAAATTATGAAAGAGCGGAAAATTTCCTATAAGAAAGCCAAAGGAAAAATTAGTATCACATTTTGCACTATTTTGGCAAATGTATGTGCTAACATGTATGTGCTGTGTATGTGCTTTTTTATGTGCAAAAAAATTCATAATTTTTTTTTTGTTTCAAAATATTTATATAGTATCTTTTATTATAATATGCTTAAAAGAGAAGAACGTCGTCCCCGTAGCAACGTGGCTGAAAATTTGGTTCTTTATACAAATCTTGAATTTTCCACCGATCAAGTTGAAACTCGCCAGTAATTGTACATAATTACGTAACTTGATTTATAGTGACACATTCGCGACATTCTGTTCAGTATTTACCGAGTTATTCGTGAAAAACACCGCTTTTTCTGACCTCTTAATTTTAAACGTCAATTTCAATTGAGCGGTGAAAATAAATTTTAGTTGGCAGTGAAACTAATTTTCACAAATCGACCTGGAGGTCTATTCTAGAACGATTTTCCAATTCCATTCTGATGGAATTCAGTCACGGCCATAAGGATTAACATTGTATGGAATTGAATTCCAGTGGAATTGAGAATTTAAAAGTTCTAGAATAGACCTCCTGAACAATATTTGGCCATGGAATCCGGAGCTCAGAAGTTGCGTTACGATTCGCGTCTATAAACATCGCGAATTTAACACCATTTTCAACGAAACTTGACTTTCCTGTACATAATTTCAAGCGAACTGACAAGCAAAAAGTTTCGTTTGAATCCGATAAGTATTTAGAGAGATATTAAATAGAAACAAAATTGTCATTGAAATAGTCAATTTCATCGAAACTTTCCAAGTGTAGGAAGCCGTGAAACCATTTGGCAGTGAAGAAAATAATGGAATTTCCACTGGAGACCTTGACTAGAATCACGGCAAACCAACATTTCATGTGAATAAATGCTGACTTTTTTGGGGTGGGTTATGGGGGGGGGGGGGGGGGCACAAGGGAACATTTCTGTCCAGAGTGTATTTTATTGTTACCTTTTGATATTGGACCTAATTTCCAATATTACGTCTCTCATTTGATATGACTAAATAAACAAATATCAAGCAAGCAAGAATATACATTTTGTGCTGACTTCACAATCACAACTTAGCATTTTATCAAAAGATTTTAGTTGGTACAGACAACGCATAAAGTCCTGTTAATTCTTCACCCTTACAGAATATCATGATACCACCACTCGTACAGCGAAGCTCGTAAAGTTGCCTATAGCAAACCCATAGTTATTTGTCAACAGAGGGATGACTGCATTACTGGGTTGTGTTCATCAGCCCCAGATAGATCACACAGATAAGGAAGTCAATGTTATGTCGATCGAACTAATATGACGTAGGAACAACAATCAGTTTTTCGTTTATCGGAACTAATAATTAACTTTCAGTTAAAACAAATATAGTTGGTTGGTGCATTTGGATTTCATTGGTATTGATTATATCACGATTGTTATAATACATTTTGGAGTTTAAACTATTTAATTTAAATTCTCCAAAATTATATAATTATTAGGTATTTTAAATTATTTAATCTAAAAATTAATTTATATTAAAATGAAGTTAAGATAGTCTATATTTATGTAATTTGTAATTACCTAATAAATCTTCCAAATGGAATAAATCGGTTAATTGAATGAATCCTGGTGTCAAGGCTGGCAACATAATTTGATCTATTATCAATCAGTGTGTGAATCATTGATCAGAAAATATTTGATTGTTATTGTAGACACTCAAACAGCTCCTATAACCATCAAACCTTAGATAAATTCATTTGTAACAGAAACCGGAAAGTAACTGAGAATCACAGTCACAACGTCACCCTAAAACACCACTCAACTCTAAAGACTCTAAATCTTAACTCAACGCCAACTCTAATCTTCTAGAGATCTCTAGTCTTTAGAGTCGTCAACTCTAAAACACTCTCTTCTTCTCTTTTATTCCTCTAAAAAATCTATAAGAAAAAGTATTTCTTAATTTTTAAAAAATACGATCATCATGCAAACACGCTAGGATTGATATCAAAATCCTGAGATCTGTCGAATAAACGAAAATCTTTATACTTGAATTGTCTAATTAGCATTTGTTCAATGACGGTCTACTCAGATTTAAACAATGTGTTACAGGTGATAAGTATTAAGTAGTTTGGGAAATCACACAGCTCATAGGAAATTACAGTCGGTATTGTTATTTTTGGGATTGAATCGCATCGAGTAGATATTTGTGTGGATGGACGTTGTTGACAGACAAAACCAATTTTTCAAGTCATCCCTCTGTTGACAAATAACTATGGGTTTTGCTGTAGGCAACTTATCGAGCTTCGCTGTACTAGTGGTGGTATCGTGATATTCTGTAAGGGTGAAGAATTAACAGGACTTTATGCGTTGTCTGTACACCTACATAATATTGTATTGTTCATTGATGTTTTCATGTGTGCAGAGAATATGCAAAAAATTAAATAATCAGGATAAGTTATAAAGTGGAAACATGCATAACATTTTATATAGTAAATTTCGTAATTTTTTAAGATTACATAAAAAGTGACGAACTTCGATTAAATCTCGATACCACTTTTCGTTCATCATAATTGCAAATCAAATCATATTCCATTTTATTATCAATCTCGCCTATTTGTTTTAATTCAGTCTCAAATATATATTCTTATTTTAGACCCCCCCCCCCCCCCCCCCCCTCCCCGTGATGGACTTGGCCAGTCGCGTTGATCAGTTGCGGAGAAGAATACCCTAGACTAGAGAGCCTAGACCCTAGACTATGATGTAACATCTCCTGACACGATAATTAAATTGTAAACAGGATTCGATTAAATACAATTTTGGAACCTGAATTGGATCATCATGTTGGATACATTTTTTCTGTTGTTTCAAAAATATTATAAAAATCATTTTAATCCTATATACCATGCAACTGTAGTTTTTGTTTTTATTCTTCATTGAGTCGTATATGTTCATATTATATTATCATGCTTAAAATGTTTTAATAATATTGAGTTATTCACGATATATTTAAATATTTTCAAAATAGTTTCAAATGTTTTCTTTGTTTCTAATTTACGTATGTACACTACAGGTGTACATTGTGGTTAGTGTGGGTTTGGTGCACCTTCCACAGATCTATAAAAGAGCCTTGATTTGCATTTATGATCGGTCATTCCGTGAGTTGAAAAAAATTATCACGAGAAACAATTCTTTGCCAGCATATCATAGTAGTTTTATTTTAATGGTGGTCCATCTTCAGTTATGCATTGCCTTGCCCAGAAAGAGAGCTTATTGGGTCATGTATTACTTTTCAACCATGAAAACTAATTAGTTTTCATGGTTGAAAACATGAATAAAGTAGTTAACTAATTGGTAACTAATTAGTTTTCATGGTTGAAAACATGAATAAAGCAGTTAACTAATTAGTGAATTAGTATCACTTTTTGTTATGGTTGAAAACATGAATAAAGTAGTTTTTTTAGTACCTCGGGTTTAAAGTTGGCAGTACATGAAGGCACTACAGCTCCAACTCACTTCTCTCTTGCTCCCTTGGCTTCAAGTCAGAAAAATTCCTTATTTTTTTATTTAATAATAAAAGTATATACTTTATAAATATTTTGAAACAAAAAAAATTTACGCATTTTTTTGTTGATATTTTTAGTTTACTCCGCCCGTAAGTTTTGTCCCGTTCGATTCAGCAGTTTTTTTAGATATGACGTCACTTTTAGTTTCAAAATGGCGGCATTAAACAGTCATAACAAAAGGCACCTCAGACGCCAAAAGTGCACAGTGGTAAAAATTTCAGATCGATTGGTTCAGCCGTGTAGGCTGTGGCCCTGTCAATATGTTTTCCTGATCATCATCATCATGATATCAGATCAAGATAATATGTAATTTCACTGTTTTCACGGCCCTTTATAGCTCACAAACGGGGATATTGTTTCCAAATTTGGTATATGAGGGTGGGTATATGAGGTTGGTATACGAACTTAAGATATTTCGCAACAATGTGAGATTTTCCAATTTTAAGATCCAGTAGGCCGAAAATGTCATGTTGTTGCTTACAGTAAAAGTGGTTGGTCTGCTCCTCAGTTTTGTCTTTATAGGCAGTAACATACCTTGGGCAGTAACGGTATGTTGAGTGAGTGTGAGTGTACAGTACGACTTGGCTGGGTGAAGCGACCGCTCCACTAGATTCATGACATTTTGTTATTTTTTAATTGTTCAAAATTGTTTAAGTCACTAAATTAAAGATAGGAATTACAAGAGCATAATTGAGCGAGCGTAGCGAGCGTCACCACGGTACTCTTACGTTTCTCTGTGTGTTTGTTTTTTTTTTTGTTTTTTTGTGTTCACTGCCCAGGTCAAACCGCACAACCAATCGATCTGAAATTTTGCACACGTACTAACGTAATCTATGCGGTCTCTGGGATCGTTTTTGAAAGGGATCCTGTGATTGGTTCAAATTTAAAAAAAATTATCTTTCGATTAGTTGGCCCGTTCAATTTGAAATTTTGAGAAATCATTACGACCAACATTTTGCCCAATCAAACAAAATTTCATCCAAATCCCCCCATTGGTTAAAATTAAAAAAATTATTTAATGTTTTTTTTTAAATTTAAACTAGAACCGTATCACCGATCAACTTAAAACGTTGCATGGTCATTGGGACCAACATAATCTGTCTTTTTGACTACTTTCAGACTATTCTGTGTTTAAATTCAAAAGTAATTGATATTTTACGGACATTTTGCGTGTTGGCTGTCAAATTTCTCGAAAATGTTGATCACGGCTACTTTGACTCTTCAGTTCTAATCCAAGGTAGTTGAGCAAAAACTTACCGCATATGAAACTAATAATTACCGTTCAACAGATCGATCTGATATTGTGTACACACACTAATATCGTATGAGTGGTCCCAGGTATATTTTTTGAAAGAGATTCTGTGATTTTTGAATATTTTCTGGGAACGTAGTTCAATTATAAAGGTTCAATCGATCAACTTAAATTTTATATGGTTATTGGGACTAATATTTGAGTGATATTTGGAGATTTTTAAACAAGTCTGTGAAAAATTCAAGAAATTGGCTTTTAATGATATTTTTGATAGACGCAGAATTTCGGTTCGAGGTGTTGCGCGTATCCGTGCTCGCTCATCAACGCGTTTCACAGAGCGTTTTCCTAGTAGTAATAGTAATGCGCAATATTTATCGATACACATTTGCCAGTTAAATATTCATCTAGTAGCTTTCACCTGCAAGAAGTCTAATCAAGCCAATTAAACTTTCTCATGCTATAATCTATGCTTGTCATGTCAACTGTATTAACTATTATTAGCCATTAATCACTCATATACGGAGGAGAATATTTAATAATGCAATTTGCCTTGGATATACGAGGTTGTACTTAACGTAATCATGGATAGTATTATCATATGAATATGAAGGAAACATAATAATAATAAATATTACTAGGAAAACGCTCGGTGTTACGCGTTGATGAGCGAGCACCGACACGCACGACATCGCCAATCATAGCACGATCCATTCAATCAAAGATAACTAACTATACATTATGTATTACCAATTTTCCTTGCAACTTTTCATAAACACTCTGGATCAATTAAATAACAGATTATTGTACTGATATTTTTCATCAATATCTTTGGACAGATATTCAAGCACTTAAAACAGCAATAAGTCTGTAAATTCTTGACCGATTGGGCTGGAAATGTGTAAAATATTATGCTATCTAGTCAAAACGTTGTTTTCATAACTGTGAAACACAATCCATATCGTAAAATAAATTATTTAAGATAAGGTATACCTATACCTATGTATATGAAATACCTACATTACATTTTGACTACATTATGTATTGCAATATGATCCACTAAGAAAAGAATCTGTCTTATATTGATATTGAGAATAGCCATCAATAAACTTTGCTTTGCTACATAGAGCAACCCAGAATGCAGTGGAATTTCTGTTTTGAAATGTCATTTCTGACAGTTATTAAAACTGTCAATAAGTGCATCTATGTTCTTGACTGGTAGGGCTGAAAATTTGTAAAATAAGAGACAATGTTGGTCTGAACGACCATGCAAAATATGAGTTTGATTAAACAGATTAATCGAAGACCATTTGATAGGTCAAATGGTGGTGTGGCTATAGGCCGTTTTAAATTAAGTATACAAATGTCAGTAAAATCTCTATTACTCTTGAAGCTCATAACAGATTTGTAAAAAAATCACTTATAATGCTGGTACACATGACCTTGCAAAATTTGGTGATGATCAGTCAAACTATTGCAGTTATATACACAGAGTTTCCTTCATCCCCATTGCCAAGCTAACTATAACTACACATCAAGTTTCCGATGCAACCAATGGAGCGAACTTGCTGAAAATCATTTTGACCATAACGAGAATAGTAATATAAGTTTTGTGAAAAAATTGGCCTGATCCATTACTTCGTTTGGCAGGAGACGCCAAATGCACAAATACACACAAAAACAGAGATTCGAGCCATAAGTTTCAAGTGGAGACGCTCGCTACGCTCGCTTGATTATATCCCTATAAAACACTCAGTGTATAAACACCAGCCAAGTCTCTATAACTATAAAATAGAAGGAATCTAAAAATTCAGCACTGAAAAGTAGGGAGATAAAAAAACTGTCCAATTAAGTGCTGGAATTTTGCCATTTTTTATATCACTATTTTTTAGATACTGATTTATTTATTTTTTTGTAGGGACTTGGTAAGTATTTTTATTCTGAGTGTTTTTATGGGAATATTTTTTATCTTCAAACAATTTTTTTTTTAATATATATATTTTTTTTATTATAAATTAAATACATTTAAACGTAGCCCCGCTAAGCCAACAATGGCTTGTCGGCAGGGCTACTAAATTCAATTATTACAAATAACAATAGAATTAAAAAACACTCTCCAATCATCACACTCGTGACTGTTCAAAGTAATACACACAATTCAAAGTATACATTATATTTAAATAGTTTTAACATTTTAAAAAAAATGCAAGTCCCGCGTCCCGGGATATAAGGAGGAACACATTCATTGGTGCTTACTTACAAAGAGGTTCTGACAGATGATTACCTGGATCATGGAGTAGCTGAATGATCGAATAACACCGATCAATTTGAACACCACCTCACTGTTATTGTTAGTGTTTGTTCTTCACAGTCTTCCGGAAGCCCAGTACCTGCTCTGCCGACTCTCTATCATGCACTACTTCATTGCAATAAACAATCATATGTGATTGCATCTAATTGAAAGCAACACGCACACTCTGGCATGACGTAAGTGCAAAGTGTCGGTGTATACACTCACACAGACAGGAGATAAGTGTCACTTTTAAATACAATTAATCGCAAAGCACTTCATATCTTTTAAACCTCACTTTACATACAAACCTGGCCGGTGGCGGCAGTAAATATTAATCCCCATAAAAAACACTCCGTGTAAAAAAACAGCCAAGTCTCTTCAACTAAAAAAAAATATGAAATCTAAAAAATTCTGCACTGAAAAGTAGTGATATCAAAAAATAGGCCAAGTCAAAACTTTATTTGAAAATCAAAAAATACTTGGCGCATCGTATACTATATAAATAGTTTAGAAGTATAGACCAGATATAGAAAATATACATCAAATATACATAATACATATAGTATACCTATAATGCCCTAAAAAAACGATGCGCCAAGTATTTTTTGATTTTCAAATAAAGTTTTGACTTGGCCCATTTTTTGATATCACTACTTTTCAGTGCAGAATTTTTTAGATTTCATATTTTTTTTTAGTTGAAGAGACTTGGCTGTTTTTTTACACGGAGTGTTTTTTATGGGGATATCACTCCTTTTTTTAGCTTTTTCTTAGAACTTGTGACGTCATATCGATTGAACAATTACTAAATCCTTTAAAAAAAGTCGCCATTGACAATTTGGTTAACTAATGAAAATTGATCTTTCATGAAGAAAAGCAAAGGTTTCATTCCTATCAGTCAACCGAGTTCCGAGATATGGCAACACTTCGGTTTTCAAAATGGCTGCTGAACTTACTGCACTGCCACATAGAATGTATATCTATAAATGATGTGTATCATTTTAAGCTTTCTGAATATGTATTTATTATATAGGAGGGGATTATAATCATTTTAAATTTGAATGACGTCATTTCCGGTCTTATAAATAGGAAAATTCTAGTTTGACTCTTCCTATTCCATAGAGATGACCTTCCGAATCGTTTGGCGGTAGTTTCATACCGATCAGTCAACCGATTTTCAAGATATGACGTTACTTCCGGTTTCAAAATGGCTGCTGAAATCACTGACCCTTGAATTATAATTTAAACTTGATAAAATTTTATTATAAGCCGTCTCAAATAGTATATTTATTGTATCAAAATGTAAATTTGTAAGATTTTTAAAATGTGTGACGTCATTTCCGGTTTCGGTATGGGAAACTGCAAATATTATTAATGATAATACATAAAGTTGACCGTCTAAATTGTTTAGCGCTGGTTTCGTTCAAATCTGTTTAGCCGTTATTGAGATATGATGTCACTTCCGGTTTCAAAATGGCGGCTTCCGGTTGGTTTTATAATAAGTCAAATGAGATATCAAAAGTACATACGTTACAAAAATATCAAAATAATCGGATCAATCTTTGTTGCCGAAATGCCAATCGATGTATTTCAAATTTCGTGACGTCATTTCCGGTTTCATTAACATAATGTTTATCTTTTTGCTACTGGTAATCCATATAGTTGACCGTCTGAATCGTTTGGCGCAAATTTCGTTCCGATCGGTCTAGCCGTTAACGAGATATGACGTCACTTCCGGTTTCAAAATGGCGGCACAAAAAATTCATGGGGTGAAGGTTAAATTAGACGCCAAAAGTGCACACGTGGTAAAAATGTGAGATCAATCGGTTCAGCCGTTTATGCTGTGGCCTGTTTACCGGATTTGAATTCCAGGAGGATACTAAGATTATTATTATTATTATGAAAACCGCCCTAAAACACTGTTTTCACCGCCATCTAGCAAGCAAAGGGCATAACCTATTGTTCCCAAATTTGGTATATGTGGTGGGGTGGACCATAGCTCGAAATTAGGATATTTCGCAACAATGTGAGATTTCCCAATTTTAAGATCCAGTAGGCCGAAAATGCCACTTTGATGCTTACAGTAAAAGTGGGTTGCTCCAGCCTTTAGGTTTGAACGGTGTGTTGTGTGAGAGTGTGCGCGCCGTACGACTTGGCTGGCGTGGAGCGACCGCTCCACTAGATTGTGAAAACGATGTAATTTTTATATTTGGTCGAAGTGGTCGAGTTTACACAACAAACTAGTGAGTTATTGAAAGAATGCTGAACGGTGCTGCGGTGTAACGTGAAATTGAAAATGTGATTTTAATAAAATCACACGTTACTTGAAAATCTTGAAATGCCACCGAATGTTGGCGGTCAAGCTGGGGCACCGATTGGTTGTTTTGGTGCCGTCATGATGTGAAAACTGAATGACGAATCATGAATGTGGAGGTGTTTCAAGAAGTAATAATGATGTTCAAAGAACGCAATTATTATTGAGCGAGTGTAGCAGGCGATCTTTCAGCTCGTTTGACAGGGACTTCTTTTTTTGTCTGTAACTTCTGATATATACATTTTTTTCTTCGATCGAAAGATACTTGTAAGACATACATGAAGAGAGGGAAATTAGTATAAAATCGTTCAATAGGGAATATGCAACAGTTTTTAAACCAGTTAGAGTACAATTTTTCAAATTTACAACATAAATGTTAGGTAATTACACGTACTATTTTCAAACTCAGTGTAAACTTTCATTCATAATCATAATTACGACATTTAAATTCAGTGGATATTTTGTTGGGAAAAAAATATTCCATTTCCCCACATTACCTAACGAGTGATGTCATATTTTATTGTATTGTAACCATGGCAACATCATTGTTGGTTAATAAAAATGACGTCACTCTTTAGGAAATGTCAGAAATACTTTTTTTACCGACAAAATGTCAGCTGATTTTCAATTTCATATTTATGTATGAAAATTTACACTTTTGAGTGTGAAAATAGTGTGTTTTACCAAAAAATATGTAGTTATTTGAAATATAGTTTTTCATAAATTTTTGCATTCCCTATTAGATGCAATTTTAAAACATGCGTCTGATTGGTTGAAATTCCAAAATTGTCCGCTCAAGTTGAAATTTTTCAAGGTCAGTAAGACCCTGTATCCAATATCCTATATCATATATTTGATATTCCAATTTGGGTTTACCAATAGGTATCATTATCTTCACTGTTAGCTTTAGACAAATAATCGGATTGGTTAAATTTTAAAAATATTTTCTTATTGATAATTAAAAAAACTGTTTCCATCACATTTAAATTTTACATGGCCATTAAGAACATTTTATTTGAAAATAAAAAAAGCACAAATCGGTAAAGAACTTATCGACTTATTAAAGTTTTACCCGAATAATTCTTTATGTGTGAACTAAAAACCAGTATTTCTGTAATTCTGTAATTCTCATTTAGTGACAAGAGGCATTGTGTAAGAGAATATTTCAATATAACCTTTTTTGCATCAGTCAGATTTTAATTCATTTTTTTAATGATTTTTTTTATTTTAATTCAGATTTTACCGGAACAGGTTGGCTGAATGGTAACGCTCTGAACTTGTATTCCGGAGGCCCGGGTTCGATTCCCGCGGCCGTCCTTCCTGACTGGGGTTTTTCGTGTTTTCCCTCAGTCGACAGGCAAATGCTGGGAAGGTACCCTTCTAATAGGCCACGACCGCCTCCTCCCACCTTTCATCCTTACCTACTATTCACTATCATGTCCCAATCACCATCATAATCATTCATCCGTCGCCATTAGCCTCGCTGCAGAACAGTGTGACGTTAAGCCCCAGACAAAAAAACAACATTTAATTTGAAAATAAAAAAGCACAAATCGGTAAAGAACTTATCGACTTATTAAAGTTTTACCCGAATAATTCTTTATGTGTGAACTAAAAACCAGTAATTCTGTAATTCTCATATATATTAGTGACAAGAGGCATTGTGTAAGAGAATATTTCAATATAACCTTTTTTGCATCAGTCAAATTTTAATTCATGAACATAATTTCAAACGTGTACGCAAAAGCGAGGAAATGAACTTCCGGCCTTCTACATCTGAAAACATAAAATATATAGTAATCCTGCTCGTGGTACGTCACAGTGGTAGAAAAATGGTGGTTGAGGGGGTAGGGGAAATGTGTCAAAGCTATAAATAAAGCTATAAATCATATTTATCTTATGAATATTTTATTTAACTTGAACATGTGTATGGATAAATATTGCGTATTATTATTAACTATGTACTATCTTAAATATCTTTCTTTCACAAGTAATCACTCTAAATATGATATTTGGATTGCCTCTGTCAGATTTGTTTATTCCCTATACTTTTATATAGATTACTATGGCAACCTTTTCTCACGCAGGATATGCCTATAGACCGATTTAAAAATTATCTAGGTGGCTCTGCTTTTCAAAAAATTTCCATATATGGAAAACCAATTTTTCTTTTTTTAGATAATTTTTAAATCGGTCTATAGCGTAAACGTAATAGGAGATTTGCAAAATGTGTGATAGTCATCCCTTCGATCAATGCCCTTCAATAATTTGAACAATCGCTAAAATATGTTATTCTATCAATATGTCTACGTAAATGTATGTGTATCGTATCAAGACAATTATCTATGTGTAGAACGGTGATAGTAGCCGGCTATTATTTTCAAGGTGGAAATTTACCAAGACATTGTACTGTCTTATCACTTCTAGGCTAGAGTTTAAAACTATTTCGCTTATTACTTGACAGTGAGTCAAGTTGAAGGCGAAGAAGAAGCATACGATACATTTTATTTGCGGACCGAACTCTTCAGATGAGGTGTTTGCTGTTGGTTGAAATTGGTAAGTACATACAGAAGTCAGCTTCCTTGTTTGCCAGTTGAAATTTAAATGACTATTTATAAAAAGTATGAGAATTCATATGATAACAAACAATATTTACTTCAAATTGAAATATATGTTGTAGGTACTTATGATGCATCATTTTGATTTCAATAGTAATTTAGCTTAAGGGGGCTCGATGATTATAGTTAAGGAGGGATCTCCGAATTTCACTTATGTATAGAAATCGTTCAAATTTCGCAAATAAATAGATTTTTATGTTCTGCATCATAATATGGCGAGAAAAAGTGGTCAACGTGAACTAATTTTCGAGATATATCGCTTCAAATTTACAGTTTCTGTCTCATTTTAACATTGTGACCATACGGAAGAAGTCATGCTGATATATTTAAAAGCGTATTTACTATTTGGATGCTTTCCCACCTATAGAATTTTTTGAAAAACTACTATAGCGTGTATCAGATGCAATATTTTATTATTAAATTTTTAAATGTATACCTTCGTGGACGTTTTACCGAGCTATGAGGGTTTTACCGCCTTATTTTTACGTTTTTTCATCTGAAAAGTGCAGTTTTACATGTAAAATTGTGTTGCCATGATGATACGGCCTTCTAGAAATTATAAATTCTTTGCAAATTTGTAGAAATTTCCAGAAGACCATGATTATATCACTTGTCCCTCCTTAAAATGTTTAAATACATATTTTTACTAGGTATGCTAGGAAATCGCTCGGTGTAACGCGTTGATGAGCAAGCACCGAAACGCGCAACATATTCAACCGAATATCGTATAACGCACAGAAAATCTAGTGGAGCGGTCGCTCCACCCAGCCAAGTCGTACCGTACACTCACACTCACTCAACATACCGTAAATGACTAATAAACTGAGGAGCAGACCAACTGTAAGCAACAACATGGCATTTTCGGCCTACTGGATCTTAAAATTTGAAAATCTCACATTGTTGCGATATATCTTAATTTCGAGCTATGGCCCACCCCACTACATATACCAAATTAGGGAACAATATGTTATGCCGTTTGCGAGCTAGAGGGCCGAGAAAACAGTGAAATTACACCACTTTCTGATTCTGAAGATGATATCAGGAAACGTTGCTATCACCGCCACAGCCTAAACGGCTGAACCGATCAACCTGAAATTTTTACCACATATGCACTTTTGGCGTCTGATGATACCTTGCCTCTTGTGATTTTTTGTGCCGCCATTTTTAAACCGGAAGTGACGTCATATCTCAAAAACGTCTAGGCCGATTAGAACGAAATTAGCGCCATTCGATTTAGACGGTCATCTATATGAAGTATCAATAAAAAAATTATTATTTTCTTATTTTCTGAACCGGAAGTGACGTCATAAATACGCAATATTTAACTTATTTCAACAAATTATACTTAAAATACATACATAAGTAACTTACATTGTAACATAGACAATACAAATTATAAATTCAAGGAGGCAGTGTTCTCGGCCGCCATTCCTGAAACCGGAAGTGACGTAATATATCTAAAACGCCTGTACCGTTTGCAACTGAACTAGCTCCTGCGTATTCATTCTGCAACTTTTTTTGAAACTCAATTGTGAAAAATGAATAAACAAATTAACGGTACCGGAAATGGCGGCAGGAACCACTAAATGAAACCGGTAGTGACGTCATATAATACATACGGCAAGACCGATTTTACGGAAATATAGGGATTATGAATTCAGATAGTCGTTCATAAAGTATCAACTAGATTGTTTTCCTATTACCTATACCGGAAATGACGTCATAAATATGCTAAATGACGTCATAAATATGATAATTGACACAAAATTCACCACTTTATACTTTTAAATAGATATTTAGTAAACCTACTTTGTAAATAATTATAAATTCAAGGTTGCAGTGTTCTCGGCCGCCATTTTTAAAACCGGAAGTGACGTCATATATTGAAAACAGCTGTACCTATTGCAACCAAATTTTGGAAATGTGTAGGACTAATAATTATGAATTGAAGACGACATTATTTTCGGCCGCCATTGTTAAAACCGGAAGTGACGTCATATATCGAAAACGGCTGTACCGATTGCAACCAAATTTTGGAAATATGGAGGACTAATAATTATGAATGAAATACGACATTATTTTCGGCCGCCATTGTTAAAACCGGAAGTGACGTCATATATCGAAAACGGCTGTACCGATTGCAACCAAATTTTGGAAATATGTAAGAATTATAATTATGGATTAAAGGCGACATTATTTTTGGCCGCCATTGTTAAAACCGGAAGTAACGTCATATATCAAAAACGGCTGTACCGATAGCAACCAAATTTTGGAAATGTGTAGGACTTATAATTATGAATTAAAGACGACATTATTTTCGGCCGCCATTGTTAAAACCGGAAGTGACGTCATATGTCGAAATCGTCTGTACCGATTGCAACCAAATTTTGGAAATATGGAGGACTAAAAATTATGAATTAAAGACGACATTATTTTCGGCCGTCATTGTTAAAACCGGAAGGGACGTCATATATCGAAAACGTCTGTACCGATTGCAACCAAATTTTGGAAATATGTAGGACTTATAATTATGGATAAAAAGACGACATTATTTTCGGCCGCCATTGGTTAAACCGGAAGTGACGTCATATATCGAAATCGTCTGTACCGATTGCAACCAAATTGTGCAATTATGTAGGACTTATAATTATGAATTCAAGACGACATTATTTTCGGCCGCTATTTCAAAACCGGAAGTGACGTCATATATCGAAAACGGCTGGATCGATTATAACGAAACTTAAGCTATTCTTCTTGGATAATCATTTTCATCTTATACCAAACGCAACTTTTCTTAGTAAGCAAATCGGTTGAGGCGTATTTTTTTAAAGAAATTAGTCCCTGCTCGGACATGTGCTACAAGCTGTATGAATAAACTAACAAAAGAAGTGATATCCCAGAAAAAAACACTCCGTGTAAAAAAGGCAGCCAAGTCTCTTTACTTTAAAAAAATTCAACACCGAAAAGGAGTGATATCAAAAAAGGAGCCAAGTCAATGACATTTCCAAATATTTAATCGTATTTTTGAAATAAAAGAATAAACACCGAGAAATACTTTACAAAAGGACTTGGCGCATCGTTTTTTAAATTCATTTTTTGATTCATAAGCATATGCCATTGATATACAACCGTAATTTAGAATTTTTAGAATAATAGGGAAACATCTTTCAATTACATATTATACATATACCTACTGTAAAATATTATCTATTAGAATATGTACGTACGCGATAAAACTTGTTGCCTATGTTTTCTATAAATACACAATAGTTAGTTATCTTCGTAATATTGTTTCGTGGTCAACATAATTAAGTCTCATGCGTTAAACCTTCTCATCATGAAATACATTTCTATTAATCCACATTTTATAACAAAACATTTCACAAAGTACATAGTCACATTGAATTTCTATTAAAAATTTTAACTTTATACACTTGACACTTCAAAAATATATAATAGTGTTCCAAAGACAGTTCGTAATTATTTGACAACGTTTCATGATTTCCTTCAGTCAAGATCAAATTATGAAAAGATACCCTTCTAATATCACCATATTTACAGTGCTATAAGAATATGTATGAGCCCACTTCCAATTGTTATTTAATTCTTCCACCCTTATATTACTTATCTATTACAGCATGAAATCTTTCTACTATCGCCATTGACAAAACTATAAAATAGCCATTACTAAAAGTAGCTTGATTCATAGTTTCTGGCTCTAATAGAAAGAGGAAAATGTACCTACTTTAAATTTCTTTCCACTTTTAGTATTGAATGAGGTCTTTAAAAAAACGATGCGCCAAGTCCTTTTGTAAAGTATTTCTCGGTGTTTATTCTTTTATTTCAAAAATACGATTAAATATTTGGAAATGTCATTGACTTGGCTCCTTTTTTGATATCACTCCTTTTCGGTGTTGAATTTTTTTAAAGTAAAGAGACTTGGCTGCCTTTTTTACACGGAGTGTTTTTTTCTGGGATATAATATACATCCATAGTGAATATTGAAATACGATCCGCTCGATCAAAATAAAATTACCTGATCTTCATTGAAACTGAGAATTGCCATCTATACACTCAAAATCCAAAGAGAAAGATCAGATCTAAGTTGCACTGGAAATTAAATGTCGTTAACATCTCTTCTGACATTCTATTTAAATGTTCTATTTAAATGTGGCGCAACAAGGGGGTTAGTGTAACGACAACCCTCCACCTGTTATCAGTCTATCAGTCTCTCGACGGGCGTTACACCGTCCTTGGGATTGGTACTGATTCCTCTTATAACTGCAATGCAAGCACAATTGAGGGGGCGCGTCAATAAACCAGCTTATGGTAGTTAGCTGGTTTATGCGCGCATAGCCATGCCTTTAGTGGTGTGTTTACTACAAGTCCTGACAGTGCTATTCCTTCCATAATGATTTTAAACGAATTAAATGTCTATGCAGCAGGCAATATGTGGATTAATTACACTTTAAGCCCAGTATTTTACGAACTCCTAAGTTCTCTCAACCTGGAGTCTGGACCTAATAATAGAGATGATTCTATTAATGGAAATGGTTCTGAACTCCAAGTTGAGCTAGTTCAGGTATTCGTAAAATAATGGTTTTAATATAAAATCCAATCCACAGATAGCCTGCTGCCTACTTTAGTTGTCCCACATGGTTTCAGGAATGCAGTGGGGCCTGGGCGGGCCAGAGCGGCGCCCTGGACCTTGTTTGAAAGCAGGGCGTCGCCCTGGATTCATTTTGGAAACCGGACAGGGTGGGCCCTGCCATCTTTATCAAAATCCATTAAATTCAAAAATGGTTAACGATTTTTTTTTAAATTACAAATAAATTGCATCTTAACTTCATTATTCACTAGGGATTTTTATAACCATTTCAGAACTTGGTCTAAATGCGTAAAATCATCCCTAAAATAGCTTAATTTAAAAAAATCGCACCGGGGCAAAATTGGGCTGTCATGAGCCCCCCCCCCCCCCCCCCCCGCGGTCACGTGAATGCTATATTTTCGGCGCCCTGGCACTTATTTACCAGGACTGCCATTGCATAATAAGAAAGTTTGTCATCAAATACCTCAGTTAGCCAAACCGCTTTTTCAGATCATTTATCGACGCGGCCCCTCAAATGATTATTTGTCTTCCACAGGTTTGTGCGCGATTCTTGCCATTGACATCTGTCATGCGCAGTGGAGTTCAAACTTCATGGGCAACGGAGGAGGAGGCTTCGGCGGTCCTCCCCAAAGTTTCCCACCACTCAGATCTGGCATGTCTTTCCAGGGCCCGGTAGGTGGCATGCCTTTCCAGGGCCCAGTAAGTAATATGGCATTCCAAGGTCCTCAGCGTGGCATGTCTGTCCAGGGCTCGGTAGGTGGCATGCCTTTCCAGGGCCCAGTAAGTAATATGGCATTCCAAGGTCCTCAGCGTGGCATGTCTGTCCAGGGCTCGGTAGGTGGCATGCCTTTCCAGGCCCCAGTAAGTAACATGCCTTTCCAGAACCCAGTAAATAGCATGACTTTTCAGGCCCCAGTAGGTAGAATCAGTATTCAGGCCCCAGTAAGTAGCATACCTTTCCAGAACCCAGTAAGTAACATGCCTTTCCAGAACCCAGTAAATAACATGCCTTTCCAGAACCCAGTAAATAGCATGCCTTTCCAGACCCCAGTACATAGCATTCCTTTTCAGGCTCCAGTACGTATCATGCCTATTCAGGCCCCAGTAAATAGCATGCCTATTCAGGCACCAATAAATAGCATGCCTTTCCAGGCCCCAGTAAATAACATACCTTTCCAGGTCCCAGTAAGTAACATGCCTTTCCAGGCCCCAGTTGGTAGAATCCATATTCAGGCCCCAGTAAGTAACACACCTCTACAGGCCCCAGTACGTAGCATACCCATCCAGGGCTCGGTAAATAGCATGCCATTCCAGCCCCCTTTCGGCAGCATAATTGCCCAGACGCCAGTTACAGGTGCCATGCCTATTCGGGCCCCTACAAGTACTGTATATTACCACGCCCCATTAAATAACTGGAATGACGCATATAGCCAAGGTTGGTCTTACCAGCCCCATACTTATAACCCTTACCAGCCTCCTAGTTATAACCCTTACCAGCCTCCAAGTTACCAACCTCCAAGTTATACCCCTTACCAACCTCCGAGTTATAGCCATTACCAACCTCCGAGTTATAGCCCTTACCAGCCTCCAAGTTATAGCCAGGCTTACCAGCCTCCAGGTTACAACCCCTTGGGTCCCCAACCCGTCATGAACTATCTGCCCGCGCAGCCGAATGTGTGGATCAAGACGAGTCAGATGACGATCATCACCGACGAGGTGTTCTCGGCAGCGAACCCGACGCGCTTTCGCCGCGAGATCGCCGGCTCTTGCGACTACCAGCCGAGTTCCTCCTTCAACCAGATCATTTCCTCGGCCAGTTTCTCAGCGAGTGATGTCCTCGTCCTCATGTTGGGCACCACCACCTTCCCGATAAACATCAACAACGTCCTGTCAGCTACGAATACGCTCACGGCGTTGTCCAAGAAGACGCAACTCTTCATTGCCACGGTCCCAATCAGAGCCTGGACTTCTCAAGCCATCTCCGACGCAACAACAGCCAATCAGCGCATTCGACTCTTAGCCGTTGCCGTGCCAACCATCAAGATAATGGACTATGCAACCTTGAGTAGTAATTTTCAAATGTATAACCTCAACTGGAGTAAAGGACAGATGTGTCAGTGGATCAGCGACCAAGTTACATCTACAGCTGTGTCGCTTCCAGCGACCGCTACTACATCGTCTACAGGTCTGACGAGTGCTACAGCGTCTACATCTACTACGAAAGCTACAGCTGTAACAACGGCTCGAGCAACACCTACCGCTGCTACCACTCCCTCTGCTCCTGGTATCACTTCTCCAGCTCCTGATACCACTCCCCCAGGGGTCCTTACCACTCCTCTGGTCCCTGATACCACTCATCTTGCTGATACCACTCCACCAGCTCCTGATACCACTCCCCCAGGGGTCCTTACCACTCCGCTTGTCCCTGATACCACTCAACCAGCTCCTACAACCACTTCGTCTGACACGACTTTGGCAGATACCACAATTGCAGACACTACACCTGCTGCATAGACAAATTTCGTTTATAGTTGGACGTTGTGTTTGTGGTGTTCGGGGTTAGGAAAAGAAGAATAGCAATCTTGCAACATTGCAACGGTTGGGCTCAGGTCTGGAGCTCGGCGCTAGTGCCATCCTCCAACACCGAACGTCACACATAACTTTGAATTTCAAACGAAGCGTAAAGTAAGGTTAAATCGCCATGCACCTCTCTCTGTCCATCCAGTCATCATCAGCAAGTTCTCTTCTTGTTTCTTCCAATCCTCTTTGTCAATCTGTCTTCTTCTACCAGGAGGTAACCAAGCTTCTGACCTTTATGGCCACCTCTGAGGTATCCATGCGCTGAACATGCCCATACCAAACAAGTATCTTTGTTTATGTTATGTTGTTTATGTTTATGTCCGTCATGTTATGTACTTTTATTTTAGATAAAAAAAAAACTAAGTATTTGATGGTGAATCCTTTGCAAGATTGTAAAAGAAACACATTTATTTTATAAGGTAATGCCGTTGCTGTTTAACATTATAAGGAATATTGTCTATTATGTAATCATTTCAATGGTGTTGACAAAGCAATTATCTAATTCAAAGTATTCCTTGTTACTTGAATTTTGTTGGACATTGTTTGAAAAACAAAATAATTACAGGTCCGTGAAGTTAGCACCGCCCATTAACGCACTAATTATCTCATGTGTGGGATGAATTAGTGCACAATTAGTGCGTTCGATCGGCACTAATTTTATAATTAGTGCGTCATCCGTTTCCGAGAAAAACGCACTTTACTATGGGCGGTGCCAACTTCACGCAGCACCGCCCATTGACGCACTAATTTTCAAACCCACACAGGCAATTAGTGCACAATTAGTGCGTTCGATCCCCCCCATTCCCATAATTAGTGCGCACTTACTTTTCGAGTTATTCGTGAATAACCGTGGGCGGTGCAGCACCGCCCATTGAAAATTTCAATGTTTTCAGCACGCCATGTTTTAGTGCACAATTAGTGCGTTCGATTCCCCCCATTCCCATAATTAGTGCGCACTTACTTTTCGAGTTATTCGTGAATAACCGTGGGCGGTGCAGCACCGCCCATTGAAAATTTAAGATTTTCAGCACGCCATGTTTTAGTGCACAATTAGTGCGTTCGATTCTTCCCATTCCCATAATTAGTGCGCACTTCCTTTTCGAGTTATTCGTGAAAAACCGTGGGCGGTGCAGCACCGCCCATTGAAAATTTCAATGTTTTCAGTACGCCATGTTTTAGTGCACAATTAGTGCGTTCGATCCCCCCCATTCCCATAATTAGTGCGCACTAACTTTTCGAATTATTCGCGAATAACCGTGGGCGGTGCAGCACCGCCCATTAAAAATTTCAAGGTTTTCAGCATGCCATGTTTTAGTGCACAATTAGTGCGTTCGATCCCCCCCATTCCCATAATTAGTGCGCACTTACTCTTCGAGTTATTCGGGAATAACCGTGGGCGGTGCAGCACCGCCCATTGAAAATTTCATGGTTTTCAGCATGCCATGTTTTAGTGCACAATTAGTGCGTTCGATCCCCCCTATTCCCATAATTAGTGCGCACTTACTTTTCGAGTTCGAGTGCTTACTTTTCGAGTGCTGCACCGCTCACGGTTTTTCACGAATAACTCGAAAAGTAGGTGCGCACTAATTATGGGAATGGGGGGGATCGAACGCACTAATTGTGCACTAAAACTTGGCGTGCTTAAAATCTTAAATTTTCAATGGGCGGTGCTGCACCGCCCACGGTTATTCACGAATAACTCGAAAAGTAAGTGCGCACTAATTATGGGAATGGGGGGGATCGAACGCACTAATTGTGCAATAAAACATGGCATGCTGAAAACCTTAAAATTTTCAATGGGCGGTGCTGCACCGCCCACGGTTATTTACGAATTACTCGAAAAGTAAGTGCGCACTAATTATGGGAATGGGGGGGATCGAACGCAATAATTGTGCACTAAAACATGGCGTACTGAAAACATTGAAATTTTCAATGGGCGGTGCTGCACCGCCCACAGTTTTTCACGAATAACTCGAAAAGTAAGTGCGCACTAATTATGGGAATGGGGGGAATCGAACGCACTAATTGTGCACTAAAACATGGCGTACTGAAAACATTTAAATTTTTAATGGGCGGTGCTGCACCGCCCACGGTTTTTCACGAATAACTCGAAATGTAAGTGCGCACTAATTATGGGAATGGGGGGAATCGAACGCACTAATTGTGCACTAAAACATGGCGTGCTGAAAACCTTGAAATTTTCAATGGGCGGTGCTGCACCGCCCACGGTTATTCACGAATAACTCGAAAACTAAGTGCGCACTAATTATGGGAATGGGGGGGATCGAACGCACTAATTGTGCACTAATTGCCTGTGTGGGTTTGAAAATTAGTGCGTCAATGGGCGGTGCTGCGTGAAGTTGGCACCGCCCATAGTAAAGTGCGTTTTTCTCGGAAACGGATGACGCACTAATTATAAAATTAGTGCCGATCGAACGCACTAATTGTGCACTAATTCATCCCACACATGAGATAATTAGTGCGTTAATGGGCGGTGCTAACTTCACCGACCTAATAATTACACGTTATACCTAGGTACGTTAAAATTAGTTGGCAGTAAGAATTCTTATTGCATTGTTATTTGTTGGTTATCAAATTGATTGATTCTAGGAATTGTTTGCCTGGCTGATAGTTGAAAGAAAGACATGTTTGTTGTGTGTGTGGGGGGGGGGGGGGGGGGGGGTAGTGGTGTTTTCTTTGGGGACGTGTGTGTCAATTGCCTAAGCTGTTTATGCCTTAGCTAAGTGCAGAATAAAATCTTAATCTGAGATATAGCATTATGTGGCACCAGGGAGAAAGACGGGGTCAATAAATGATTTTTGAAGAATTAAAAAATGCTAACTCAAAAAGTATTGACGTGTCCATTACTTGTGTGTCAATTGGATTTATTATCCATTATATATATATTTGAATGATGTGTCGGATTAAGCTTGTAACCAACAAAACTCACCAAGCAAGGTCGTAGAGTCAGGAGGGAGAACGCTGCCCCCCCTCGCCCTCACCCCGAACCAAAATTACACGTAGGTACACTCGGCCAAACAAAACTTGAACGTTGACCAAATTTGAATGACTGCTGGTCATGTCCCATAACCAATCAAAGCTTGTTATTATCATTGAAATGTGAGGTCACCTACTAGAGTGAGACAATGAGATCGCTGTCTCATTGTCTCATTGTCTCATGAGACAATGAGACAATCGCTGTTTGACTTCCGATTGTGCGATCTTACATTTATCGGCCTATCAGATTTATTGAACGTTCAAGTTTTCTTTGGCCAAGTGTGCATCTAAAATTTAAAACAATTGGTAAGGTGCACAAATAAGGCCCACCTAATTTTAATTATTTATTTTTAAAAATAACGGTAAAAATAAAAATACACAATGAAAATAATTGTATTCATTCAATTTTATAACTGAAGATAAAACAAAAAGGCAATAAAATTGTCAAAAATTAAAAAGATATTAAGAATTTAGAAAACTCATTATTCTCTTATTTTTAAAACTCTTAGACCAATTTTTGGATATTTCTATTTTTATTCCCCAAAATAGCTATACACTGCGATTAAAAGTTGCACCTAAAAATTGACAGACCTTGGTCCAAAATTTTCTCGGGTGCTGCGCCCCTAAAACCCGTATTCCACAGTGATTTTTCAAAATATTAGTAATGTCTACCCCCCCCCCCCCCCCCCCCCCCGAAATTTCATCCTGGATACGACCTTGCACAACGTTTCAGTAATTGAGCGAGCGAAGCGAGCGAGCGTCTCCTTTTGGCTCTTTTGGCACGGACCTCTGTTTTTTTTTGTTTTTTTTTCTGTTACTGACGATATACAAGTCACAGTTTTTCTTTGATCAAGCTGAAAATTTGCACACATGTACTAACCATTTCCGGGCGTTGCAGACCCTATTTTTTTTAAATCCCCTGATTGGTTCAAATTTTAAAAAATTATCTTTCGATTGGTTGGTTTGATCAATTTGAAATTTAGCAAAGTCATTGCAACCAACATTTTACCCAATCATAATAAATTTCAGCCGAATCCTCCCATTGGTTCAAATTTGAAACCATTTTTCCTGTGATTTTTTAAATTTAAACTACAACCTATTGACCGACCAACTAAAAACTTTGCATGGTCATTGGTACTAACATTTAAGGTATTTTTGCCAATTTTCAGTCAAATCTGTCGTTATTTTCAAAAGTTTTTGTAATTTTAGGGACATTTTGCGTGTTGGCTGTCAAATTCACGGCGACTTCGAATCTTCAGTTCAAGGCAAGGTAGTTAGAGCAGAAAGTTTCATACGAAATGAAACTAATAATGACCGTTCAACAGATTGATCTGATATTGTGTATACACTAATATCATTATGATTTGAGTGGTCCCAGGTATATATTTTTTAAAGAGATCCTGTGATTTTTGAATATTAACAAGGAACAGTTCAATCATAAATGTTGATACGAACATTTTAGGAATATTTAGAGATTTTTATTCAAGTCTGACGAAATTCAAGAATTATTGGCTTTTAATGATATTTTCGATAGACAGAATTTCGGTTCGAGGTGTTCTGCGTATCCGTGCTCGCTCATCAACGCGTTACTCAGAGCGTTTTCCTAGTAAAACTATCTTGATTGAACCAGGGGTGGATTAAGCTGTGGCGCCCCTAGGCTAATTCACATGAGGCGTCCCCCCCCCCCCCCCCAGGAACAATTGCACCCGTCTATTTATGTTCCCTTTTCTCTAAAAATCACTGAACGACGCTAAAATCACAGAAACTTCCTAAAATTGGATGTCTAACCCGCGAGAATGAAAGCGTTTGACGTGCGGGCCTCTTTTTTATAATTTATAAACTTTTTGATTAAATCTGGGGCGAGAAAATAGCGTATTTTTCTATATATAGATCATTGTAATCTCAAGTTCGGAATCTTACCTCTTGCGTGGGTGGGGGGGGGGGGGGGGGGGGGGTAAATCTTCATATTCCCCCATTGTATTAAAAATACTTCATAATTATTGTCTTGACACAAATTATACCACATTTTCATATTACTTCTTGTTTATGATTTCATATTTTTTATCATAATTTGGCATTTATTTGACGCTGCGGCGCCCCCTGGATGATGGCGCCCCTAGGCTATAGCCTAAGTAGCCTAATGGCCTAATGGGTAAGTGAAATATGGCACTTGGAACAGTGTGACACAGTCTACAGAAAAACAAGTACCTATCAATCTCACGGAAAACATTTGTTCACCTGATGCCAGTCGACCCCGACACCAGCAGCGTCAAGGTAAAGAAAGTTTGCATTTTTCTTGGTCACGGACTCATCATAAAACAGGGAGTGTCGGGCGCTATGGCGCTTGTTCATGAGAAAAGAGTATAATGTTGATGATGGAAAGAGAGAGTAGTATCTGACGAGGCTGGACTGCTCAAGAATACTGACGAACTTGTTGGTTACAGAATCCAAGTTATGTATGAACTGATTTGACTTCCGGTGGGATATGAGCACTACCTTTTGATTGCCGGTCTAATGATCTACCAACTGAGCTACCGAGAATAATTTAAATTTGCAAATTTTCATATGACTTGCCCAAGCTCAGGAAGTGATGATGCCAGAACTTTTTATTATTGTATTATTTGTATTGTCCATCATTTGAACCCTTAAGGCATACATTGTCTTCTTTTATTCATTGGATAGCCATCAGACGCAAATTATTGAATTATTGAGCGAGCGAAGCGAGCGTCTCCTTTTGGGTCTTTTGGCACGGACCTCTGTTTTTTTTTTTTTGTTTTTTGTTTTTTTGTTTTTGGCTGCTAATAGCCGATACACAGGTCGCACCGTTTCACCGATCGATCTGAAATTTTGCACACATGTAAAACCAACCTTCTCTGTTTGCAGACCCTAATTTTTTTGAAATCCATTCATTGGTTGAAATTTAAATAAACATCTCCTGATAGGCTGAAAAATGAAAATGGACTTCGACAAATGTGATTGACCTTATATTTTGCATGGTCATTAGGACCAACATTGTCTCTTATTTTACAAATTTTCAGCCAAATCCTCCCATTGGTTAAAATTTAAAAAAATATTTCATGTGCTTTTTGAAATTTAAACCAGAACCGTTTGACCGATCAACTTAAAATTTTGCATGGTCATCGGGTCCAACATTATCTGTATTTTTGACAATTTTCAGACTAAACTGTGTTTAAATTCAAAAGTTATCGACAGTTTACGGATATTTTGCGTGTTGGCTATCATATTTCTCGAATTTCATATTTCACGGAATCTTCGAATCTTCACTTCAAGGTTGTTAGAGCAGAAACTTTCAAACATATTATGAAACTGATATGACCGTTGAACATTTTTTTGAACGATATCCTGTGATTTTTGGAAATTAACAAGGAATCGTTCAATCATAAAGGTTCAATCGATCAACTTAAAACTTTGCGTGGTTATTGGGACCAATATTTTAGGAATTGTTGGAGATTTTCATACAAGTCTGTGACGAAATTCAAGAATAATTGGCTTTTAATGACATTTTCAATAGACAGAATTTCGGTTCGAGGTGTTGCGCATATCCGTGCTCGCTCATCAACGCGTTACTCAGAGCGTTTTCCTAGTAGTTTACTTGTTATTCCGGTCCGACAACTGTATATCCGGTTCCGCTCCGTAATCAATTTTTTTTTTGGGGGGGGAGGATTTGGATCACCCCCTATTATCCTGATTTTACAATTATAAATACGGATTAGTCTTGATTTTACACTCTGTGGGTCGTTTAACTGAAACGCCGTAAACCAGTACTATAGGTAACAAAAATTAAATAATTATTGCTTCATTGTCTCAGTAGATACCATCAATTTTTGGCTTGCGAATGCATAAAAGAATTCTGCTCTTGAAAAAGCCTTGAAATAGCCAAAACAAAATGCGTCCAAGAAGCAATGATAAAATATCTTAATTTTCCTACAAGAAATTTTATAAATATTTCCAAAAACGCATGAAATGTCAGTAAACCATCCAAGAGTTAACTTTCAACAAGTTTTGAAGATAATGACAGATCAGACTGAAAATTGTCGAAAATACCCTAA
The DNA here is from genome assembly GCA_934045905.1 of Leuctra nigra. Taxonomy (NCBI): domain Eukaryota; kingdom Metazoa; phylum Arthropoda; class Insecta; order Plecoptera; family Leuctridae; genus Leuctra; species Leuctra nigra. Next base: position 53,402,349 of record OW203761.1, read on the forward strand.
AATTTTGGTCCCACTGACCGTACAAAGTCTTAAGTTGATCAGTCAAGCAGACGGTTTAATTTTTAATCTTCAAAAATTCACTGGACCTCATTGAAAAACTATACAGAAGACCGCTTGACATTAGTATTTGTACACAATTTCAGATTGATTGGTTAAATAATTTGTCCTGTGCATTTCCTACAAGAAAAAAAAAGAAAATGGCATAAGAGTTCCGAATTGGACCCCTCAGAACCAGAGTGGTGTAAGTCACATTTTCTCAAACTGAGATAATTGGACCTAAAGTTATTTGGAAAATGTTAATTGTGGGATTTTTTTTAGATGTTTGGAAGGGTATAATATTGTTTAAAATAGAGTGATTTAACTAAAACAATAAATCTTCAAATCGAAACCTTTCAATATTGACCAGGGTCAGAGGTCAAAAATGGATACACCACTCTGGCAAGGAAGTAAATGACATTAGGGAAAGCTAAACCGTGCTAAATACAGGACTTACACCAAAAGGGCACCCAACTTTTGTTAGGTTAGTGTTGTGTTATCATACTGTTGTGATTTTTTTTGATCAAGTAAAATAAGTTTGTATGACTCATAATTTATGCTTTTAATCAATAATTATATCAATAAGATATGTATAACTAACCCAAATCTTAATAATTTCCAAGAAAAGTACTTAAAAATTTTAAAAAATTTTGACTTACACCACTCTGGTTCTGGAATAATTGCTCATAAAATCTGCATGCCTGGAGAGAACTGCTCCCTAGCGGCCAAATTGAAAGTTATGACTTAGGCCACTCTGGCAAAGACAGAATAGAACATGACGATTATATTTCCGTGCCTAACTCCAAATGTCAATTTTTTTACTTACACCACTCTGGTTCTGAGGGGTCCAATTAACGCTTGCTTAAAAATGAAGTTTAGCGTCCCAGAATCAGTTGGGCATTGCCTACATCACACCAATCATATCCTACGTTACCTATCATATTTTAAACAAGTTCAGCTAAATTGGTCAAGAACTTTGCTGAACATATTATGCTATCTGCAGTAGTTTCTTCACAGCGCTCATTGGACGTTTTTTGGGGGCCAACGGTATTATTTTCAGTGAAAAAAATAAATGTAAAAATCTTTCCAATTTCAAAAGGAAGGAAATGGGTTTACCAACAATGACAAATAAATCAACTCCCCAAGTAAGCGTAACGGTACAGGTGCGACTATAATTCACATTGATTGTTTAACAAATAATGCTTAGTCACACGAAGAAGCTGATTCCGTTATCAAATGAAACGGCACGTTACTTGGAAGGAATGCTTCTGATCATGTGTTGGTAATCAGAGTCGGACAGAAGGCATAGACTTGGAGGTGCATCTGTAAACAAATATGTACAAAAACAAAAACTTGTAAAAAAAAACAGCCAAGCACCTTCCCACTTAAAACAATTGAGATCTAAAAGAAGGGCCAAGCAATTATATATTGTTTAAACATTTTTGCACTTAAAATTCGTGAAATCATTTCGCCCAGTTACTGCCGCCAAGCACAACACTATAAACCTAACGTTGTGTCCAAATTTGAAGAAAACAATCTAAGTGAACCATCATTGTAAACTTTAACAAATTAAAAAAATTAAAAACGACTTAAAAAATAAATTAAAAATCGAAATTAAAAAAATTAAAAATAAAGCAAGGCGCATTGTGTCAAGAAGAAGGCAACATAAGAAAGAAGATGACGATAAAGGAGCCGAAGAAAGACAGAAAGTAGGAAGAAGATAGAAGAAGTCTACAATGGTCGGTGCAAATTCAATGCGCCAAGCTTTATTTTTAATTTTTTTACTTTCGATTTTAAATTTATTTTATGTGAATAGAAAAGAATCATGTGAATAACGTAAATTGTACGTGTATTGTTCCGGTGTAGACCGGAATTTGTGCGTTCATCTCGTACTACATATTTGTCGCCACTTGGTAAACTGAAAGGTACACGAAAGATAGATCCCCATAAAAAACACTTCGTGTAAAAATACCAGCCAAGTCTCTTCAACTAAAAAAAAATATGAAATCTAAAAATTCTGCACTGAAAAGTAGTGATATCAAAAAATTAGCCAAGTCAAAACTTTATTTGAAAATCAAAAAATACTTGGCGCATCGTGTACTTAAATAGCTTGGAAGTATAAGCCAATTATAAATTATACATGAAATATACATATACATAGTATATCTATAATGCCCTAAAAAAACGATGCGCCAAGTATTTTTTGATTTTCAAATAAAGTTTTGACTTGGCTAATTTTTTGATATCACTACTTTTCAGTGCAGAATTTTTAGATTTCATATTTTTTTTTAGTTGAAGAGACTTGGCTGGTATTTTTACACGAAGTGTTTTTTATGGGGATATCACTCCTTTTTTTAGTTTATTCTAACAACTTGTGACACATATGAAATGAACAATTACTAAATTCTTTTAAAAAATCATCACCCTTTACAATTTCGTTACCACTAATGAATAGCAGCGTATGGTCCTAAATAATTGCTTTAAATGATCTTTCACGAAGAATAGCAAAGGTTTCATTCCAATCAGTCAACCCAGTTCCGAGATATGGAAACACTTCGGTTTTCAAAATGGCTGCTGAACTTTCTGCAATGCCACATAGAATTTATTTCTATAAATGATGTGTATCATTTTAAGCTTTCTGAATATGTATTTATTGTATAGGAGGGAATTATAATAATTTATACATTTAAATGACGTCATTTCCGGTCTCATAAATAGGAAAATTCTATTTGTACTGTTCATATTCCATAGAGATGGCCATCCAAATCGTTTGGCGCTAGTTTCATACCGATTTGTCTACCAGTTTTTGAGATATGACGTTACTTCCGGTTTAAAAATGGCGGCTGAAATCTCTGACCCCTTGAAGTATATTTGAAACATGATTATAATTTTATAAGCTGTCTCAAATAGTATATTTATTGCATCAAAATAAAAATTTGTGAGATTATTAAAATGTGTGACGTCATTTCCGGTTTAGGTATGAGAAACTGCAAATATTATTGATGATAATACATAAAGTTGACCGTCTAAATTGTTTTGCGCTGGTTTCGTTGAAATCTATTTAGCCGTTATTGATATATGATGTCACTTCCGGTTTCAAAATGGCGGCTTCCGGTTGGTTTTATAACAAGTCACATGAGACGTCAAAAGTACATACGTTACATAAATATCAAAATAATCGGATCAATCTTTGTTGCCAAAAAGCCAATCGATGAATTTCAAATTTCATTACGTCATTTCCGGTTTCTTTAACATAATGTTTAGTCTTTTGCTACTTATCATGCATAAAGATGACCGTCTGGATCGTTTGGCGCAATTTTCGTTCCAATCGGTCCAGCCGTTGACGAGATATGACGTCACTTTCGGTTTCAAAATGGCGGCATAAAACCAGTTATAGCAAAAGGCACCTCAGACGCCAAAAGTGCATATGTGGTAAAAATTTTAAATCAATCGGTTCAGCTGTTTATGCTGTGGCCTGTTTACCATATTTTAGCTCCACCCTACTACTACTACTGAGATTATTATGAAAACCGCCCTAAAACACTGTTTTCACGGCCCTCTAGCGCGCAAAGGGCGTAACCTATTGTTCTTAAATTTGGTATATGTTGTAGGGTGGGCCATAGCTCGAAATTAAGATATATCGCAACAATGTGAGATTTTCCAATTTTAAGATCCAGTAGGCCGAAAATGCCACTTTGATGCTTACAGTAAAAGTGGGTTTGCTCCAGCCTTTTTAAATGATTGTGTGCGCGCGCCGTACGACTTGGCTGGCGTGGAGCGACCGCTCCACTAGATGATTGCAAATGCGTTTCCTCATTTTTAAATTCTCCCAAGTTCACTTTTTTATGTCATATAAACTCAATTGGTAAAGCGTGCAGGCTTACAGATGTTTACAACACATTTTAAATAAAATCCGGATGGTTTTTGGAAGGCAATGTAACTTAAAAGGAACTTAGTTAAGATTAACTAGCTGAGCCACCTGGTGTTTATAGTGCTGGTGGGAAGGAGTATGACGGGTGATGAAATTTACGCTACCCGCCTTACTCGCCTATGTACACGGATAGCATGGGCCGGCCTATACCTGGCATCTCCACCTCTCTGCCTCTCCCTGAGAGTTCAACTTAATGTTTACCTTTGTTCATGGCAAATACGATCGATGTCCATTTATTATTGTTGTTGTCTTCTTCTATGGGTTCTTGTATACTGTTATCTAGCTTGCATTTTAATTAGTCTACTGATCTTATTTAGTGATTATTATATTGTTTTGTGTTGTTGCTGTGGAAGATAATATTTTCATATTTTCAAACCAGGAAACTACTTCGTGCTATTGCCTTTACTTGAAGAATATTATTGTATTGCCGATTTAAACAAGCCAGACCACTTCCGTATATAAGGTTCGCATCAAAACCAATGTTTATTTCATTAGTGTCAGATTAGGAGGAACATCAGTTTCAGGTTTATTTATTTCCATTAAACAATGTCACTTGATGAGACTTTGACGCACAGTTTGGAAATAAATCATGATATTTTAAAAGCGTTTTATTATTCTAACTTTTTAACGTAGGCATTGTTGGATGATGAAATGAAATTTAAATCTCTCATACCCACAGATTTCCATTAAATGTTTTACACACCTATAAATACACCTTGCATGGACCCTTTAGTGTAGTTTTTTGTTTATTGTAACCGAGCTTCTAAGATTGACAGATTACAACAGCTGAAATAATGAAATAATTTGACTAAGTTGTGAACACCTAATATACCTAGTAATGGAGTCATTTTGTGTGGTTTCTTGTTTCGTAACTGAACCATCAAGATTGACATTTTAACATAATTAAAATAATTAAATTTATTTTAGAAACTTAAAGTTGTGATCACGTAATGGATGCACGTAATGGAGCCTTTTTGTGTGGTTTCTTGTTTCGTGTTGTTCTTGTTTCTTGTTGAGCTAAAAATATTGACAAATTAACTCAATTTTAAATAATGAAATAAGTGTGACAAATGGAAAGTTGTAAACACCTAATACACAGAATATTAGTAATGGAGCCTTTACTGAATTTTACTATTTACTTAATTAACTGAATTTTACATAATTAAATAATTCTGACAAATTAAAAGTTGTGACACCCTAATGCACCCAGTAATGGAGCCTTTTTTGTGTGGTTTCTAGTTTAGTAACTGAGCCACCAAGATTCTGTTGATTAGCATGACCACGAATTGTTTTATTGCACAACTTCACGTACAACGTGTACATTGACAAATCATTATTATAGTCCAATGAGTATAATATTAAAAAGAGTAACTATGTAATCGTTGAATGTATTCGGATTAACATTTTGAATATATACGTAAGAAGGTTAAACATTTTTTAAGTAAATAAAAAGATAAAAAATAAAACATTTGTTACGGGGATCGAACCCGTCAACGTCGTGTTCGAAGTCTCATGCCTCATGTGATCGAGCCAATTCGCCACACAGAAACCAAAGAAGTCTGTATCGTATCAAAGAAGAATAGCGGAGCGTAAAACGACGTGCGCAATTCCTGATTCCCTGATATCTTCAGTGTTCACGATGGCAACTGGCGTGCTGCGATTGCGATGTTCGGTCTATTGATGATCTTCACAGCATCCCTGGACCTCTCATTTGAATATATATCCATGAAAGTATCATCGCTTATACAAATTAAAAAAGAATATATGAAAAAATAAGTTTTCCGGGATAGGGAATCGAACGCATTATGCAGAAGTCGAAGCCAGCTGCCTTCCTAACATGAGCTATCAGTCCGATGGGAATTAGAGCCGCTGTTTAGTGTTACAAAGAAGAAGGGCGGAACGTAAATAATGATAATTTCTCCACTTCCGGTTTAAAATTTTGGGTTTTTTCTTGAAGTGGAGTGTCTAGCAATATATTGTCTTTAATGATGCCAAATTTCAAAACTCTCGGTGGACCCGTTTGATTTTTTAAACTATTCAATTTAAAATTGGAATAACTTCACTTCCGGTCAAAATTTTACAGATATTCTTGAAAAAGGTTCGTGTAATAATTATGACTCTATGTCTCTGCCAAATTTCAACTCTCTAGAACAAACCGTTCAACCTGTGGAGAGGGGCAAACAAATTGACCGTGGTAACCTAGCTAACTAACTAACTAACTAACTAACTAGCATGAAAAAATCTATGCATGTTTGAGCCCCAAAATTCACCCCGAAGGGATGATCGCAGCACTTTGAAATTTGGTAGGTGTTGTCATGTGGCTAAATATACCCGATAACCATGGTTTTCAACTTTCATTTCACACTGCTTGCATGCGTACTGACACCCCGAAAACGAGCGTGAAGCGCTTGCAGTATACAGTAGTGGTAGTAAGCTCGCCGCGTTTTAAAAGTAGACCTCGTATTGACACGGTGCTTGGCACGTCGAGCTAACGCCCGACTAGACTATTGTTCAAAACAACAGTGTGGTAAAAGACCTATTTGTATGCACTCTACATACTAAGGAAGTTTAGTTTTATGAAATGTACCTGGAGCCCAAGTCTTGAAAAAAGCGTTTTGAAACCGTCTGGCGTTTTCATTGATCAAAACGAAAAAAGTTGAAGGCTAAGATATAGTCGTCAACTTTTTTACGTTTTGATCAATGAAAACGCCAGACGGTTTCAAAACGCTTTTTTCAAGACTTGGGCTCCTGTCCAAGAGTAGGTATGTGAAGATCGACACAAAAATAATGAAAATAAAACACCTCTCCACTACATTTTTTTTTTACGATGTGTTGGAGAGAGGAGGATGTTGGAGTGAGTTTGAGGCTGAGAGACAGTGGGAAGACAAAACAAGGTGGAGGCAATTTGTGGAACAATTGGAAGTGGAGGAAGAAGAAGAAGAAGAAGAAGAAGAAGAAGAAGAAGAAGAAGATGAGGAGGAGACGCCAGGCGTGGGCAGCCGGTCTCCAGTGCGGCCCTAGTGTTGGTGGGAACACCCACCCCCTGACCCATTAAATTGGAACCCCATAAAAAACACTCCGTGTAAAAATACCAGCCAAGTCTCTTTAACTATAAAAAAAAATAGAAGAAATCTAAAAATTCAGCACTGAAAAGTAGTGATATCAAAAAATTGGCCAAGTCAAACTTAATTTGAAAAACCAAAATATACTTGGCGCATCGGGTATTTATCTAGTATAGAAGTATATGCCAAAAATCATATGTACCTAAATATATATAATATACCTATAATGTGATTAAAGTCTGATTTTTCATTTTTATGACGTCATTTCCGGTTTCAGTAATAGTAAATTTCTGTTTAGACTATTGGATTTTCATATATATGAACGTCCGAATAGTTTGACGCTAGTTTCGTTCCGATTGGTTCAGCCGGTTTCGAGATATGACGTCATTTCCGGTTTCAAATTGGCGACTTCCGGTCGGTTTTATAAAAAGGCACCTCAGATGCCAAAAGTGCACATGTGGTAAAAATTTCAGATCGATCGGTTCGGCCGTTTAGGCTGTGGCGGTGATAGCGGTGTTTCCTGATATCTGAATCATCATCATCATCTAAAGAAGAAGAAGAAGAAGATGAAAGTGATGTAATTTCACTGTTTTCACGGCCCTCTAGCTCGCAAATGGCATAACCTATTGTTCCCAAATTTGGTATATGTGGTGGGGTGGGCCATAGCTCGAAATCAAGATATTTCACAACAATGTGAGATTTTCCAATTTTATGATCCAGTAGGCCGAAAATGCCATGTTGTTGCTTACAGTAAAAGTGTTTGGTCTGCTCCTCGGTTTATTAGGCATTTACGGTATGTTGAGTGACTGTGCGACTTGGCTGGGTGAAGCGACCGCTCCACTAGATCAGCGGATAGATTATTATTATTTTATTTGTTTATTTTATATTAATATTTCCATATGTTTTATCATGAAATTGATGACAACAGTGTGGATGTGGAATGATGTGTTCTTATTACTCAGAAACATGTAAAAAGATATAATTCAAATACATGTACTTTTTACAGTTTTAATAATAGTTTTAATAAGTTTTAATAATATCTTTGATGCACTCGTGAGTCCTGTTTAACATGGGTTGTCCTATACCTGCCCATGCTAAATTGCTATCTAGGACTCTAGACTCCATGGAATGAAACACGTAAGGTCGGTGACAGGCTAAGTTGAACCCTGTTTAGCATTGCCAGGTATAGGCCGGCCCATGCTAGCGCGGGTTCAACTTAGCCTGTCACCGACCATAGGAAATGTCATATTGGCGCAACGAGGGAAGTGCGGTTCGGATATTTCATTTTAAGATTCGGTACGCTAACATCTAAAGACCGAACATCGGTTCGGTTTTCGAACCGGTTTGCCCAACCCTACAATAAAACATTGATCCACCATGATTCATTTCCCACACCAAGTTTGAAATATAAATCCAATCCAAAATTTCAACCAAACATAAATTAGGACACCCATGAAATTTCAATCACCAACCCACAAATTACCTAAGTTTAGCTTAGGTACATAGGGGTAATGAGTGTAATGGGGAAGTAACACTTAATGAAAGTTTTGACTTTGCAAATTAATTGCAATTTTTTGGTTCATGTTTTCAAGCTAAGATTTTTTTGTACTACTTATGAGTAACAAAAACTTTTTTCTAAACTGAAAGCTAAATTTTTTTAAGTTCGGCACTGTTCCTCATAACTTCCGATATTGGGGGTAAAGAGGAACCCAGTTTGCTACAGCCTTGAGTTGAGGTATAATTGTAAATTATTTGAGGTTGTATTAGGAACATGCAGTTTCAGCCCATGATTACAATGCCAAAAAGTTTTTGCAATTGAATATTGAATAATAGAATAGGTAGGTACTAGGTATATGAAAACCGCAGAAACTGCATGTTCCTCTTTACCCCAAAAATGTGGGCAACTGTGAAAGGCCGAGAAAGATGACAATTCGTTTTTGAATGATATTATACACCTAGGACACTGTAATTTAAATTTTTAAATGTATTTGAGAGTACAACAGACTACCAAAGGATATTAATACCTAAATTGGTCATTTAAACTCATTAAAACTCATTTAAAGACTGTAATGAGTTCAAGTTCTATGTGACATGTCATCAATGTTTAAAACGCATAATAAGTGATGTCTTTGTGAATATTGAAGGTGATGGAAGGTGTAATAATAACTGTAATGTAGAATAGCATATATTCTAACTAAAAACACCATAAAAATCTAATTACAGTGTCCTAAGTACCTAATATAAGTGTAAAACGAATTGTCATCTTTCACGGCCCCACTTCACATTAAAGAAAGTGTCTGCTGGGGTAGTGAGGAACACCACCCAAATTTAAAAAAGGCAAAAAAATGTAATAAAAACATCATTATATTCTCCACTCAACCTTCATGCAACTTCCTGCTATTTCAAACTTGCACATCTTACTTGACCCTTTCTTTGAAAAAAAAATCAGAAGTATTGTGTAACTGCTGTAATGAAAGCATGTTTTGTTGGAAGGGTTGCAAATATTTATCAAATTATAATACAAATAATTATCTGCGTGAGATAAGAACAACTGCATACCTACTCTAGATAAGTGCGATAAGTGTTCAACCTACAGGAGCAATGATTTCAAAATTTTAATTTCAACCCTGTGATAAGAGATAAGGCCCGTGTTCCCCATTACTTACATTACCCCTACCTACCTATAGGGATGGCACCCGGTAAAATTTACCGGTAAATTTACCGATTATTAATTTACCGGTAAAAAAAATTGTAAATTTTGTTTTTTTGATCCTCTCCAATGTATGAATGGAGATATCAAATTTTAAGTAAAAACTATAAGTAAACATCAGTGTGACAACATTAGCAGTTAGGCATATTTTACGTTGATTTTTGGTTGTCCTCAATCATTCAGAATGATAACTCCATCCATCTAGTGGAGCGGTCGCTCCACTCAGCCAAGTCGTACCGTACACTCACAGTCACTCAACATACCGTAAATGCCTATATATAAACTGAGGAGCAGACTTTTACTGTACTGTACTTTTACTGTAAGCAACAACATAGCATTTTCGGCCTACTGGATCTCAACAATGGAAAATCTCTCATTGTTGTGAAATGTCTTAATTTTGAGCTATGGCCCACCTGACAACATATACATCACGCGGCAACAACCAGTCATGCCGTTTACGACCTAGAGGGCAGTGAAAATCGTGAAATTACACCGCTTTCATCTGCTTCTGCTTCTTCTTCTTCAGATGATTCCCGAACACGTTGCTATCACCGCCACAGCCTAAACGGCTAAACCGATCAACCTGAAATTTTTACCGACGAGTATACTGTGCTGTGGTCCCCCCACTCTTTTTTCAGGGTTGGTAATAGAATACAAATGGCGGAGTTAATGATGGGAACTCAAATCTAAAGCCTTCGTGCATGTTTTTTTTCAATATTTGGGGGGTGGGTAAGCGATATTTTTAATTATTGGCATAAACATAAGGGGTCAGATGATAAACATTTAAAGTTTCAGCACATGCTCAGCAAAACTAACTTATCAACTTAAGCTACGGTGCAAATCAAATTTTTACATAATTTTTTTTTGGGGGGGGGGCAGGGGGGGCAAATTTTGATTAGCAATACGAGAATAAAAATGGCGGAGTTATTGATAGGAACTCAAAACTTTCACAAAATGCTCCTTAAAATCACCTTATAATATTAGGCCTTTATGCATGATCTTATTTTTTATAATTTGGGGGGGAGGGGGGGTAAACGATATTTTTAATTAATATAAATTAGGGGTTTGCTGATCAAACTGTAAAAATCTTACCACATACCGTATACATCTCTATGCACATACTCAGCAAAATTAACTTATCCACTTAGGCTACGGTGCATAACAAATTTGTACATATTTTGGCGGGCAGGGGGGGGGGGGGGTCAAATTTTGATTCTCAATATTAGAATAAAAATGGAGGAGGGGTGATAGGAATTTAAAACTTTCACAAAATGTTCTTTAAAACCATCTTATAATATTAGGGCTTTGTGCATGAGTATTTTTTCAATATTTTTTTTTTGGGGGGGGGGAGGGGGGATAGAAGATATTTTTAATTGTTCATTTCACGTTACTTCCTTTTTGGAGCCATATAAGTATTTTTTTAAGATGATTTTGAGTCAATAAATGGAAGTGGCCAGAACTGGGAACTCTCATGGCCAGAACTGGAAATAACATAAAATTTAAGAATGTTTTGGCCACCCCCCAAAATATCAAGAAATTATGAGTAAATCACTTAACAATTTTAATATCCTCAAAGATAGGTTCATAATAAACCAGAATATGCATAATTGTTGTCAGAATATTTAAAAACAATAATTATATTAAATAAAACTCATTTCTATTTCCTTAGCAAAATATGCAAGAAACAAGGAACAAAAGTGGAGGGAAAACATCCACTCCCTTCTTGACTTTTTAGAATGAAGCTAGCACTTTAAAATTTCACCATGTCATTAAGTTTGTAACACTGTATTTTTTGAGCGAGCGTCTCCTTTCGGCTCATTTCGCACGGACTTTGTTTTTTTTTTGTTTTTTTTTCTGTTGGGTGAGGCTGTACAGGTCAGAGTTTTTCTTCGATCGATCTGAAATTTTGCACACATGTAGAGACAACCTTTTCTGTTTGCAGGCCCCAAATTGTTTTAAAATCCATTCATTGGTTTAAATTTAAATAAACATCTCCTGATAGGTTGAAAAATGAAAATGGTCTTCGATAAATCTGATCAAATTCATATTTTGGCTATACATGTCAGAGTTTTTCTTCGATCAAGCTGAAATTTTGCACACATGTAAAGACAACCTTCTCTGATTGCAGGCCCTAATTTTTTTGATTTCCATTAATTGGTTAAAATTTAAATAAATATCTCCTGATAGGCTGAAAAATGAAAACGGTCTTCGATAATTCTGATCAAACTCATATTTTGCATGATCATTAAGACCAACATTGTCTCTTATTTTACAAAATTTCATCCCAATCAGTTAAGAACGTATGAACTTATTAACATTTTTAATATCTGTCAGTAATGAAGTATCAAAATGAATGTTTTCCAGTGCCAATTGGATTGAATCTGATTTGTTTTATTTTAACCAGGGTTCTTCGATGCTTAGATGTTATTTTCAAGTTTCAATGAAAAGCATAATAATATGTTGTGTTGATTGAGCATAGAGATATATTACAGAGAGGGGTAACTACTGGTTAATGCTTGACTAATTTTGAAAGATCCTTTTTCTCCATATTGGAGATATTTAATAATTTACTGCCACTGAAATGGAAAATTAATTCGGAAGGCAGTGAAAAAATTACTTTGAGCTGTCAAATTTTAAACTTACTAGAAACACGTTTTTAACTTGAATCAGAAGACTATTACAATATTATATCTTGTTTTTACTGTACATTTATTTGTTCTGTGTTGTTTGTTACTGTGAAGTATGCACTGAAGGTTAGTACAAAGTAACATTCAAGTCTCTTGCCAACAACATTACAATCGAGGGGGGTGCCATTTTTAAAGTAATTTTTGAAATAATCTCCAAGATGGTGGCTGAGCATGCTCAGATCTACCCTGACAATGTACATCGCATCATACCAAGGCTGGCTATCTACTTGCCCCTCTCTGTAAGTATATGAATCTCTATGGATTGAGTGATCATATTTCAATTCAATATGGATGTATATGTTTTCTGTGCTTGTGTACGCATTTCCGGTTCGAGAATTTGCACGTCCCCGTGCTCGCTCACCAACGCGTTACACTGAGCGTTTTCCTAGTCTTATAATTAACTAATTTCAATGAAAGTGGCCACAACCGGTGTAGTGGCCAGAACCGGTGTTTCTACCCTAGGTACTCTTACTGCAGACACAGAGCCTGAACCTGCCAACTGACCTGAAACATGGACTGTCTCGCTATGATGCGGAACTTGGGCCTAACGTTGAACCAACACTGATGTAAACCTTGCTATTTACCAATTCCTGGTAAATTTAATAAATCTAAAATAAACTATTTCGTATGTGTAGAAGGGTCTAGGGAAAAATGTTTTAAAAAATCTAGTCCTTCAATTTAGTAACAGTAGAGCTTTACGAAAACTCACTCGGGTCGAGCGCTAGATCACGTGACAGGTTATGTCAGATCACGCTCGGGACGAGCTGGTATTCGAACGCAAATTCTAATTAGTCAGAAGCACCGTCTTCTTCAAGCAGGTTGAAGCAGGCTTCAAGAGGTTGGTTCAGTCTGAAGATGGCGGGAAATATGAACCCAGTTTTGATTGCCAGCGTCTTCAATGAAATTCAGTAATATTTATGAAACATAATAAAGAAAACTAATATGTGGACATTCTTATTCTTACCTTTAAACTCGTCAGCCGTAGCTGGATCGACTTCTACATCTAATTTCTCTCCGTTTACTTTTAATGACAGTCGGCTGAGCGCCATTTCTTACCAATATGGCGCTCCTCGCTCGGGTTGAGAACTCGTCACCCTGTTCAAGAGCAGGGGCGTGTGTTTTGTGCTCGGGTTGTGTTCGGAGCAGTTCTGAGTACGTTTTCGTAAGCGGGTCGGGTCACTCCGAGTGAGTATTCGTAAGGTTTGGAGCGCCAGTTCACGACCCGAGTGGGTTTTCGTAAAGCTCTATAGTAATCTTAAGCTATGCCATGATTTTGTATAGGTAGGAAAACAGAGCTCTATCTATGCTTTTAAGTAAACATTTGCATAAAAATGCATAACATTTTTGCATTTGCAATGCATAAGAAAGTGTATCAAAAGATCATTGAAATTCATTGCATAATTAAAATCTCGTATTTGACCATTATTATTTTTAAATGTCAAAAACTGAACAGTCAATAGGAGGGGGGGGGGGGGGGGCTGGTGAACATTGCATTCAAGTCTTGTTTGAGCGATTTGTATTATTTCTTGAACTTTTCTTACAGCAGGTTTCTTAACCTCTAAAGTAATTAAAGTTAAACATTATTTTTCATCAATTCTTGTCTTAGATTTTATTTTACCGTAATTTACCTACACATTGTAATTCAACAAATAAATTACCGTATTGTCCGTACGAGATGGTCCAGACATGTGTGAACATTTTCAGCTCGATCGGAGAAGCGATTCAAATTCTAGAGTTATATGGACAAAAAAACAAAAAACTAACAAAAGAGTGCAAAGAAAAACAAAAAATTACAAAAGAGTGCAAGGGACACTTATACATTTGCTCAATAATTTAAATCCTAATCTATTCAATGCAATTAACAGTAGGTATCTATTGTTACATAACCACCTCAGCATTTTCATGGGTAATATTATGCTTGTCTATCACCGCTTTTATTGCTAACTCTGGCCGTGCTCTGGAGTAAGAAAAAAAACTAATATACCTACCTTTCAATGAATGAAAGACAAAGGACTATCGTTACAATACTTATCAACTAAAAGTTCTATCTTCTATCACAAGCAACTTTTGAGCAGAGTTGAAAGGAACATAAATGGTCTATGTGTGCTTTAGGTTGCTTCGAGATGTCTCTCCCATTCTCTATTACTGATCATGGCGATCATATTTGAATTCATTTTTTTTTAAAATATTGTTCATACTCTTAAATAGACTTTACTACATATTCTCTTCCATGTCATCCAGACTGTAAGTTGGTAGTGCTGTAGGCTAAAAAACAAAGCATTGGTCGTGATAAAATTAGTGTACGCGTGTAAATGAGTGAGCACAGAAACAAACAGCATCTCATTCTCCAACTGGAATATCGTAACACACATAAAACAAATATACCTTCGTCCATAGTGAATTGAAATACGATCCACTCGATCAAAAAAAATTACCGGATCTTTATGGAAACTGAGAATATCCATCTATACACTCTGATCCAAAATCAGATCTAAGTCAGATATTGTCAATGGTCAGATTTAATCAGATTTAATTTATGGAAATTAGATTTCAATAAAATCTCTTCTGGTCCTCTATTAAAATGTAAATAAGTATATACATTCTCTACTGATGGGGCCGAAAAGTTGTAAAATAAGAGAAAATGGTATGTAGTCTTAATGTTCATGCAAAATTTAAACTTTTAATTGGAACATTTTGATTTTTGACCAATCGAGAGATATTTTCATTTTTGAACCAATCCAAAACTATACACAGAATGATATTTGATGGGTGCAAAATTTCTGCTTGATCGGAAAAAATTGTGGCCTGTGCTTTCGGGCCAAACAAAAACAAAAAAAACAGAAAGTGTCAAAATGTGCAAAATGGAGACGCTCGCTCAATTATGTTGGACGTTTGTCAATGTTGGTCACTAATGTTTGTATCTTACCCACAGGGCTTGACGCTGAAGAAGAAGCCAGCTGTGTTCCTCCTGAGAGCAGATCGTCTACATGGGCATCTGCATTGTAGAGCAGAGTTAGACAGTGTGGTGTGACACATACATTTCAAACTTATTTTAATAGAGAGTCTAGCCTCTCATATTTATGTAAATAGTCAACCAATCAATACTACTTAATCAATTCAAAGTACATATTTAATTTATGTTTCTTGTTACCAAAAATAAGTACCTACATACTACTTTTTTTGTGAATTTGTAATTGGTCTCAAGTTCTCACAATAATATCACCTTAATAATATCAGATGTAATTATGTGTGTGCTAACATTTTCGAAGCTTAATATTTCGTTGGTCTTTTTGTTAATGTAACTCAATGTTGCGTTAGTTACAATACAAATGTTTATTAAATTCAGCTCTTAGATTTGTGAATTATTACTCATAAATATTTCCTGGCTTGGCACGTAGGGTCGTCAACGTAAAGTTCCTCGGTGGTCAACGTTTTGATTACGATGAGGGTCATTGTTGAATTGCTTTGTTGATTTGTCGTTATTATTGTGTGAATGAATCATAAAATGAAACTTCAAAATAATATTAAAGATGTCTAAGATGTAAGGTAGTCAGCCTTGTCTAGATCATCATTAAAATCAAGTTCAAGTCTTCAGACAGTGTTGATCACATTTAAACACTTTTATAAGACCTTACCACTTATATAAAAACGTTATCTACAGTTACAGGCTTAACAGTCTGTACCCAACGCCCAAATTAATATTATTTGAAATTTTCGAACTCTTCTAAATTTTTAAAACTTTGTAGTTGCTTTTCTATAAAATAACTTGGTGTCAGAAAACTGATATTAGATATAAAATTACCCCTCATAAAGGCCAATCCTACATAAGATACACCACTGTCTCCACTCTTCCTTAAAGATTAACTGATGGGAAGATATATAATTGTGACATTGAATTGAACGATTCGAGGTATTTTCATCTGTTACCAAAAGCAGCAAGTATAAATGCTTTGAGGCAAAGTAAAAAGTCTGATATGAAAATCACATTTCTTCTTCAATTGATCTGAAATTTTGCACACATGTATAGACCCTAATTTTTACAAAATCATGTGATTTTTTTAAATTTTAAAAATGTTGCGTTTCATTGGTTCATAGTAGGTACTCCAAAATAATCGGATCAAGTTGAAATTTTGCGAGGTCAATAAGACCAATATATCATTATGTTAGATGTTAAATTTTAGCCAAAACGTCTAATTTCTTACAAATAAAAAAAAATCTCATTTGTTGAAAATCTAAATTCTTCAATTCATTTAAACTTCTCATTCAACTTGGGCTCCATATCGTAATGTTATTTTTAGTATTCACAAGAATCGCGTTCGAAGAATCAAGCCAACAACAAGCCGCATCCAACATTTCCTCACCAACGTGCGCCGTGACGTTTAGTACTCCCTTTTTTAACCAAACATTTTTTACGTAAATAGGAAATTCTCAAGTTGTACTTGTATAATGGATAAAAAAAATGAAATATTGAAAGTATACATGTCTAGGATGTAAACAAACAAAATTATTATTGTATAATCAGGGCCCTGGCAAGATTGCTTCTATCAGTCTATATCGTACAGATTCACTGACTTTGTTTTTACAATTCGTGTTTCCACAGTGCAGTGGAAAGGAGAAACATTGACATTGAAATTTATTTAGGCCCGGAATAACCAAAGTTAAATTGTGCTGGATAAACTAACTTTTGGATTAAATTCAATTGTTTCACTCATTTTGAGGTATCTGATTGGCTGTGCCGCCAATTTAGTCCAATATTTAGTTAATCCGGCTCAGATTAACTTTGGTTATACCGGCCCTTCCGGGCCTAAGTCTACTTTTTTAGATGAGTTTAATGAGGATTTTGTGAAAGTTTGGAGTTGCTATCACCAACTCCGCCATTTTTATTCTAATATTGAAAGTAAAATTTTGATCCCCCCTACCCCCCCAAATATGAAAAAAATTGATATGCACCGTAGCCTATGTTGATAAGCTAGTTTTTCTGAGTATATGGCAAAATGTTTACAAGTTTATCATCAAACCCCTAATTGTGACCTAAAATTGATCCAACTGACTGTACTAAATGATCCCCAAACACAGAGACATCTATTGGTGAGGTTTATTATGAGACATGGGACTCTGTTTTTTTCGCAAATTCTCACAGACAGATTTTAACATTACATGAAACATCTTCTTGCTTTAATTATCTTTGACTATACCTACTTACTAATAGACCAATTCAGAAAATATCTGGGTGGCTCTGGTTTCAAGATAAATTTACTTGCAGTTTGGTTTTCCAAGTATCTATTGGTGTTTTACAACAATGGGTTACAATACGAATACACACTTGGAAAATCATACTGCATGTGAATTTCATTAGAATCCAGAGCCACCAGATAATTTCTGAATTGGTCTTTTCGACCATGAGAAATACAAAAATGTATAGCCCCAAGTTGAATTCCTGCAGCTTTTGGAATAATTAATTAATGAAGTAATACTTTTTGGTAAAATTGTCAAATTTCAAATTATAACCTTCTAGATTTTCATTCTTTATGAATAAAAGACCAAATTAAAAATGTGGGGATTGATTTATATTTCTTCATTATTTAATTGAAGTCTGAATTAATCAAATTTTAATGAAACAATTGACGCATATTATTTCAAAATTCCCAAAAAGTTGCCAATTTCTAGTGTAATTTGACATTTAGTTGTTTAATTAAATTAGTTAATAATTCTGATAGTTGCATTGCAGGAATTCAGCTTGGGGCCATTAATGTTTGGATTTCTCTTGGTCGAATTAGTAAATTCATTTTCATATTTCTATCACTATTTGCACAATTGCTGGAGTTCTGGACATGGAGTGAATCCCAGCAAGTACCGGCTGAGCAAGTTGGAGACGGTGTTGTTGTTGTTTCACAGACGACTCGGAAAGGCAGTAAGCGCCTACGCACGCCAACGCAGCCGCGTAAGAAGCCGGCTCCCCCACCGGCCTCGCCCTCCTCGTCATCGGCCTCGTCATCGGCACATCCACCGGCCTCACCCTCCTCGTCAACGTCATCGTCCTTCTGGGACCCGGCCGAGGACTCGCAAATGAGCGGTAAGTCAAATTTACTAAAAGGTGAAGAGATAATATTCCCATAACATCGCTAAATCTTTTGAGCAATTCAAATTACTAAAAATAATCATTGCTGATTATTTTACAATTTTTTCGTAAAATAAATGGTACCGAAATAATATCTTGTATGTTTACTTCGATTTTGCTGTTTGTTGTAGACACTTTTTGGATACGATTGGAGACGAAATGGGTGGACGAAATTATTTGAAATATTTACGTGATTAAATAAAAGACAAACTTAATTGATTATCCAATTAGTATGTTTTTATTTTTTTTGCTTAGTTAATTAGTAATAATTAGTTTTTTTTGGTGAAAAAGTTGATATTTCTTGTCTCGCCGGGTGCCGTATAAAAATTATTTAAAAAATGTGAGAAGTTAGTCGCGTTTATCTAATCATGATTAAAATTTGAGATCAATTGGTACATGGATTTGATCTCCAATCGCATCCAAAATTTCATAGTTTTGCGCGGTTTTGTTGAATAACCGGTGCCTAATTAATAAGGCACGAAGCAAAGATGAAAAAATTATCAGACTGATCATGTTAAGATCCTATAAAAGTACTTAGGAAACAATGATTGACCTCTCTCAATTTGCTCTAACGGCCGAGCGCTTGAACCACTTTAAGGTAGAGCAATCGATCGATATATACAAAAGTATTTTTTCTTGAAATTACAAGTTCAAAAAACGTTTTCCTACATTTCAACTATATTTAAGAATAACGGATTCAATTAAGGTGGTACCTTCATTATACATATACAAAAAAAATAAAAAATTTAAATTACAAGTTCAGAAAACGTTTTACTACATTTCAAAAATGAATCATAAATTGTCATTTAACTTGCAACCCCTGTCGTATAGCGAGGTTTCAATTTATTGCCTTCCGAGAATGAACAAAACTGTCACACAGGAGGTATAGGGAAATCATTCAGTTTTTGGTTGATAACTTTTAAAATAGCACACGTTGGTATTGTTTTCAATTTTTTTCCTAATAGAATGTCCAACTATCTATCTAGAAATCAGTTTTTTGAAAAAACGTTGAACCTCAGTAAAATTCAAAACTCAAAAATAACATGGAAATCGTCATGATTTTAATGGCCCCCATAAGACTACATGTTAAAAATAGGAATTTATAACTACAATATCTCAAAATCTAGACACGAGAAGTTGTTCATATTTCACAGTATCGTGTAAATAGTGATTATTGATACCTTTGCCAAAAATAGGCTTATTTGGAAGATATGAGATATCAGTTGTGCTACCTTAAGTGGTCCAAGGTACAACATGCTGTTGTACCTTGGACCAGTATCGTGAGTTTTCAATTTTATGTCTTTTGAGAATGAACAAAACTTTAACATGGGAGGTATAGGAAAATAATTTCGAATTTGATTTATAACTTTTAAAATAGCTCACGTTGGTATTGTTTTCAATTTTTTTTCTGATAGTATGTTCATATGTCTACCATAATAAAAAAATTCGTTCAAATCTATCGACGAAAAAAAAAATAGATCTTCATTATAGCCTAAAAATGACATGATTTTCATTTTCCGCCTTAAGATAACATGGGGAAAACAAATCAATTTATCTCAGAAACTGGACACGCGAATTGTTTAATTTTTTCAGGGAATGAGTTTTCATAATTATCAATAAGTCCCCAAAATTTCAAGTAAAACGGATCCTTTCAGATTTTACTTCACGCAAACAACAGTTTACAATTCATAATCTTGAACACACATTGCACATTCCCTCTACTAATTAATGCCACTCACTTAAGGCGGCGCGATCACTCCAGGCATAGTCTCAAATCTTCATAAAGTTTTGTGTACTTATTGATATTCATGCCATACATAATCCCTGAAAAAATTAAACACTTCTCGTGTCTAGTTTCTGAGATAATTTGAGTTTTCTCCCCCATGTTATCTTATGGCATCCAAGTAAAATCATGTCATTTTTAAACTAAAATGAAGTTCTATTTTTTTTGTAGCGTCAGATTTTAACAAAAAACTTTTTTTATGGTAGACATACGGACATACTATGAGGAAAAAAATTGAAAACGATACCATCGTGTGCTATTTTAAAAGTTATTAACCAAATTCGAAATGATTTTCCTACCTCCTATGTTAAAGTTTTTTACATTCTCAAAAGAAATAGAATTGAAATCTCATTATTGGGCGGGAGTTGCAAACTTCGGGACATTAAATGAATATTTTATGCTTAAATATAGTTCAACTGTTGTAAAAGGTATTTTGAAATGGTAATTTCAAAAATAAATATAAATGTGCTATATCGAGTGATTGCGCCACTTTCAGTACATTGGGCATCTGGCAGGGGCGGATTACCCATTAGGCTAACGTAAGCCTATAGCCTAGGGGCGCCAGCTTCCAGGGGGCGCCGCAGTGTCAAATAAATACCAAATTATGATCAAAAATATGAAATCATAAACAAACTATCAATACAAAGTAGGTAATCTGAAAATATGGTAACCTTGAGGTGGTATACAGTGACTTGGATAGAAAAAGGCGCCATTTCCTCGCTCAAGATTCAATCAAAAAGTGTATGTACATTCTAAAAATAATACCTGTGGGGCGTGGGGCTGTGGGGGTGTGGGGCTTCTAAGTTCTAATGCCTTCATTCTCGCGGGTTTGATACCCCATTTTAGGCACTATCTGTGATAACAGCGTCGTTACATGATTTTAAGAAAAAAAAGCATCATTTTAAATTGCAAGAATAAGATTCATTATAAAAGTGTTAAAAAATCAAAATGAGGACCTGCGGGGCAAGTTGAGGGCTATTGAAATAGACATGGTGGATTGTTTCCTTTCTTGGGGGGGGGGGGGGAGGGCGCATCTGGTGAATTAGCCAAGGGGCGCCATAGAGTTCAATCCGGCCCTGGCATCTGGCACAGCCTCAAAGTGTTAAAACGATTATTTAACGAAATAATTCGTATTCAACATAGATCGATTTATCAGAAGTGAGTCCAAGCGATCTCCTTGTCTCACTCTAAGGGGACCTCACATTTCAATGATAATAACAAGCATTGCTTATTATGGAGCATGACCAGCAGTTATTCAAATTTGTTCATCGAATTAATCGGGCCTACCAATCGGAAGATAACTTTTTCAAAACTCAAAATTTTGGTTAACCAATCAACGGATTTAAAACAAAAAATAGGGTCTGCTTCGCGCAGAGATGGTCCGTACATGAGTGCAAAATTTCAGCTCGATCGGATGAAAACTGTGACCATTGCTCCAGTAACAGAAAAAAACACAAAAAAACAGAGGTCCGTGCCAAAAGAAGCCAAAAGGAGTCGCTCGCTTCACTCGCTCAACTATTGACTCAAAAATTGTAATAAATATTTTCAAACGCCTGAAGATGTTCTCTCTTTCTTCAGATATTACCGACTACATGAATGTCGCCTTCTACACAGAGGCGATTCCGTCGACCTCGACTGAACCTGGTCCGTCGACCTCCTCTGCATTGGTATGTGTTATACGCTCACTTTATTTTACATTTCACTTGACTTGGGCATAGAATAAAGAATCTGGGGGGTGATTCCTGTACGCATTTTCACTCTCTTATCTTAAAAGTTAAGACAGTAGCAACCGTTGTTATGGACGTTAACATTGGAGTAGGTAAACCAATTTTAAGATAAGATAGCTAACTTAAGAGACTAAAAACGTACAAGAATGACACCCCTGTTTACTTTCTTCTATGCTTATGCCATGTATAGTCCTGGAAATTAGATGGTTAACATGGTTTTTGGTTTAACAAGTGTTGGCAAAGTTACTTTTAAAATGTAGCAGTGTTACAGTTACAGTTCCTTGTCCAAAATTCTAACAGTGTTACAGTTACAGTTACTTGATTTCAAAAGTAACACCTATACAGTTACAGTTACTTGCTTAATGTCAGCAGTTACTTTCACAGTTACTTTTTAAAAATCTGTGAACCTGTTACGTCATAAATAACACACAAATAAATATAAAATGAACCGAACATAGTTAGAAAGACTCCAAAATCGCATTCCAAGAGACATTTTCAAAATATATAGTGTTTTTTAACCTTCTAAAATTGACTTTTGTGTGTGTACCGACTGGGATATTTAATGGAAACAAAATAAATTTGTAACATGTTACAATCAGTTAAGTTACTCAAAAAAAGTAACATGTTAGGAATACAAATACTTTATTTTCAAAGTAACATGTTACAGCTACTTTTACTCGAAAAAGTTAACATGTTACCAGTAACATGTTACTTTGTATCATGTTAATACTCAACACTGTATAATTTCCTTGACTATACGGTGGTGGAAAGAAGACCGTGTTATTCTGCCTCTCTCTGACTCATAACATAAACATGTTCTTATATGGAGCAGAGAGAGACAACCAGCACAGCTACTTGTTTCCACGCTTGTACATATATGTTTATGTGCGTTTGGTACGGAATTCCTGTTTAGTTTAGTCAAATCAGGCTTAAAAATTTCCAAACCCAAAACAAATTGTAGCATTTGGTTTTTTGGTGTCATTCTCTTCAGAAAAATGCTCTCTACAACATATCCAAAATCCGCAAAAATCCGCGAAACGGAAGTACTTTTTAATCACTTTTTAAGTTAATTTCCCATGCAAATTCCATCTTGCAAAAAAAACATTTTTCATGTAACTCCGATTTTGACGAAACTTGGCAGAATTGTTCACCATCCTAAATGAACACAAATAGCTCTCGAGCGTTTTTCTCTAAATCTTATCGTTTGGGAAATATGGACAACGCAAAACGTCAAATTACACTCGAGTGACCGAAAACTAACTAAAATATGACTTTTCGATGGGCCATAGGGAATTTTTTCTGAAGAGAATGACACCAAAAAAGTAAAAACCAAATGTTACAATTTGTTTTGGATAAATCTCTTATTTGACTGGACTATGTTAAAAAATTTGCAAGTACCCGTGCTCGCTCATCAACGCGTTACACTGAGCTTTTTCTAGTATTAAAACTTCCAATATGAATATAGAATGAAACATTCAGAGGTAATACCAAACTACAAAATAAATACAATGCAAACGCACTGGTATAACGCATTCATAAGCGAGCTTCGTATTGCATGCGAATTAATATTCACGTTTGAGCGAGCAAAGCGAGCGTCTCCTTTTGGCTCTTTTGGCACGGACCTCTGCTTTTTTTTTTTTTTTTTTTTGTCTGTCGTCTGCTCGTATACAGGTCACACCGTTTATTCGATCGAGCTGAAATTTTGCCCACATGTCCAGACCAAATATGAGATTTGCAGACCCTAATTTTTTTGAAATCCCCTGATTGGTTCAAATTTAAAAAAATGTATCTTTCGATTGGTTAGTCCAATCAATTTGCAATTTAGCAAAGTCATGGCAACCAACATTGTAGCCAATCATAATAAATTTCAGCCAAATCCTCCCATTGGTTCAAATTTGAAACCATTTTTCCGGTGATTTTTGTAATTTAAACTAGAACCGATTGACCGACCAACTTAAAACTTCGCATGGTCATTGGTGCCAACATTTAAGGTATTTTTGCCAATTTTCAATCTAATCTGTAGTTATTTTCAAAAGTTTTGGTCATTTTAGGGACATTTTATTTCATAATCTGGAAATATTTACTACATTTTCATCCCTGCCTTCTTTAATCTTCTGCTCCAAGGCATGTAGAGCAGCCAGGCAGTCCACATTTACAATAAAACTAGCGCATATCAAATCGGATGCAGTTCGAAGGCCACATACTCCATTTGGTTAAAGTTTAAATAATACCTATCTTCTGATTGGTCGACAATCAAAATGTTCCGATTAAGTTCAAATTTTGCCTGTAGATCAAGACCAACATAATCTAAAATTTTGCACATGTTAAGCCCAATCAGTAAAGTATTAATTGTCATTTTACGAGTCATGTTATGGGTTGTCAAAAGCTGGAAAAAGTATGTAGGAAAGTCACGACACAATGGATCTAATATTCATCCAGAGTATTTATATGGAGATTGGAAAGTTGCAGAGAAAATTGTCTTGTGACGTGTCGTTTATCGTGACTGGGGATGTTGCATGTTCTGTGCTCGCTCATCAACGCGTTACACTGAGCGTTTTCCTAGTCTAAACTATAATAGACCTTGGACCATCAAGAAGACAACATGCGTCAAATAATTTTGCATTACAATTTATTTGAATTTACGTGACAAATATTTCAAAGCAAGTCCGTAATGTTCGTAAAATGTCAAAAACTCTTGACGATCTCGACAGATTTGCCTGAAAATTTACAAAAACGCCTAAAATGTTAGACCCTATGACCATACAAACTGTGAAGTTGACCGGTCAAACGGTTCGAGGTTTAATTTTCAATAAATCACGGGATCTCGTTCAAAACATATACCTGGAACCGCTTATGACAATAGAGTGCGTGCAAAATTTGAGATCGATTGGTGGAATCATTGCGCACAAAAGTTAAAATATAACAAATAAACAAACAGAGCAAATTCCGACCATTGCTTAATGCTAAATTAAAATGTCCATGAAATTCAGGTCAAGAAGACAGTAAACATTCATGAATTTTTTTTCTTAAATAAATCAAATATTCAAGCTCCGATATCCTCGCTGTTGAGAGCCATAAACAACAATATTTATTTATTTTGATAAATTAACGATAAAATATTCATGAATAATCGATTTTCCAATATTTCACTTTCCCCAAATTTTCTAAAAACATGTTTTATGAAGTAATATATCTGAAGTAAATGCATTGTTTTTTTACAAAGGTGCTGCTCCAGCCATCTCAGCCCCAGACCAAGCCACTGGAGCCATCTCAGCCCCGGAACAAGCCACTGGAGCCATCACAGCCCCAGAATAAGCCACTGGAGCCATCTCAGCCCCAGAACAAGCCATTGGAGCCATCTCAGCCCCGGAACAAGCCACTGGAGCCATCTCAGCCCCGGAACAAGCCACTGGAGCCATCACAGCCCCAGAATAAGCCACTGGAGCCATCTCAGCCCCAGAACAAGCCATTGGAGCCATCTCAGCCCCGGAACAAGCCACTGGAGCCATCACAGCCCCAGAATAAGCCACTGGAGCCATATCAGCCCCAGACCAAGCCACTGGAACCATCACAGCCCCAGACCAAGCCATTGGAGCCATCACAGCCCCAGAACAAGCCACTAAAGCCATCACAGCCCCAGAATAAGTTATTGGAGTTATCACAGCCCCAGACCAAGCCACTGGAGTCATCACAGCCCCGGACTAAGCCACTGGGGCCATCTCAGCCCCAGAATAAGCCATTGGAGCCATCTCAGCCCCGGAACAAGCCACTGGAGCCATCACAGCCCCAGAATAAGCCATTGGAGCCATTTCAGCCCCGGAACAAGCCACTGGAGCCATCTCAGCCCCGGAACAAGCCACTGGAGCCGTCTCAGCCCCGGAACAAGCCACTGGAGCCATCTCAGCCACAGAACAAGCCATTGGAGCCATCTCAGCCCCAGAATAAGCCACTGGAGCCATCTCAGCCCCAGAATAAGCCACTGGAACCATCTCAGCCCCGGAACAAGCCACTGGAGCCATCTCAGCCCCAGAATAAGCCATTGAAGCCATCTCAGCCCCAGACCCGGCCCCAGCAGTTATCAAAGTTCGAGACCCGGCCACAGCAGTTATCACAGCCCCAGACCCGGCCGCAGCAGTTATCCCAGCCCCAGACACGGCCACAGCAGTTATCCAAGCCCCAGACCCGGCCGCAGCAGTTATTACAGCCTCAGACCCGGCCGCAGCAGTTATCACAGCCCCAGACCCGGCCGCAGCAGTTATCACAGCCCCAGACCCGGCCGCAGCAGTTAACACAGTTCCAGACTAGGCTACAGCATTTATCCCAGCCCCAGACCCGGCCGCAGCAGGCCCGGGGACATTGCGTAGACTTGAGAGAACATGCAAAACGGGCCCAGCAATTAGGGGTGTATCTGCCCCGCGCCAGGCCCCCTATCCACCAGCGAGGCCCAAGCACCTCAGTCCTACACGGACACATCTGCCGGCCCCTTAGACGAGCAATACGCAATATTAAGACTAAAATATCGCACTTCCTCAAGTGGTAGAGACCGTTTTTGAGGTGAGTACATACATTCGGTGGAACCTTTGACATGCAAACTATGAGCCGTTGTAAGTACAGTAAGTTGTAAGTTGTAAGTGTCTCGGGGGACTGAGTTTATTAGATGATCGACTGCTCGACTAGGCAATGAGATATCATGCCATCATGTTCGATGTCATCTTTATGATGAGGAGTGACTTTCTCTCCGTGTAGTCCGCTGATTCCCGCTTGCAGTGTTTCTGCAGATGTGGATTGCTGGCGTTAAGACAGCTGAGTAGTGAATTTGACCTTGAAGAGTTTTTAATCGATTTTTATCAATATCTTTCAAGATATTGAGAAAGATATTGATCAAGAAAGATCAAGAAAGATATTGATAAAAATCGATTAAAAACTCTTCAAGGCCACGCTCACTGCCCAGCCGTCTTTAGTTCGAATTTCTACTTGCAATTCGCATCGTCTTGCTGAACTGTCGGGGCATTGCGTGGCAAGTGTGTGGATCCCATGCAGCACTGCATTGGTTCCGACAGGTCTAACTGCTGTCATTACTTCCTCTCGTGCAAGTTCCACACTTTCCTGTGATTACATCGCAGTGAAGTGATTTAGTGGCCTTGAAAACGGACGTTTGATGTGTTTGCTGGCTTGTGAACCATCGAGTTGGAAGGCATCACGTTTTATGCTACCATATTCCATTACATCGCCACTTGTTCGTCCGTAGGTACTGGTGGTTTGTCTGTAGGTGCTTGTTTGTTTTTATTTCAGCTCCTGTCGCTGGGTTCCTTCTTCGTTCTTTTTATTTCAGCTGCAGTTGCTGGGTCACTTCTTCGTTCTTTTTATTTCAGCTGCAGTTGCTGGGCTCTTCTTCTTCGTTCTTTTTATTTCAGCTCATGTCGCTGGGTCACTTCTTCGTTCTTTTTATTTCACCTGCAGTTGCTGGGCTCTTCTTATTTGATCTTTTCTTTCAGCTACTATTGTGAAGTGAAGATGTCGGAAAGTGTCTTCTTCATCTTCATCGTATTCTTCTTCAACATCTTCTTCGTCGTCTTCGCAGAAGTAGTGAAGAAGCGGGGTTGATTACGATTACGATTGTGTCAGTTCGAGTATCATTTCTAGTGTTTGCAAGAGAGTAGAGAATGTAAGAGAGTATTGTATGTATGAGAGGAGAGTGGTGTTGGGTAGAGTATCTAGTAGAGTATCTAGTAGAGTATCTAGTTGAGTATGAATTTGAGTATCAATTGAAGAGCTTGGGAACAAAATGCAAAGCTAATCCACTTTAAAATTATCACAATTTTTTTTGTAAGAATAATCAGTTACTTTAAGTGTATCAGTTACACTTAATTACTATGTCTCAGAGTAGTCAGTGTGGCCAGCTACTACTCTGAGAATATACTAATAGTAATGTATGTTTAGTTCCAATATCAGATTTTTTGAACGATTAAGCTTGATTTGAACAGGCAACATCTAGATCTCAAATGTGTGTTGGGTTAGTTTTGTTTGGTCCCCAAGCTTCTCAATTACAGTGTGAGTTCCATCTGATAATCGAACTGACTGTCGCAATCGTAATTCCTCTTTCACTACATCTTGGAAGACGGTGGAGACGAAATGATGAAGAGAAGACGATGATGATGAAATACACTCTTCATTCTTCGTCATAAAGCTCCTGTTGCTGGGCCCATTTTTATTTCTTCTTTTTCATCTCATGTCGCTGGGCCTCTTCTCCGTTCTTCTTTCAGCTCTTGTCGCTGGGCGTCTTCTCCGTTCTTCTTTCAGCTCCTGTCGCTGGGCCTCCGTTCTTCTTTCAGCTCATGTCGCTGGGCCTCTTCACCGTTCATCTCTCAGCTCCTGTCGCTGGGCCTCTTCACCGTTCTTCTTTCAGCTCCTGTCGCTGGGCCTCTTCTTCGTTCTTCTTTCAGCTTCTGTCGCTGGGCGTCTTCTCCGTTCTTCTTTCAGCTCCTGTCGCTGGGCCTCCGTTCTTCTTTCAGCTCATGTCGCTGGGCCTCTTCACCGTTCATCTCTCAGCTCCTGTCGCTGGGCCTCTTCACCGTTCTTCTTTCAGCACCTGTCGCTGGGCCTCGTCTCCGTTCATCTTTCAGCTCATGTCGCTGGGCGTCTTCTCCGTTCTTCTTTCAGCTCCTGTCGCTGGGCCTCCGTTCTTCTTTCAGCTCATGTCGCTGGGCCTCTTCACCGTTCATCTCTCAGCTCCTGTCGCTGGGCCTCTTCACCGTTCTTCTTTCAGCACCTGTCGCTGGGCCTCGTCTCCGTTCATCTCTCAGCTCATGTCGCTGGGCCTCTTCTCCGTGCTTCTTTCAGCTCCTGTCGCTGGGCCTCTTCACCGTTCATCTCTCAGCTCCTGTCGCTGGGCCTCTTCTCCGTTCTTCTTTCAGCTCCTGTCGCTGGGCCTCTTCTTCGTTCTTCTTTCAGCTTCTGTCGCTGGGCGTCTTCTCCGTTCTTCTTTCAGCACCTGTAGCTGGGCCTCGTCTCCGTTCATCTCTCAGCTCATGTCGCTGGGCCTCTTCTCCGTGCTTCTTTCAGCTCCTGTCGCTGGGCCTCTTCACCGTTCATCTCTCAGCTTCTGTCGCTGGGCCTCTTCTCCGTTCTTCTTTCAGCTAATGTCGCTGGGCCTCTTCACCGTTCATCTCCCAGCTCCTGTCCTGTCGCGTTTTATTTGGATCTGTAATTTTTATTTTTTATTTTTTAAATATATTTTGAACTTTTTTTAATTTGAACTGGGATTAACGAGGGTTTACTGTATACATAGTATCTAATTTCTTTCTGTCCTTTTATTGATTCATCTAATTGATCATTTGGTCTATCTGAATTTTAGCACACATTTTTAAACTTTCATTTTAGTGCACTTTTTCAGAAGCATCAGTTCCATACAGTAATGATTGATGACATGTTAACAGAACTAAAGAAGAAATAATAACATTTAGAACTAAAGCTGGTCCACATTTTGTGTTTTGCATCAATCACAAGTTCAGAAACTGCTCACGGCATAAATTACGTACACGATTAGGGGGGGAGGGGGGTATCAGGATTTGTGACAGTTTGACAGGAAGGGGGGGGGGGGGGGGGTAAGAGGTGTAGCACACACACATTGAATTTTAATTTCTCATGTTGAAGATGGTTGAAGTGAAGTGAGACTTGCCTACTTTTTTTTACATAAAGACCAAAATATAATATATTGTCTTGCAGTAAAACAGTAAATACAGTAAAACCAAATAAATTATATCAAAATTTACACAATTGTTTAGTTTGGAAATGGGGGGGGGGGGGGGGTCTGGCAATATGTGACGTAATTATTAAGGGGAGTCATCGATTTTGTGACATGACATGAGGGGGGGGGGGTGTTGACAAAGGCCTAAAGAACTGTGACAGAATTAATGGATGTCCCATACTTGTGATTGGATAATGGAAAGAAAGCAAATGCTGTCATGTGGACGCAGATTTATTTCACAATGCATCCTCTGCTGTGCCTGTAATCAAGGTATGGGAGTGGTCGAACATTACCTCGAGTGAAATGAGCTGGGATCCTCGGCCATGTTGGCCGACAGCCGGTGCAAGATCCGGCTCTCTGAGGTCAGAGAGAAGTGCTGGATGTTCCGCCGCCGCGTCCACACCTTCAGTTCTTGCTTCAACGTGCTCACTTTAGACTTGGTCTTCAAGTACTCGCTCACACTCGGCGCCTGGAAGTTAATGGGAAATTAGTAAGGCATCGTTTTCACTACAGACATCCCAATACTAGCCCATATTTTCGAAACATTGCAATAAAAATACCGAAAAAGGACTTTGGTACTCCCTAGGTAACATATATTTATTCATACCAAGTTTCAGTTTGCTATGTTGAACGGTTATTCAGTTTCGGTCTTTTCTGTGAATCGTCTTGAACCAGTTTGGATCGTCCAGGACATTTTTTTTACTTTTCAAAATGGGTTGATCGCTAAATATCGGTCTCTGATGACATCTACTTACAATATTTGCCCTGATATTAAAAAGTCATACCCCCCTGGAATCCCCTCAAAATACCGTCAATAATTATTGTTTACTCTCAAATGTAAGCTCTACTTGGTACATTGCCATACCGAGAAGTTTTGTTGGATGCCTCGGAGATGTTTGATCCGAGTTGCTTGGAGGTGCACTTCTTGTCGTACCTCGACAAGTACATTGATTCAAATGAGAGACAGGTCAATATTAAAAAAAAAAAATTGCAAGTAAGGCGATTTCGATATTTTTGACATCATAAATGGATTTCATATAAAAAAAAATTGATGGGAATTCATTTTTGATTCTTACATTGCGCTAAATCTTTGCTAGAGTAAAATAAATTTGTTAACAGTATTACAATTTATTTCAAGTGGTGCGTTGGTATTAGAGGTATAGCGCGCATCGGTGCTCGCTTATCAACGCGTTACACTGAGCGTTTTTTTAGTGATACTTGTATCACAGACACTGCCCATCACTGTAACTCTTCTAAACCATTTCAACCTCGCTTTTCCACTCTTATAATTTCTCTCTACTCCTAACTTTTCTCCAATTGGATAATTCCATGTGACTCATGTTACAGTTGGAGCAACTTTTGTTACACATTATAGTATGTTTTTCACAAAGTATCGAGTTCTAATTTTTAAAACTTTGCAGGGATTTATATACCAGACCATGCTATAAATTATAAGGTAGCACAACTGATATCTCATATCTTCCAAATAAGCCTATTTTTGGCAGAGGTATCAATAATCACTATTTACACGATACTGGGGAATATGAACAACTTATCGTGTCTAGATTTTGAGATATTGTAGTTATAAATTCCTATTTTTATCATGTAGTCTTCTGGGGGCCATTAAAATCTTGACTATTTCCATGCTATTTTTGAGTTTTGAATTTTACTGAGGTTCAACGTTTTTTCAAAAAACTGATTTCTAGATACATAGTTGGACAATCTATTAGGAAAAAAATTGAAAACAATACCAACGTGTGCTATTTTAAAAGTTATTAACCAAAAACTAAATGATTTCCCTATACCTCCTGTGTTACAGTTTTGTTAATTCTCGGAAGGCAATAAATTGAAACCTCGCTATACGACAGGGGTTGCAAGTTAAACGACATTTTATGATTCATTTATACAATAAATATAGTTGAAATGTAGGAAAACGTTTTCTGAACTTGTAATTTAATTTTTTTTGTATATGTATAATGAAGGTACTACCTTAAGTATTTATTTGCAAACAGAACTGAATCCATCAGTGCAAATATATTAAACAACATAGAACATGCACTGGAACATTCACCAAAGATTAAAAGAAAATACATCAAAATACACTAAAGCATGAAAATATTACATGTAGCAAGTTTAGTCAAAATAATAAAATTACATCACAAGATCCTTTAAAGATTGTTGAAAGTCATAAAATTATTAAAATTAACATCTATATATTTGTGTTCATTTCCAAGAATCTATTAAAAGTTAACTGAATCCTATTGTTGATACAATAATAATATGTAAAATCATATATTCTACTTTGAGCTGGTTACTCTAGGTGGAACATGGTAATTTAAATATTCTAATAGAGTTGAGTCAATAAAACTACTTGTCAATTTAAATAAAAAGCTCATATCACAGAGATCGAGCCTACCACACAGGGTTTTTAACGAATTTTCATTACAATGTTTGTTGTAGTCATTTCTGTGGTACTTTCCCTTTTTTCTTAAATATTTTTTTCTTGTCCCTAAAAGTTGGGGGAATTTTGCCAATACATGTAGCAATATTAGTGAACATGCAAAACCGATGATTGATTCTTTCATCTGAGTGAAATCTTGTCTTGAAGACGAATCTTTAAAAATTCTTCACTTTTCACGCAAATTTATTAGTAGTTTTGGAGCATTAAATTTAAATTACAATATTTAACACACATGAAACACATGCTTTCACAGATGAAAGCATCAAACCTCGGTTTGACAGGTTCCCTTCCTAAATATATTGGCAAAATATGATAATATCCCCAACTTTTGGTGACAAGAAAAAAATATTTAAGAAAAAAGGGAAAGTACCAATTTACATGTTATTGCCCAATTGTATTATTCCTAATTTTGTAATTTATTTACTTCTGACAGTGACCCATAGTCCAAGTAAAAGCTCCATTTCAAAATCCGAACAAAATAGACTTTATAACATCTTGATCTTCTCAGGTAAATGCTCGTTCCAAAGAAATAAACATACATATTTAAATTTTGAATAATGTAACGCAAAGTACACAGAGATAGCTTGTCCCCTCTCACCTAAATAGAATAGAAAGAGAATGTTCTATAATATTAATATTATAGAACTTTATATTCTCATACTTTTGATGGATTTTTTTTCTCCATTCATCTTCAATCTCTCAAAACGTCTTATTGAAGTAAAACTCGAGGCCCACTCGCAGTTTATGGCTAACCTTCTAAAGGAGGAGGGTGACAAGCAGGCATCGGGAAATTGGAAAAGGTTCTATAAATACATTAACTCTAAAAGAAGAAGTGACAACACCATCCCGGCCTTAAAGCAAAATGATATTGTCATTACCAAGAACGTAGAAAAAGCGAATGCACTCAATAATTACTATAATACTGTATTCTCACCAAGAAATGACCAACCACTCCAGCTTGCAGGGCCAACATCTAACCTCCCTACACTGGCTATTGATATCATGTCCATATCCAAGGAAATAAAAGCAATGAAACGTGGTATGAGTGCAGGTCCTGACAGCATCACTGGAGACCTATTGAAAGCTTCAATTTCCGAAATTGCTGAATACTTACTTGTAATATTTAAGCAATCAATTTGCGAATCAACAATCCCTGAAGACTGGTCTAGAGCCATTGTGATACCTATACATAAAGGTGGATCAAAAAGCTCAGTCGCTAGCTACAGACCAATTAGCCTGACCTGTTTATGTTGCAAACTCATGGAGAAGCTAATCGACAGGCACATCAGACATCACCTGGAAGCTTCGAACTTCTTCACGCCACTCCAGTACGGATTCCGACCTAAATACTCGTGCGAAGCAAGTCTTGCCGGCCTAACCCAAGATCTAGTGAGTGAAGTAGTCTCGAATGGACACCAGATGGATGCTATCCTCATCGATCTAGCCAAGGCCTTTGACTCAGTCCCACACGATATTCTCATGGAGAAGATGTGCGTCATAGACTTGGATGTGAACATCATACATTGGATATCTAACTTCCTTCGCAATAGAACCCAGCGAGTACGAGTGGAGGGAGACCTGTCGGACAGCATCAAGATAACGTCCGGGGTCCCACAGGGCAGCATCCTTGGCCCTTTGCTGTTCCTCATATTCGTTAATGACTTACCTGACACCTTATGTTCGAAGGTCAAAATTTTCGCCGATGACGTAATTGTCTACAAGCCTATACTAAGAGATGATGATTGCAACGCTCTCCAAGAAGATCTGAACCGCATCGACAATTGGGCTAGGGCAAACCAGATGAAGATAAATGTAAATAAAACTATAAAGATGACCTTCAACAGAAAACGCAGTGAAATCCAGCATGAATACACCATTGGGACCCAAGTGCTACAAGAACAAAAGGATTCCAAGTACCTTGGAATATGGCTCGCCAATAACTTATCTTGGAACAACCACATCAACAGAACTTCTAGTCGAGCAAGCAGTACTCTACACTTCGTCATGAGGAATCTAATAGGTGCTCCTGAAATTGCTAAGGAGAGAGCATACCTCACGCTTGTTCGACCGCAGTTGGAGTACTGTTCTTCCATTTGGAGTCCTCACACGCAGAGCAACAAGTACAGCTTGGACACTGTTCAGAGGCGAGCTGCGAGGTACGTCAAAGGTTCCTTCGGGATCTCTCCAGGTCCCACTGAATTATTGTACGAACTCGGATGGGAGTCTTTAGAAGAACGCAGGAATCATTCGAGAATCATCGCCATCTACAAGGCTTATCAGAATCAGCCAGCTTGGGCAGACTTAGGCTCTTATCTTCTGGATCCTAACTACATTGGAAGGAACGACCACATCCACAAGATCAGAAGAATCCAGCCACACTCCAACATCGAGAAGTACTCGCTTGCGGCTGAGGGCATCTGCCTATGGAATGATCTCCCTGATGATGTCCTGCATCATATGCCAACTAACAGTAGAGACCTTAGATTCAGACTTAAAAATATTTAGCTTAGTATCACCACAACAGCCCGAACTACATTTATCATGTCAATTTCATAATTATATCCTAATTGTGTATGTACAGTAAAGTGTGTTTTCAGTTGTGTGTATTTAATTAAATAAATAAATAAATAAATAAATAAATAATACCAGGAAAGTTAATAAAAACAAAGAAGTAGATAATATACCAGGAAACAACTTAGTAAAATACAAATATTTGAACAGAAACACTGGTATTGTCAAGAAATACAAATAAAAAGAGTCCGTAATATTTCGCCCCAGTCTAAAATAACTAGATGACAGACATAGGCTCAAAAGTTCCATTATGCCGTCAACTGGGATGTCTGGGATGAACAGTGTTTCTGTTCAAATATTTGTATTTTACCATGGAAAGTTATTATTCAACTAGGCTAAGGACTCTACAATGATCCGTTGTTTATAAAGGAATTATTATCAAAATTTGAAGGAAACAATATATTATTACAACTTTTTATTTGCGTAAACGAAACAATTTTTAGTTTTACCTTAATATTCTCAAAAGTGTGATTGATGACAATCAGTAAACTCGTCTTAGTATTATCTTCATATTTACACCAAAAATAATAGAATTCTTGGGCATCAATTTCCCGCAAAGATAATGATTCTACCTTTATTAGATGCGTCAATATGGCTAATTGATCAAATCAAATAATTTTTATTAATTGTTAATTAAGTCCAAAAATATTAGAGATATTAATTTCATAATTTTTCATATGTTGAATAATGATTTAATACACCGTATTTGTTGAATAAAAGAACGAAATCTCTTTGGTGTTTCTTAAAAATAAATATTACAGTTTTCAAAAATTGAAATTGAAATATAATTTTAAGCAATTTCCTATTAGATGAAGTTTTTAGAATTTATCAGAGCGTAATCAGCGATTTTTTCTGAATTAGGAACGTTAAAAACAAACCTCGTACGATTTGTTCCAAATTTGACTGTTTTTCTGGTCACTTCATCAAAACTGAAAATCTGGTTTGAAAGTAAAATGTGATTTCTCCCCCACCTCCTCTACTTCTAGCGCCATGGTAACCTTCGCCTTGACAACCCATGACGTCAATACACAGTCAAAGCCCTTAGATATAATATTTAATAAATACATAGACTCTTCTTGATCGTTTAGGAAGGCACTGACTGATTGTAAAATATTTAATTGTTTGGTCTGAATGATCAAGTATATTGCAAATTATTTGATATGAGGGCATTCAATTTATAAGTGCATTGTATATAAATCTTCTTGCAACTCAGGACAATAGAACAACCCGTGTGGATACCAGTAATGTGTTGGAAATATCAATAACGAAGGTAATGAAATCTCCATGTGATATTTGCCTGTAAGATTCTAGGCTTGGGCAATGAAATCAACCCAGCTTCTTTACCGACTTATTGTTGTTCAAGTAGTTGCAAAGTTAGCCACCAATTTGAAAACGCCGTCGCCGACATAACACTCTTAAATCACGCGGCACACATATGCCGATAAAGAAGACATCCCAAAGAGCTTCGACTGCCCACAGATATGCCGACTATAGCGGTTTAGGCTTTGGGTATTATAGGAAAAGGATATTTTGAACTGGAGCCTTTCGGAAATAAAATAACTATTCATACATAAATCAGTTATATTTTATGGCTC
The DNA here is from genome assembly GCA_934045905.1 of Leuctra nigra. Taxonomy (NCBI): domain Eukaryota; kingdom Metazoa; phylum Arthropoda; class Insecta; order Plecoptera; family Leuctridae; genus Leuctra; species Leuctra nigra. The sequence goes on from OW203761.1 coordinate 53,438,777, forward strand.
CAGTTCAAATGTTTATTTTATTTCCGAAAGAGCTTTCGTAAAATAATAAACTTTTTCTAGTTTGGTACTTGGTTTATTATCTAACCTACTGAAACTATATTACTACCTTCATTCTTGTACTGCACTTAACCTAGCAATTTCTACTATAGACTCTAAGCACACGTGGATTGCATTACTTACAATGAAAAGAAAAGTTCAAGTATTGGATAAAGCTGAACCTGAAGAAAAAGCTCCCCCTACTACTCGTGTGTCAGACGAGCCACTGCCTAAAAAGGTCAGTCACTAGGCAGGGCTGTAGGGGACTTGACTATCCAACAATACCTAACCTATCTTGAACATTGGGATCTTGAACCTTTCAGTACCTCCTACATTACATAATTACCTGTTTGATTATATTAAAGTAGGTAGGTTGTTGTATTTTCTGTCTTGCAAGATAGAATAGGGTTCAGCAGCCAGCAGGCCAAGTTGTTAAAAGAGCAGTCATTTGGCCTGTTAGGTACCTACCTATGTTCGGACACGCTACTAAAATGTTGAACCACTGAGATCGTAGGCTACTAGATGAAGATTTGATTGGATTGTCTTTGCCAACAGACAAAATGGATAAACAAGCAGCGTGTCCTTGTGTTTTCATCTCGAGGAATCAACCACCGCCATCGCCATCTCATGGAGGACGTAAAAACCCTGTTGCCTCACTCCCGACCGGAGAGCAAAATGGAAAGGAGGGAAAATCTGTTTGTCGTCAATGAGGTATGTACCTACCTAACTTGCTTCAACCAAATTCAATGACAATAGAGCATCTGGGTTTATGTGACGGCTCAACGGCTGGTAGGTATATTCCTCGGTTATCGTAAGATTACCGAGGTTAATAAACATCAAGTCGGGTCAATAGTTTGGTAGGTGACCCTTCAAGTCTGGATTTCCAGTGCTGCCGTTGGGCCAGAGAGACTGGGATGAGACGTCACCCCTCCACCTGTTATCAGACTCTTGGCAGGTGTTACAAAGCCCTTAGGATGGGACGTTAAGAGTGCTCACTAAGCTTTGGGCAACTAAATCGGGTCTCCAAATGAGGGGAAATAACATCCGTCATAAAAAATGTAATTTGAAATGAATCGTTAATTGTTTTCGGCTCTGGATCTCAAGAGCTCGTAAAATGGGTCGTAAAATATCACGAGTGCAAAATAACATAAACAAACTGTCACTATTTCCTTTTAAACAGCGAGAGCACAGCAACCGAGACATTTCGATCAACCTTTCATTTTCAATACTCATTGTATGTTGTACAACACTTTTTTTTTATAAATTTCATAAAATAAATTTTTATAGATTATATTATTAGTACTATAAATTATTAATGCAATAAGATTTATTACACGAAATTAATACCGACTTGGCCAGTCGGTTGCGAATTAGAAGGCCTTAGATTATTATGATGTGGAACTTCTCCTGACATGATTTATAATTGTAAACAGGATTCGATTAAATAAACGCGAAATTAATAAATGTATTATTTTTACCAAAAATGAGTAATGTGACCAACCAAAACAAATGCCATTGCCAAGCAGCCAAAGCCATACAGGTCGAGCCCGGGCCAGATCAAATTGTTTTATTTTCCTTCATCATCACGTATTCATCAACTGTGCTTACCGGCGAAATATGGTTGGAAATTGTCTAAAATTACATTTTAATTATCAGGAATTATAAATTAATTTTATTTTCTAATAAATCACCTCGGATCTTCTTCAAATTTTGGAAATTTCGATTGATTTTTTGGAAAGATGATGAACTAATTTATAGGGCCTAGTGTAAAAAGTCTCCAAGTCACATTTTGGCCGTTTTAAGTTGATCTATTTCTCACTAATTCAAATACGCTCTATTTTATGCGACTCATTTTGAAAATTTAAAACATTCGTCATTTGTAGTGTGGTCCTTCACACTTCCATTGTATAAAAAGTCCCTAAGTCCGTAAAAATAACGGCTGTAACAATATTTAGAGGTAAGTTAGACCAACAGAGTATTATTTTACGTTATTGTTACATATTTACATGATTTCTATAGTTTCATTCATACACCAACCAAATTGTACGTAACTAGGAAAACGCTCTGTGTAACGCGTTGACGAGCGAGCACGGATACGCGCAACACTTCGAACCGAAATTCTGTCTATCGAAAATGCATTAAAACTTAAAAGCCTATAATTCTTGAATTTCTTCACAGACTTGTATGAAAATCTCACAAAATTCCTAAAATATTTCCCAATAATCATGCAAAGTTTTAAGTTGATCGATCAAACGGTTCCTTGTTGATTTTAAAAAAATCACAGGATCTCGTTCAAAAAATGGGGGACCACTCATGATATAAATGTTGTGTGTACACAATATTAAATCTTTCTGTTGAACGGTCATATCTGTGCTCTAACTACCTTGGAACTGAAGATTCGAACTTGCCGTGAAATATGAAATTCGAGAAATTTGACAGCCAACACGCAAAATGTCCGTAAACTGTCAATAACTTTTGGATTTAAACACAGATTAGTATGAAAATTGTCAAAAATATAGATAATGTCGGTCCCAATTACCATGCAAAGTTTTAAGTTGATCGGTCAAAAGGTTCTTGTTTAAATTTCAATAATCACATGAATTTTTTTTTTAAATTTTAACCAATGGGAGGATTTATCTGAAACTTTGTAAGATTGGGGACAATGGTGGTCGTAGACCAAAACAGAAATGACTAATGCCATCTATATCCGGCATGGAACTACTTACCATTCCGTGTGTTCCGGTGATAACAAAAAATATCAATTTAGTTTCAATTCACACTTTTAAATAAATGGAATTCAAAGTTCACCTATCTATAATAAAAAAGTAGTATTCTTGATATCAATACATTATATAAAATATTCTTTGTTAAAATAATTTTATAACAGCCAAAGACAAATTTAAAAAAACAAAAAAGCAACAATCAAAAATAAATTAAAAAGCAGCCTTCTTATTGCATTATAATTTTCGTATGCAGAAGGCAGTGATTTAGAGATGTCACACGGGTCAAGGTGTAAAATTGTCAACTTCACGCATGCGCAGGAATTTCTGTTTTGGTCTCGAAAGATATTTTTTTTTAAATTTGAACCAATCACAGGCTCCCTTTCAAAAACGATCCCAGGGACCGCATAGATTACGTTAGTATGTGTGCAAATTTTCAGATCGATTGGTAAAGCGGTTTGACCTGGGCAGTGACCACAAAAAAAACATACAAACAAACAAACAAAAAAACAAACACACAGAGAAAGTGCCATAAGAGTACCGTGGTGACGCTCGCTACGCTCGCTCAATAATATGATTAAATACTATGCATGAGATAACATAACCAGACTTTTCACTTTTCTGATCAGAGACTAACCGATAAAGTGTTAATCACATTATACTAGGAAAAAGCTCTGTGTAACGCGTTGATAAGCGAGCACGGATACGTGCAACACCTCGAAACCTATTCCTTAAAACCCGGCAATAATATATCTAAAACAACTGAAATCTAGAAGCACGAACCACTAAATTATAGAAAAAATAACTGAATTTGCTTCTCATTGCAAGTTAATAACAGACACACACTCATGTGTATTTATTGGACTTTATTAGACTTTAAAGGGACTTAGTGGCTTCTTACACTGGGGCCTCCATACACTATGGTACCCTTGGGTCCATACTCAAGGATTGTACCAAATTTGAAACTGTTTTTTTTTAATGTTTGGTTTTCAAGGGTATTCAAGTACCTTAAAAAATGTTACCTACTTGTTTTTAGAAGATATGTTTTTAGCATACATTACTACCTATTCAAAATGACAATGAAACTATATGAACCATTTTTACTTATAGTATGTTCATCATATTTGTCTGGGGTGATAAGCGAATTGAAACAGCTTCATCGAATGCCAGCTTTTATGGCAGTAAAGGTGCAAAGTAACGTGTAGACAAAATATGTTGTTCCCCGAAATGTTACGGAATGACAATCATTAAAATTTGACGTAATCCGACCAACGACCGATATAATTTAAGAAATATGGAAGACATCAAAATACAAAAAATAGGAGTTTCAAGATACTCGTATTTTTCATTTAGATTTGATTTATTATCACCAAAAGAATCCAAAGCCTAAATAATATACAATCTATATTACCTGATGGCTAAAGAAAAAGCATAACGATGCCACCCATATACATTTTGTCTATACATTGTTGTGAATTACCAAACCTGATATCTACAATGTAGGTACCTACTTTTATACACCATTGAGATAATATCCACACATAGAGGTAAGGAGGGTTTTCTTACCTATGATCCACACAATTTGAAGAAGATCCGAGTTGATAAAGGTACTTACTTGTAAGCCAATTGATAAAGAACGTTTTTGAACGTCCTATTTCTATGTGCAAGTATAGTGCAGCGCCGGGTATAGAAAGAGCATTTATTTTTCTTAGAAGTTATGAAATGCCAAACTTGAAATTTTTAATATACATATGCATCAATGAACACAAAATCCCAAATATCGACGAAGATCTGATGTGATTATTTTAAGAAAATGATATAGTGTAATCGAATGATTGGTATGCAGCAACGTCCACTATGGTGTACCTAACAAAAATATATGATTTTCTTGAAAAGTTATGCAATACCAAAGTTGGTCTTTTCTAAGCATTTGAACTATCCTGAAATTTTAAAATGTATTAAAAAGTATAATTTTTTTCTAAAGCAAAACACACTTTCAAAAAAAAAAATTATTTTTAAAAGTTCACGATATCACGAAAGGACGTTTAATTGTCTTTCAAATTCATTTTTTTAGGGTTGTAGTAGCTCCAACGCAAGCCAAGATATTCTATGTTCTTCGTACATACAATATTTTGAATTGTGATTATTCACCCCAAGTTCGTGACCTTGTAACTTAATACATCCGGTGGACAAAAACGGGAAAAAAAGATTTTCTAACTCATATCAATATGCCCCATCAGCATGCCAAATTTTAAGAAAATCGGAGCTTTTTATTATGCCACAAGACCGTGTTGAAATTATGTGGAATTACCTACACTAAGGAGTCATTATATACGAGGTATTCAACCCCTTTTTTATCGGAGAAATATGACAAGTTTGTGATTTGAAGAAGATGAGAGAAGAGGGCAAAACTTTCCATGGCAAAGTTGTAGATATTCAAATTTAAAAATGTGGTGAAAATTTGAATTAGTGGAAATCAAAATTTAAGTAATTGTTATTCGTCCTCAATTCAAGAGCTACTCAACATAACACCATGGACGTTTTATGTGTAAATTATGTGAAACAAAAACTAAAGCCATTTAATTTGGATAAATGAGGATAAGCCCTATATTTATTTCACTGCCGCACATAACGTTATACTAAAGAAAAAAACTCAAATTTAACAATGTATCAAAATGTGCTCAAGTTCTTGCCCGATTTGGATGAAAATTAGTAAAATCTGATTAAATGTTAGTCCTGCAATATTTGAACTTGATCGGACAAACGGTAACTCAACTATTCCTTTCAACCAAAGGTTAAATTCAAAAAATATACAAGTACCTACACATAACCACAGGTATGGCCGTATAGTGTGTGTGCAAAATTTCAAGTCGATTAATTGATCATTGAGACCTTTGCTGACCAGGAAAAACAGAAACAAACGAACAAAAATAAAAAATAAGAAACAAAAATCACAATCATCGAAAGTACAGTGAGAGTACCACAGTACAACGCTTGCAATGTTTAATTGCTACCAGGGTTTTCATAATTAGCGCAAATAAGAGATTCTGGCAAGATGTAACAGAATTACATCTTGAGCAGATATTTTTATTTTATAAAAGTATGCCCTTTATAATCTAGTCACAATATCTAGTGCAGTCGTGTTCCTTGTTTTCTCGAACAGATTTTCAACGATTTTCCAACGATGTACCAAAGAACACATAAATGTGCTCTTTGGTTGATCGTTGGAAATATCCATCAACGAATAATAATAAAAATAAAACTGGGAAAATGTACTTTTTTCAATAATAATAGGTATACAAAATTTCATGGGACGTTTTGGCGGAAAGAGCGATGTGTGACATTTCATCATTACATGTGATGACATTTACATTTTGACGCCAATGTCGATTTTACGGATTAAAATTGATCAGGATTATATCAAGTTTTGTAAATAATTTTATTTGAAAACTACTTATTTACAAGTAAATAAATATAGTACCTAGGTACATATTTATTATATATAATATAGTACCTATAGGTACTTATTTATTGGCATAACTCAAGGTGAATGAAAAAAGGACTCGACTAGCATTCTCCCATATCAAAATAAAAATTGGCAACAAACTATACACACATAATAAATATATTATGCAATATGCATCATTATTTCCTGAAACATATTTGCAAACAAAATTGGGATAGGTATGTTTTCAGGCTTCCTATCTATCCTCGTGCAATTTATCGCTTCATTAATAAGAAGATTTTTTGTGCGATATATATATAAAACCGTATAATTTTCATGACAATGACATTGTAATGTTTTTCATGACAATAATACTCTTTGATAATACGTTTTAAAATAGGTTTCTCAAAAACCACCTTATTTCATTAATAAGGTGGATTTGTCGGTAATAAATTGTTGATAGGTATGAGTATCATCCAATCATGGACGATTGATCATTATTATACATTATTTCCGTATAATAGTCATTGAAGTATTTGATGACTTCATGTCAGAAACTTTTGTAGAGAGCAAAAAAAAGGGTCAGACCATAAAACCGACGAATCATAACATGTCACTCTCGGCAGAATTTTAATTACGGCCGCTGCTGGTATACGACTTTGTTTACGACTCCCCTTTCCACTCACAAGAAATTGTAACTCAGAAAAAAGATTTCAGATGCACAAATAATCGAATTTGTAGGTGCAGGGTTTTGATAGTGTATTTACCCCAAATTAGTTGATTTTTTAAATTTAGTTTCCCAAAATATGTACGTAGGCACCTTTGAAGATCAATTATTAATATTCACTATGTGAAAGCCACAATAAATGACTAAAGCATGCCGTTTTATATATAATTTATTTAATTTAAGGGTTGTTTGGGTGTTTAGGGATAAGCATTATGAAACCAAGTTAAAAAAAAATGCCTCCAGACATTCACGGGTCAGACTTTCAAAAGTATACTGGCGCAAACGGAGTTAAAATATATAATTTTTTGATTAAAAAGAATGAACCCAACTAATACATCCGATCTATAACAAAACTAGTCAAAACTCCCTTTGAAAAACCCACTTAAGCCAGCAGCAGGGCACAGGGGGCTAACGACCCACTTGCTTAAATCCTGAGTTGTAAGTCCTCAACAAACTTAAACTCTTAATGGTATGTCTTCAAGGATGCAAGTTTTTGAGGTGGCAGAAGGACTACGAGTCCTGTAAATGCAATTATAAAAAATATATGGGAATTCACAGGACAAACGCTTTTCCTTGTAAGAAATAGGAAATTCACAAGTCTAGATTTAGGCAAAAAATCACACTAAAATATCATAATATTTAAATATGGATATAAAGTCTACAAAAATTCCACACCTCACAATTTTATCTTAAGCTCGATTTCTGATGCATTGCCAATGCAGACGGCTCCTTCCTTTAAAAAGCAGGAAAAGTCAAGCGGGCAGCGCGTAAAGAAATAGTCAGTTTGGCAGAACTGTGTCCTTCACAGTCAATTCGTCAAGTCCCCGTGAAGTGACCAAAGCAGGCCAGTTGACCGTACGTAATACTTTGACACATTGTTTCTGTACAGATCTGTGAGATGAAGAACTGCAACAAGTGCCTACTGTTTGAAGGACGTCGTCAAGGAGACTTGTACATGTGGATGTCAAACGTTCCCAATGGACCGTCTGTCAAGTTTCTTATTGAAAACAGTGAGTAGTACCTACTAAAGTTCGTTCACGTTAAGAATATTTCTGACGTTTTAGTCAATCACGTCGTTCATTGGTCGTTCACATGAACACTGCCCTGTCAATGGCATGACTTTCTTCTTTGTATTATTGAAATTGTATACCTACATTATGTGAAATACACACCTTTCAATAGTAGAAAATATTAGAAAACTTCAATAAAATTGATTTATCTTTATCTACAGTCGTCTTACATATTTTTTGATTATTGAAGTATAATAAAAAAAATTTGATTATAATAAAAAGATGGCGGACGAAGTGTGTGTGAGTTCAGGGCAGGCAGTCAAAAAAGTAGTGAAAAGAGGATATAAGTGCCCTTTGTGCAATATTGGAGTGATTGGAGGGTTGAGGTGCGAGTTGTGCCAGGTTTGGTACCATTTTCGTTGTGTGGGAGCGAAGAAGTCAGGCTACAAGGATGGTGAAAAGAGTGGCTGGGAATGTGGCTGTAGAAGTGAGGTTAGGAAGAGCAGCATGCAAGAAAAAGGCAGTGAGGTGAATGGAGTTACCAGTGTTAATGAAGAAGAAGAAGTGAATGAAGAAGAAGTGAAGAAGTGTGATAATGAAGAAGTGGACCAATGTGCAAAGCAATCTGACATGGGTGGTGAGAGTAATGGCAAAGAAATTAGGCAAAAGGAAGTGCTCAGTGGTGCAGGCGGGAAAGGTGCTTCCCAAATGGGAAAAGGAGTGATAGGTAGATACAAAATAGGAATAAAGATCTACAGAGAACATCAGATGAGGAAAGAGTACAAAGGTATTGTGAAGAGAATCATGAAATCATGTAGAAATGTGGCAGGCCAGTTAGCTGGGACCAAGAAAAGGCTCCTTGAGATGGAAGAGAAGTACGAAGAACTAAAACAATGGATGACAAAAGACTACAGGATCACGATCCCGGCCGCGATGCAGACAGAAGAAGTGGAGAACAACGCTGAAGAGAGTCTGAACGTGACACAGACGGAAGAGGTGGAAAACAACATAGAAGAGATCCCGAATGTGACGCAGGTCAATATAGTGGAGTTGTACTCAGCGGACCAGAAAGACATGACACAAGATGAGAGCATCCAACAGGAGCAAGTAACACCATGCCACTCTGGACGCAGCTGCATCAAGGCCCTGCTGATCGGTGACATCAGTGGAGGAACAGGTACTGGTTTCTGCGGCGAGGATGATTTCCGAGCGGACACATTCCCCGGAGAGATCCCGGCCGCGATGAGTGACATCGGTGACATCAGTGGAGGAACAGGTACTGGTTTCTGCGGCGAGGATGATTTCCGAGCGGACACATTCCCCGGAGAGATCCCGGCCGCGATGAGCATCCAACAGGAGCAAGTAACACCATGCGACGCTGGATGCAGCAGCATCAGGGCCCTGCCGATCGGTGCCATCAGTGGAGGAACAGGTACTGGTTTCTGCGAGGATGATTTCCAAGCGGACACATTCCCCGGAGAGATCCCGGCCGCGATGAGCATCCAACAGGAGCAAGTAACACCATGCCACACTGGACGCAGCTGCATCAAGGCCCTGCTGATCAGTGACATCAGTGGAGGAACAGGTACTGGTTTCTGCGGCGAGGATGATTTCCGAGCGGACACATTTCCCGGAGAGATCCCGGCCGCGATGAGCATCCAACAGGAGCAAGTAACACCATGCGACGCTGGATGCAGCAGCATCAAGGCCCTGCTGATCGGTGACATCAGTGGAGGAACAGGTACTGGTTTCTGCGGCGAGGATGATTTCCGAGCGGACACATTCCCCGGAATCAGCACAAGGGGCCTGGCAGAGGAAGTGGAGAAATATGTAATCCGGGATACACCGAAGAATGTTGTGCTGTTTGTTGGGAATAGGGACATGAGGGATGGGAAGGATATGACAGAGATACTAGAGGATACCCGGCACTTGATAAGAGCAGCCGAGAGAAAGTTTGGCCCAGAAGCAAAACTGTTCTTGTCAGGGATGCTGACATCTCGTGGCATATGGCCCAGAGAGGTTAATGCTAAACTCAGGGACTTATGCCACGAAACAGGGGTGTGGCACATAAGTGGAATGAGAGCCAAACTTGAAGAAAGGAGATGGGAGTGGCACCAAAGCATTGGAACCAGCTTGCGAAAGACCATTGAGGAGAAAACTGATAGGCAAAAGGCAGTGGGTTTTTGGAGTCGAGTGGTGTGGGGGAAGCCAGCGTAGGACCTGACAGAGTGGGAAAGATAGTAGGAAAGGAGAACAGAAGAAAACAGTCGATGAAGAAGAGGAGGAAGGGTGATGCGATTAAGATTGGTACACTGAACATCGTGACATTAAATGGTAAAATTGAAGAGATAATAGACATGATGGAGGAAAGAAGAATAGAGATTTTGGGCATCAGTGAAACAAAGTGGAAAGGAGTGGGCGAGAAGGATTGTAGAGGAGGATATAAGCTATTCTGGTCAGGGGGGATTGCGGGAAGAAATGGAGTGGGGTTTATGGTTGGCCCGAGTCTGAAGGAGTTAATTGTTGAAGTGGAAAACCATAGTGAAAGAAGCATCAAAGCTAGCCTCTTAATGAAGAACAAGGTGAAAATCGACATAATACAAGTGTATGCGCCACAGACAGGACGGCCAGCAGCGGAGAAGGAGATCTTCATCCAGGAGCTGGAGAGCAACATCACATCCAATGCCATAATAGTGATGGGGGATTTTAACGCGCAGATTGGGGAGGACAGGACAGGAGTTGAAGGGGTCATGGGGCACCATGGATGGGGAAAGAGGAATGTAGATGGAGAGAAGATGTTAGAAATGTGTGGAAGAAGCGGACTGCAAGTGGGAAACAGTATGTTTCAGAAGGAAAAAAGAAAGAAGATTACACGATATGGACACGGCGAAGAGGCGACCGAGTCCGTTATAGATTTCATATGTGTGGGGAATGAGTTACGGAGATTCTTGGAGGATGTTGAGGTTATCCCTTCAGTGGCTCTAGATAGCGACCATAGACTTCTAGTGGGAAAGTTTAACTTCAAAAAAGATAGACCAACCAAGAAGAGAAGCAAAAAGAATGGCAGAATAAGAGTGTGGAAGCTGCAACACGGTACAGTACAACAAGAGTTTAGAGAGAAGATAGCTAGTAAAGAGAGAAGAGGAGAGGTTGGACTGGTGGAAGTGGAATGGCAAGCATTTAAGAAGGTATTTGTTGACTGTGCAGAGGAAGTCTGTGGGCGATCAAGTGGGAAAAGCAAGAAGAAGGAAACACCATGGTGGAATGAAATAGTCCGAGAAGCAGTGCATCAGAAGAGAACCGCCTGGCAGACGTACGAGGCCGATAGATCTACCCTCAACAAGGCCGAATACCGAAGGTGGAAAATACGAGTAAGAGAGACAGTAGAAGAAGAAAAGAAGAAGTCCATGGAAGAACTTGCTGGTAAACTAGAAACGGATTTTGAAGGCAATAAAAAGATGCTTTATGGCATAATAAAGGAAAAGAGGACAAGAAAAGTTGGACAGGCATGCATGGTGGATGCTTGCGGAGGATTGATCAATGACCCAGTAGAAGTACAGGCACTGTGGAAAGAGTACTTCAAGGAACTACTGAATGTTGATGGAGTGGCACTACCAGAAAGTAGTAGAATACTACAGAGTGAGAACGAGGAAGAGGAGGAGTGTGCTTTGAGAGAGGGAGAAGTGGAGAAAGCGCTAAACGAGATGAAGAATGGTCGATCACCCGGAATAGATGAGATAACAGTGGAGATGGTAAGAGCTGCTGGGGAAATTGGAAAAAGATGGTTGTTTCGAGTAATGAGTGCGGCATGGAAACAGAGGACCATACCGAACGATTGGAGAAAGGGAGTGATTGTACCGATCTACAAAAAGGGTGACAGGAAGAAGTGCAGCAACTACAGGGGAATTACTTTGATGTGTCAGTGTGCCAAAGTATTCGAAAAAGTGGTGGAATTTAGACTGAAAGAAGTAGTAGAGGAAAAGCTCAGGGAGGAACAATATGGGTTCAGGCCAGGTAGATCAACCATTGATCCAATATTCACTATCCGACAAGTCATGGAGAGAAAGTGGGAGAGTGGAGAAAAACTGTACATGGTTTTTCTAGACTTGGAAAAGGCCTACGATCGCCTACCAAGGAAGAAAGTATGGGAATGTCTGAAGCGGAAGGGGGTGGGATTGGGTCTGATTGAGAGAATCAAGAGCACATATGAGAAGAACGAGAGCTGTGTACAAACAGTGGAGGGGAAGTCAGGATGGTTTGAGGTGAAGGAAGGACTTCGACAGGGCAGCGTTCTTTCCCCGACACTATTTGTCATTGTCATGGATGAGCTGCTGAGAAAAGTAGAACCAAGCGAAGACCAGGAGACGAATACACTGGTATATGCAGATGATATCGTAGTGTGGGGAGGAACCAGCGAATGTGTTCAAGAAAAGATTGATAGATGGAGCCAGATGACTGAAGAATACGGTATGCGAATAAGTCAGGAAAAGAGTGAGACACTAGTAGTGGAGAGGAAGGCAACAAGAAATGTGAAGATCAGGCTACGGGGCTTGGAACTGGCGGAGAGAGGAGAGTTTAAGTATCTGGGGAGCTGGCTAACTAAGGATGGAAAAATAGGAAGAGAGATAACATCAAGAGTACAACAGGCTAACACATTTTTCCAGTTAGTCAGGAAACTTCTTTGGAATGAGCAGTTCCCCCAGAAATGCAAGATACTCCTTTTCAAAAGCTATTTCCTGCCAATACTCACCTATGGTTCCGTAACGTGGGCGATTGGAGGAAAGGAGGAGAGCCAGTTGCAGGCAGCAGAAATGAAATTTTTACGAAGCATACAAGGAGTAACTAAGATGGACAAGATCAGGAGTGAAAAGATTAGAGGAGACTTGAAGGTAGAGAGGTTGGCATTTAAAATGGGGAGAGAGCGGCTACGGTGGTTTGGCCACATGAAGAGAATGCAGAGGGAGAGAATACCGCGTCGGGAGTTCGAAGCTGCGAGAAGTGATAAAAGGAGAGTTGGAAGACCGAGGGAAAAGTGGAGAGAGCTGGTAGCAGAAGATGTACAAGAGAGACTGGAGAAGTGGGAAGAAGTGGAAGAAGGAAGGTGGTGGGAAGACAGGAAGAAGTGGAAAAAACTGGTAGAGAAGAAGAACGAAGAGGAAGAGCCAAGCCTGGCCAGCTAGCTTAGGAGTCCGGGCCCTAGTAATGGTGGCTTCGCCACCCCCCGACCCAACTCTTGGAACCGGGAGGAAGATTATTATTATTGATATTTACATATGTAGGTATATAATTGTTCGCTTGACTACAGTAGTACACGGCCGCCATTACGGCTTGCTATTCTTAACGTGAACGAACTTTAGTACTTTACTTTTTTATATATCGGTAGAACTACCGTGCAGTGTTTCTGCATAAACTGTTGCATGTTAGCATATCTTTTCATAGATCAATTGCCACGCCGGCGTCGTCGCCTCGGGCAGAAATAACCAGTGCCGGGCTAGCAACAGCTGGAGATGGGTGTGGGCGGGTGATCTCGTGGTAGTTGACAAAGAGAGAGACACGACATGAGCGAGAGCAATAGGATCAGAACTAGGTGCTAGACTATCAAGACATAAGGCTGTGATGTCCAGTTGACATTAATTATGGTTTTATTACATAACCTCAAGTGAGGAATAAATGAACAGTCAAATAAACACAACATACAAATGATCAGAATGAGATAACAGATTACCGGGGGTTTGACCTCCTCGCGTAAATGGACTCTGTGTACAACACAGGTCGTAACCTCATCAGCTGTGTGCCTGGAGGCAACACAACACATGCAATTGAATGAATAGCAAATAAGACTGATATAATACAATGATAAATATAATAAACTCTTTACTTACACTCCTCCGTGATAAGATGCTCGCCGAATTACTTCGGACATTTACTTAAATAGAACTCGTACAGACGACGTTCTAAGATTACTGGACTTACTTAATACAATGTTGAATTTAGATAGGTTTGATGATCCGAAAAGGGTGCCCTTTCCCTGACTGCCTGACTCTCCGCGGAGACAATCCAAGTGTGGCCACACTTGATTGCAATACAAAAACTACGCAACGACAAAATACATTAACTACTCTATTGCAAGTAGGCCACAGGGGCACAATAATGATTCTGTTAACAAAGCTCAAGATTGAACCTGCAAGTAGGGGCTGGACGACCAGTCGCACTACGTTATATCCGCTACAACTTAGCGTGGTTACAATCTACATTTAAACACTACTCACGCGGCGATGTGAAGTCGACGACGGTCAGCCAGAGAAAGAGAATGAGCTCAGGTCGCCGATCCGCGAACTCGACTATCATTGACCATTGCGCATGACATCTTTTCTGCTCTAGGCGACCCTCCAAATATGGGTACAAATGCCGGCTAATGGTAACGACTTGACGTTAGCGCCAGCGCCGAATTCAAACCGTTACAATTCCCCGTTAACCCCAACAAAAAGAAAATACAATTTTCTTTTTCTTCGAGTTCTGCTTACAAGCTAACTATCATAATAACTACGCAAATCCTTGATGTGCCAGGTTCCGATGTCGCGTCCATCGAGGTCCTTGAGACGGTAGATCAGCGGTGACGTTTTCTTGCTGATCTCGAACGGTCCTTCGTATCGAGGCGCTAGCTTGGCTGCATAGTTGTCGGCAGCGTTGGACAAGTGGAAGTCTCTCTTCAAGACTCGGTCGCCAACATGGAATTCCAGCGGGCGTCGTCGGAGGTTGTATCTCACGGCGTTTTGCTGATGGGCGCGTTTCAAACGAGCGCGAATATCTGTAAAAATAGATTTTAGTCCTTGCATCTTGTCAACATTGTCCGCGACAATAATAATCGCCATATCGATAGCGTCGGTGGTCTATACCACACAGAATTATTTCACGACCCAAAGTTAACGTATGCATGTGTCTAGCCAGTTACTTCGTTCACTGCTGTACGTAGGGCACAACCTATTTTCGGCACATTCTTGTCCCATAGCATATGATTGTCGGTGATGTATGATCTCAGCATACCTAGAACAGTACAATTAGCGCGTTCCGTCGGGTTCGCTTGTGGATGACGTTTGTCGTTGTAGTGAAGAGTACTATGGTAGTCTGGACTCTTGAGCCATCTTCTTCCAAGGAGCTCCTATGAACTCAGGACCATGGTCACAAACTAAGATCTCTGCAGTGTCGTACACTAAGAATACCTCGTCTTCTATCTTCTGCGCCACGAGTTTCGACTTCGCGGATCTCACAGGAAATAGTAGGCTGTATTTCCAAAAATGTGTCCGTCACCATCAAAGTTTTAGATACAGGTCACTGCTGTTTGCAGGCGCTCGCTTAAAGCATGAATTTCTTCTAACGACTCGTCTTCGTCCATGATGAAAAGATTACGTAACAGGGATAAATAATGACTGAACGATACAGCTCACCAGTATTCACGGCGTGTTCACGTAACTCGAAGGTCAAACGTATCTCGAGGTAATCACAGCAAACACAAGCGTCTGAAGGTCGTTGTTGTCCCACGTCGATTTTGGATTTGAGCACCAAAATGCCAACGTTCGGGCTCCACACATCGCGTCTTGATCACCAGGCCCCACGTTGTGGGCGCCAAAATGCCACGCCGGCGTCGTCGCCTCGGGCAGAAATAACCAGTGCCGGGCTAGCAACAGCTGGAGATGGGTGTGGGCGGGTGATCTCGTGGTAGTTGACAAAGAGAGAGACACGACATGAGCGAGAGCAATAGGATCAGAACTAGGTGCTAGACTATCAAGACATAAGGCTGTGATGTCCAGTTGACATTAATTATGGTTTTATTACATAACCTCAAGTGAGGAATAAATGAACAGTCAAATAAACACAACATACAAATGATCAGAATGAGATAACAGATTACCGGGGGTTTGACCTCCTCGCGTAAATGGACTCTGTGTACAACACAGGTCGTAACCTCATCAGCTGTGTGCCTGGAGGCAACACAACACATGCAATTGAATGAATAGCAAATAAGACTGATATAATACAATGATAAATATAATAAACTCTTTACTTACACTCCTCCGTGATAAGATGCTCGCCGAATTACTTCGGACATTTACTTAAATAGAACTCGTACAGACGACGTTCTAAGATTACTGGACTTACTTAATACAATGTTGAATTTAGATAGGTTTGATGATCCGAAAAGGGTGCCCTTTCCCTGACTGCCTGACTCTCCGCGGAGACAATCCAAGTGTGGCCACACTTGATTGCAATACAAAAACTACGCAACGACAAAATACATTAACTACTCTATTGCAAGTAGGCCACAGGGGCACAATAATGATTCTGTTAACAAAGCTCAAGATTGAACCTGCAAGTAGGGGCTGGACGACCAGTCGCACTACGTTATATCCGCTACAACTTAGCGTGGTTACAATCTACATTTAAACACTACTCACGCGGCGATGTGAAGTCGACGACGGTCAGCCAGAGAAAGAGAATGAGCTCAGGTCGCCGATCCGCGAACTCGACTATCATTGACCATTGCGCATGACATCTTTTCTGCTCTAGGCGACCCTCCAAATATGGGTACAAATGCCGGCTAATGGTAACGACTTGACGTTGGCGCCAGCGCCGAATTCAAACCGTTACACAATATCTTTCTGTGTCTTTCGATTTTTGCTTCATTATTGGTGACTTGACTTTGCTTTTAAAAGCTTGTGGTTTTGTTTTGACAATCTTGTCATGTTGAGACGTTTTAAATTAGCTCTTCTCCCATCCTCTTCATATGTCTGTACCATCTTAGCCTCTCTTTTCCAAGTTTAAATCTAAGAGACTCCACTTCTAGGTCCTTTCTAGTCTTTGCACTCCTCACCTTGTCCATCTTCGTCACTCCTGCCACACTTCTCACATTTCCGCAGCCTGCATTTTCATTTCTTCCTTCCCTCCCATTGGCCAAGTTACTGCTGCATATGTTAAGATTGGTACAAATTAGGTTTTGTACAGTATGTAATATCTTTCACCTCTGTGGCACATCTTCATTCTATATATCCATAGTAGCTTCCTTACACTCTAGTAAAACACTTCTGCTGCTCTCACCCTCCTCTCGATCTCCTTGTCCACCTTTCCATCCTTTGCCAATACACTGCCTAGATATTTAAACTCGTCTTTTTCTGTCAGTTCCTCTCCTCGCATCTGCATCCGGCACCGTGTCTTCTGTTGCCTTTCCATAACCATGGTTTAGCTTTTTTCTCTACTGATTTCTAGTCCATATTTTGCTGTCACTTCTTCCCACCTGTTGAGTTTCTCTTGCAACTCTTCCTCGGTCTCTGCCCACACAAGAACATCGTCTGCATATATGAGTGTGTGGGTGTCCTCTTGGTCATCTGGCTCGACCTCTCTCAGCAACTCATCCATTACTACTGTAAATAATGTTGGTGACAATACACTCCCTTGCTTCAGTCCCTCCCTCACTTCAAACCAGTCCGTTTTTCCCACTCCCGTCTGCACGCAGTTCTACTGTTTTTCTTATACATACTTTGAATTCTTTGTATCACTCCACTGTCCACACCCTTCTTCTCTAGGCACCGCCACACTTCTTCTCTTGGCATTCTGTCGTACGCCTTTACCAGGTCCAGAAATATCATTCTCATCCCACTCCCTTTCTCCCTTCGGTCTTCCATGATCTGTCTCACTGCAAAGATGAGGTCAGTTGTTGAACGTCCTCTTCTAAAACCATGTACTGTTCTTCTCTTAGTTTACTCTCAATACTCTCAGCCACCCTAAAACAGTAGGTATTTGATAAAAATGGATTGGCTGAAAACAATTTGATGGAATCATCCTTTGAAGTCTATGATAACTTAGTAATATATGTACCTAGAACTCTTGTAGATGAGCTCTGATTTCATTGATAATAACAAGGATTGATTGTCAAGAAACCTGACCAGCAGCCATTCCGTTCGTTCAAATACCATTTTATGATTTGTCGGTGTAGGTACACTCGACAATTCATAAAACGGTAATTGAAAGAAATTGATTGTCTGAAAAAAATGTGATGGCATCATCTGATGAAGTCTATACTTACTCGTCATCTACCTCTAGTAGGTGAGCTCTGATTACATTGATAATAACAAGGATTGATTGTCAATGAACCTGACCAGCAGCCAATCTGTTTCGTTCAAATACCGTTTTATGAATTGTCGAGTGTACATGAATGTACATATTGTGTTTAAATTAAATCTTGCAAAGAATATAAAACTAAATTTGCTCTAAACAAAATATACCTGTAGTAGGTACCTAGGTCTACAGCTGCACAAATTTGCAAGATTTAATTTAAACACAATACATTCATGTACCTACACCGACAATTGACAAATCATACAATGGTATTTGAACGAACGGAATGGCTGCTGGTCAGGTTCCTTGACAATCAATCCTTGTTATTATCAATGAAATCAGAGCTCATCTAGCCTACAAGAGTTCTAGGTATATAGTTATTAGTACCTAACTAAGTTATCATAGACTTCAAAGGATGATTCCATCAAATTGTTTTCAGCCAATCCATTTTTATCAAATACTGTTTTCATTTGTTGAGTGTACCTACTTGAACATCTACACCCAATGTACAGTAGGTAGGTAAAAGATATAACAAAAAATAACAATATTATTACTAGGAAAACGCTCTGTGTAACGCGTTGATGAGCGAGCACGGATACACGCAACACCTCGAACCGAAATTATGTCTATCGAAAATGTCATTAAAAGCCAATTCTTGAATTTCGTCACAGACTTGTATAAAAATCTCCAAAACCTCCAAAAATATTGGTCCCAATATCCTTGCTAAGTTTTAAGTTGATCGATTAAACCTTTATGATTGAACGGTTCCTTGTTAATTTTAAAAAATCACTGGATCTCGTTCAAAAAATATACCTGGGACCACTCATATGATATGATATTGTTGAACGGTCAATATTAGTTTCATATCGTTTAAAACTTTCTGCTCTAACTACCTTGCCTTCAACATGGCTTGAGGAGATTCAAGTCTCTCCACTAGGTTTGAGTCAACTTGTGTTTTCGTTGTAGTTTACACGATGGGAGAGCTGAAGCTGACTGGAAACTGCCTCAAGGGATCTCGTCCACTTCTGTCCTTCGACACGACATTCGATTCCCGGCCTCAATACGCTCTTCTCAAGGAACTCTTCATACAGGTAAAGCACAGCGCGAGCATGAGCAATCTTGCTGTAGGCAGTTGTTTCATGTTTGGATACGATTGGAGACAAAATGGGTGGACAAATTGAATTTTTAATCAAGATGTAGATAAAATACAGACTACTTGATACATTTTTAATTTTTTGCTTCGTCACTTACAAGTACCTAGGTAATGATTTGTTGATGTTTTGTGAACATATCTGTGCGACACGCACGTCTATTGCATCTTATATTATTTTCTCGCTGGCATTACAAAAATAATTGAAAAACATAATATGCCAAGTAACAATCATTAGAAAACATGAAATCCATGAAAACACACAGAAATCCATGAAAACGCCTTGTAAAGTTTGAAACCAATAGGTTCATGGGTTTGGTCTCCAACCGTTACCAAATTAGCATAGTCTTATGCTGTGTCTTGACAGTGGAACCTCCTTAGTACGTTTCTCCTTTTAATACGTTTTTCAACCTAGTTCGTTTTTTCAAAGGTCCCCAAACCCATAACAACACATTGATTTTATAATACGTTTTTCACTTTAGTATGTTTTTTTATCCTGGTCCCTTCCAAAACATACTAAAGAGGTTCCACTGTAGGTATTTAACAAGACGAAGTAAAAGTAAAAAATACTACTAACAAACTAAACAAACAGACTGATCACGTGAACATCCTTTAAGAGTTACACCAACTTAAAGATAATTTTATTATTGTCAATTTGCTCACCAGTTGAGTGCTCTATAGCATAGTTAAGAGGAAGTTTGGCCAATGTGGAGACCTCCACCGAGGATGGAGGAAACTATGTTACAGTTTTATAACTTTTAATCCTGCAGGTGTTTGGCACTCCGAATCATCATCCCAAGAGTCAGCCATTCACGGACCACGTCATCACATTCACCATCTTGGACAATCGCATTTGGTTCCGGAATTTCCAGATCCTTACAGAAGATGGAGCTTTAGCTGAAATTGGTAATTGTATAATCTTATATTTCAACAAGAGTAGTCATTTTATTGAGGTACGTTATCCCTCCGTTCACGTCCCGGCTCCCACCACATTCAAACACCTTTACCCGTGTCACCGGTCCAGGGGGAGGAGCCTAAATTCACGTAAATGATGGAAAGAGAGGACGGAGGGTTGAAACTACTTGAAGCCGGGTGTACAACGTACAAATTTACTAGGTTCTGAAAATGCCTTACGAAATTTTGAATATGTTTACAACATCGTTGTTTCAAGATAGTGAAATCTAGTCGGGCGTTAGCTCGACGCTGCCAAGCACCGTGTCAATACGAGGTCAACTTTTTATAAACGACGAGCTTACTACCAGAGACTTATACAGCAACGGCTTAAGTGGTGATTTCGTGGTATCGGCTCGCATTGACGCAGTTTGAAATGGAAGTTGAAAACCATGGTTATCGGGTATATTTAGCCACGTGACAACACCTACCAAATTTCGAAGAGCTGCGATCATCCCTTCAGGGTGAATTTTGGGCCTCAAACATGCATGGATTTTTTTCATGCTAGCTGGCTGGCTAGTTAGTTAGGTTACCACGGTCGATTTGTTTGCCACTCTCCACAGATTCCACGGTTTGGTGTAGAGAGTTGAAATTTGGCAGAGACATAGTCATAATTATTACACGAACCTTTGAAAGAAAATCTTGGAAATTTTGACCGGAAGTGAAGTTATTATTATTGAATAGTTTTAAAAATCAAACGGGTCCACCGAGAGTTTTGAAATTTGGCATCATTAAAGACAATGTATTGCTATACACTCCTTTTCAAGAAAAAAACAACATTTCAAACCGGAAGTGGAGAAATTATCATTATTTATGTTCCGCCCTTCTTCTTTGATACAATAAACAGCGGCTCTAATTCCCATCGGACTGGTAGCTCAGTTAGGAAGGCGGCTGGCTTCGGTTTCTGCATAACGCGTTCGATTCCCGATCCCGGAAAACTTTTTTTTCATATTTTATTTTTTAATTTGTATAAGCGATGATACCTTCATGGATATATATTCAAATGAGAGGTCCAGGGATGCTGTGAAGATCATCAATAGACCGAAACATCGCAATCGCGTCACGCCAGTTGCCATCGTGAACACTGAAGATATCAGGGAAACAGATTATACTCGCACGTCGTTTTACGTTCCGCTATTCTTCTTTGATATGATACAGACTGCTTTGGTTTCTGTGTGGCGAATTGGCTTGATCACATGAGGCATGAGACTTCGACACGGCGTTGACGGGTTCGATCCCCGTAATAAACGTATTCTGCATCCTAAATGCCATTTATCCTTATCTAAGAAGTCTCCATCGCGTAGACCTCTTCTTCTCATGGCAGTGTCGATCCCTTCTGCCCACCTTCTTCTTGGTCTTCCTCTCTTCCTCCTTCTTGATGGTACCCATGACCAGGCTCTCATTGGCAATCTTTTTATTTACTTAAAAAATGTTTAACCTTCTTACGTATATATTCAAAATGTTAATCCGAATACATTCAACGATTACATAGTTACTCTTTTTAATATTATACTCATTGGACTATAATAATGATTTGTCAATGTACACGTTGTACGTAAAACTGTGCAATAAAACAATTCGTGGTCATGCTAATCAACAGAATCTTGGTGGCTCAGTTACTAAACTAGAAACCACACAAAAAAGGCTCCATTACTGGGTGCATTAGGGTGTCACAACTTTTAATTTGTCAGAATTATTTAATTATGTAAAATTCAGTTAATTAAGTAAATAGTAAAATTCAGTAAAGGCTCCATTACTAATATTCTGTGTATTAGGTGTTTACAACTTTCCATTTGTCACACTTATTTAATTATTTAAAATAGAGTTAATTTGTCAATATTGGTGACTCAACAAGAAACAAGAACAACACGAAACAAGAAACCACACAAAAAGGCTCCATTACGTGCATCAATTACGTGATCACAACTTTAAGTTTCTAAAATAAATGTTATTATTTTAATTATGGTAATTTGTCAATCTTGATGGTTCAGTTACGAAACAAGAAACCACACAAAATGGCTCCATTACTAGGTAGGTATATTAGGTGTTCACAACTTAGTCGAAATTATTTCATTATTTCAGATGTTGTAATCTGTCAATCTTAGAAGCTCGGTTACAATAAACAAGAAACTACACTAAAGGGTCCATGCAAGGTGTATTTATAGGTGTGTAAAACATTTAATGGAAATCTGTGGGTATGAGAGATTTAAATTTCATTTCATCATCCAACAATGCCTACGTTAAAAAGTTAGAATAATAAAACGCTTTTAAATTATCATGATTTATTTCCAAACTATGAGTCAAAGTCTCATCAAGTGGCATTGTTTAATGGAAATAAATGAACCTGAAAGTGATGTTCCTCCTAATCTGACACTAATGAAATAAACATTGGTTTTGATGCGAACGTTATATACGGAAGTGGTCTGGCTTGTTTACATCGGCAATACAATAATATTCTTCAAGTATAGGCAATAGCACGGAGTAGTTTCCTGGTTTGAAAATATGAAAATATTATCTTCCATAGCAACATCACAAAACAATATAATAATCACTAAATAAGATCAGTAGACTAATTAAAATGCAAGCTAGATAGCTGTATACAAGTACCTATAGAAGAAGACAACAATAATAAATGGACATCGATCGTATTTGCCATGAACAAAGGTAAACATTAAGTTGACCTGTCAGGGAGAGGCAGAGAGGTGGAGATGCCAGGTATAGGCCGGCCCATGCTATCCGTGTACATAGGCGAGTAAGGCGGGTAGCGTAAATTTCATCACCCGTCATACTCCTTCCCACCAGCACTATAAGCACCAGGTGGCTCAGCTAGTTAATCTTAACGAAGTTCCTTTTAAGTTACATTGCCTTCCAAAAACCATCCGAATTTTATTTAAAATGTTTCATCTTATAGATCTTTACTAATTGAGTTTATATGACATAAAAAAGTGAACTTAGGAGAATTTAAAAATGAGGAAACGCATTTGCAATCATCTATCTTTCGTGTACCTTTCAGTTTACTAAGTGGCTACAAATATGTAGTACGAGATGAACGCACAAATTTCGGTCTACACCGGAACGATACACGTACAATTTACGTTATTCACATGACTCAAAGTTGGGAACTTTTAACAAATTATAATTTGAGATAATTCAAATTCAACCAAAGTCCAAAAGAAATTGACCCTTTCGTTATACTAACTTCGGAACTATTGAAAGAAAAACAGAAAACTTTAGACAAGAAGTGGCGTTGTTGGCGTTAACTGTAATGATAGGTAGAGATACGGAAATTTCGCATTAACGAAATAGGCGACAAGAATTAAATGTTGTTTTAAGAAATATTTGAAGTGTTTTCTTTATGTTTCATGGTGTTTGGGGGCGTTTAGAGTAGTGTTCTTTTTCGCGAATTAATGCGATATATGCCTTTTAATGCGAATTGTTACTGTTTAAGCGAAATAGGCGCGAAAAAGAAGAATTCGCTACTAAATGTACCTATACTTTTTCCCTTTTTATTCCAATAATCAAACATTCATTTGTAATATTTCTCAGAAATTCATCTGAAAATATGTAAACAACAGCTGCTGAAGCAGGTTTTACCCCTCTGTTCCCCTTCCCCCGGAACCAACCCAGTCACCAAAGCAGATGTTCATTTCCCCTCCCCTACCTACCCCTCCCTACCCAGCCAGGTCACTGACCTTCAAGGACACTAGGACTTGCCTTCATCATTTCTGTCAAGTGTCTTGGTGCAATATAGATCGCAGCAAATCCATAACTATTCAGGAAAGAGTAACAAATATGCTTAATATATTAAGTGTAATCTTGTTCATGATTAATTAGGGTTGGGCGAACCGGTTCGTTTTCGAACCGAACCGAACCGGCTAGCTAGGTTCGAAAAACGAACCTCTAAGGTTCGTTTTCGAACCTTTTTCGAACCTCCCGCCTTTTTTTCCCGCCCTTTTTCATTCAAACAATGCGACCAATATCTTGTCACTGTTGGCCTCTTGTCTTTAGTGGTGCAGTAAAATGGTAAAACCTGGGTAAATCAAACCCCTGTAAGCCGAAATCATCATAAATCAAAGTAAACTCAAATCCTGTGACACTATAGGGTGTTCCATGTTAAAATAAATCTTGAACCGAATTTTTCATAAGACGCAATTCGAAGTGCTATTTGGTCCCAACTAGAAAAGTAGCATTGATTTCAGTTTAGAAGTCCAGGTAATTTCCTTGTTGAGTAAAATTTTCGAAGTATTAAAATGAAATAATGATTGTTGCGATCTAAACTGTGTTGTACTTTTGGAACAGAGTGTACTTTTGGGTCCTGCAGAGTGCAGCTGCTTGCCAGCAGGTACCTGAACCTGACCCTTGCCTGCGTAAGGGAGGATTGTTTTGTTTTTCTCTGTTGAAAGGTCTGTGAACTCGCAATTTATGTAAGAAGTAATCAGATGGCAAATGACTTGACATCATATTTTATTTTATTTATATGATATTGTATGTTCATGGTTATTGAATAAAATATAATAGTGGTCATTGAGAACACCATTCGCGATCTAAATGAAGTGAAGATTATCACGCATAAGTTAAAAAATAATGGTGTATATTTGAGCTTTCCAAACTTCATTGTAACCCAATGCAAAATCAAAAACAGTTTGACGATTGGCGAGATAATTTTTGAAGAATATTGGAATATACTGAAATGTATTAAAATGTCGAGCAGTATATATATTTCGCGTTTTTGTTCCGATTATATTTGGTATTATGTCAATGTCCCTGTATACAAAGAGAAATAATATTTGCGTAAACAAACACCCCATCAAACAGCTGTTTTCAAGTGTCTAGCCACTTGACTTGCAAGAGGGAGGGGGGAGAATGGTGACTGGTGCTTACGCGCTTATCTTTACTACATTATCTGGAAAACATCATTTTCTAAAAAAAAAGGTTCGGTTCGTTTGAGGTTCGAAATTTCGAACCTTTTGAAAAGGTTCGGTTCGAAAAAAAATGAGGTTCGCCCAACCCTATGATTAATTGAATACTCATTAATTAATATTAGGGCATTAACCCCGAAAAAGAAACAGATTTTGATATTTTGCTAAATTAATGCTATTTTTAAAAGAATTAATGTGAATTAATGCTAAATTTCCAATAATTAATGCTAAATTTCCGTATCTCTAATTATACATACGTTTTTTTACGTAACGTATTATACGCACCCATCCCTGCTTGTATGTAAGAGTACGCACGCGCTGGGATTGTACTCGCGTGAGCGGCCATCTTACTGATAATAGCGCATTCTCTAGGTACTATTAGTGTCGAATAGTCAGCGTAGCCTTGAGAAACGCAAGCCTGAATGGAAAGTGTACAATGGCGATTTAATTTGTTCGACAATAATATTGTGACAACACTTCTTTTGTAAATTTCGCTTCCATCCTATTGACTGGTGGTTTAAACCCTGTCACTTTGGCTAAGGGGGGAGCACTCAAGCAAGTATAATCCGTTTTGATACATTTGTAAGTCCTTTGTCTTATTCGATTTTTATATTTTTGACTGTGATTAGGAAATCTTCGTTGAACATGAATACAAATCATTTTCTGATTAATGAATTTAAGTGCAGAATTGAATTAAATTCCATTAAAATGCTGAGATGAAAACAATCAATGTGACAGTTGATCTTATTCAATTACTGTCCGATTTCCACAAATTAAAAAACGATTTCTATCTATGTTCGACATGGAATTGTTAAATCCAATAATAAATATGAAAATCGTGCTTTATAAATAAGTTGCAAATTAATAAGATTCTGATCATTTGCTCCATTGAACACAAACCTCTAATCTTAGCCCAGGTTTGCAGTAATTTCCTGTCCAGAAGGGAGGGAGCTGGCCAGACAGGTTCCAGGTAGAATCGACAGGAAATTACTGCCAACCTTGGCTACCAAAGCGGAAGTTTGTGTGCAGAGAAGCAAATGATCCGAATCTTATTATTTTGCAACTTATTTATAAAGCACGATTTTCATATTTATTATTGGATTTAACAATTTCTTGTTGAACATAGATATAAATCGTTTTTTAATTGGTGGAAATCGGACAGTAATTGAATGAAATCAACTGTCACATTGATTGTTTTCATCTCAGCATTTTAATAGAATTTAATTCAATTCTGCACTTAAATTCTAGAATCAAAAAGTGATTTGTATTTATGTTCAACGAAGATTTTCTAATCAAAGTCAAAAATATAAAAATCGAATAAGATAAAGGACTTACAAATGTATCAATAACGGATTATACTTGCTTGAGTGCTTCCCCCTTAGCCAAAGTGACAGGGTTTAAACCACCAGTCAATAGGATGGAAGCGAAATTTACAAAAGAAGTGTTGTCACAATATTATTGTTGAACAAATTAAATCGCCATTGTACACTTTCCATTCAGGCTTGCGTTTCTCAAGGTTACGCTGACTATAGTGGAGTATTCTGATGAGTTCAATGACATTATTTATTCGGACAGTGATAGTGATAATAATTCAAGTGAACAGTGGTTCGTTGGATAAAAAATTGACAAAAGAACATATTATATTGTTTGGTTGCTTTGACAACACACACAATTTTTTGGTTGCTATGTGTTTACCTTTTTGTTTCAAGGCCTACTTATAAAGGCCGATGCACAATTGACGCGGACGGACGACGGAGACGGATACAATGTTAAAGTCGTCGTCCGTCCGCGTCCGATTGTGAACAGCCAGAGTGAATGTCATACCTAAACATCGTATCCGTCTCCGTCGTCCGTCTGCGTCAATTGTGCATCGGCCTTTATAGTGGAACTTTTAAAATCTCACTAGCAAATTATTAATTTGTGCAAATGTTTATTCTACTTTTAATTTAAAAAAATCATGAAAAAGTATCCAGGATTAGGAAAGTTATTGTAATTTTTGTGATCCATTGGAATACCTTGAAATTAAATCCCATTTCTAGCCCCTTTCATTTCTTGAAAAATCAGAAGCCAATGGGTTACATAATGATTATAATTTGTCTTCTTGATACCTTTCTACGGAGTATTCAAATTTGAAATTTTCATAGAGAGTTTTCTACAATTTTATTTCTATGATTTTGCCCTCAATTAGCACTAGGTAGTTCCCAAATTTAGGATTTTAATAAAAACTGAAGTAAATGCTCGGGAAATACCTACAACCTCACTATTACTCTGAAAATGAATCGAGCAGAAATACCTATTAAAAAATAGAATGTTGCTCATTTTCTGAATAGAGCCTCACGATCAAACAGATTTATCAATGGATTCCGTCCACAAGATAATTTATTATCACATGGTCTTGTTTTTAAACGAAAATGTTAACTACAGTACATTCGATACGGAATTTTCAGCAACGAGAAATCTAGTTTTTGTTTGGAATTCCTATTTTCAAAGCTAATTTTGGCTAAATTTCTGGCACTACCTACATTCCACCCCATATCAATAAAGGAGCAAAGAAAAATCACGTTTCTGAGGTGTATACAGCATTTTATTGGCGATTGTATTTTGGCATTTGCCCTCAGGCGCTGAGAGGTCCTGTCCGAATGGAGTATAAAAATGTGAACTAAGTCGTCACTTTCCATAATTAGCTTTGCGATCTTTATCATAATATATCAAGAAGTTTATCACCGATCCAATTTTAAGTTTAATAATGTACAAAAACAAAAACTTGTAAAAAAAAACTGCCAAGCACCTTCCCACTTAAAACAATTGGATCTAAAAGAAGGGCCAAGCAATAATATATTGTTTAAACATTTTCGCACTTAAAATTCGTGAAATCATTTCGCCCAGTTACTGCCGCCAAGCACAACACTATATAAACCTAACGTTGTGTCCAAATTTGAAGAATACAATCTAAGTGAACCATCATTCATTGTAAACTTTAACAAATATAAAAAATAAAAATGACTAAAAAAATAAATTTAAAATCGAAATTAAAAAAATTTAAAATAAAGCTTGGCGCATTGTGTCATTTGAATTCATTCAAATTCTTGTAAAAACGAGTTGTCTATTCACCAAAAGCAGCATTTGACAGATTGCAATTGTTTGAACGAGGCATCAAGAAAAATGTGTGTTCAAAAGGCCGTGAGAAAAACAATTTGTATCTGTCAAATGGTGATTTTAGGTGAATAGACATCTCGTTTTCACAAGAATTTGAATGAATGTGTGCTGTAATGAAATATGCCGATTGTATTTGATTGTTGACACTAAGGTATTCATCAATTTCTGTTATTTCGCGATGTAATTATAACTTTTACTGAACACGTTACGATTGACATCTAAGTGACTTGCCTGAACGCGTACTGTGCGCATGAGCACAAGTACTCGTGGTATAGATGTTAACTTTTTCCGCTAGGTGGCGTTTTGCAACTTTTAGTGTCGAATAGTAATTGATTTATGACAACTTATTGCCAACAATATTTCAGGTCGCCATTTTTCTCCTGTTTAGAAACAGTGTGAGATAAGTTTCAGAGCAAATATCACTACCAACTCAATATAAAATAAGACAAAATGTGTTCAGAATGATTCCTGAAGATTTAAGAATCTATATGCATATGCCATCTGTGACCAAAACTTGGTATACTCTATTAGTGTAAGATGGGATTGTTCATCTGGCGAGCTCAACTCGTCAATCCACAGGCTGGCCACTTAGAATGGCGAGTTGTGTTTGTCAAAATAAGCCAATGGGTTAATGACTAAGTAATTCAGTAACCTACATACATCATCACTTTGTTACTTTAACAACCATACTACATGATAATGTCTGTATGTAGATGCACACTTTTTATCTTATTATAAATATTTCTTGTTACAGGACCAAGATTTGTGCTCAACCCAGTTAAAATATTTGACAAGAGTTTCGGAGGAGAAACAATCTGGGAGAATCCACAATATGTTTCTCCAGCCAAAGTATGTAGCTCTGTACTTTACTACTTATTGTCGCCTTTACTTTCTCTGTGGGCAATCTTAACAATGATCATACTGTTTCAGCATCGCCAGTTGATCACGAAGGCAGCCGGGGGAAAATACAAGAACCGAGTCGAACAGAAGATGCTCTACGAAGCAACAAAACCAGAAGTTTCGTATCACCTCAACAAACTGGACGAAATCTTTTCGGAAGAGTTGCCATTTGAAGACCAGCAGACAAGCTCTCTGAATCCTCAATTCGTAGCCAAGAAAAAGAAACCTCGAAAGAAGGGCCGTGCTATGGAGTTATAAATGTGAACTTCAAAACACAATTCCAATTGAAAATGTTACATAACCATGGAAAATAAAATATAGATCTTTATTTGGATTTTAGTTTTTTTATTTATTGCCCCATCCAGCAATACATAGTATTAATAACACAGTACAGACAATAATAGAATAATAGTGATCAGAGGTAACTATCATATACCAATAAATGTGCATAAATGTTTAATCGCTGTCGTCGTCTCGGCACCGATTGAGTGGGCGGCGACTCTCGTCGTCTGAACCGTAGATGACATCTTCATCGGAGTCGTTGATCATCGAGAACGCAGGGTTGTCCTTCGTGATGGGGGAATCTGGAGAGAAAATACTATGTGTAAGTGTCGATAGAAATATCAACATATGTATTGTCAACACCATTTATTGCAAACTACGAAGTCTGATACATTATTCGGTACATTATGAATATGGAAACTCTCGATGGGCTTAAAAACTAATGTATTCTCTATTTGTATTCAGAGTTGAGTGAATCGAGATGTGTGGAGCCTTGGGAGAATGTTTGGTTTTCTCTATTTTTTTATACACGGACACACTCAAATTAAAGCAGGGAGCAGAGTGAAGAGCTTCTCTCTCATTGGCTGACAGCTGTCATATGACCTTACTTTGGCCTCTCTGCTTTTCGGTCTTGATCGAAACAACAGAGTAACTTGACAGTGTGTCCCATGTTTTAAACAAATGAGTATTTTATTTGGTGTTAGACCTGATGTGATCAGAGACAGACCGGGATGAAAAGGTCCGGGGTGTGAGGAGGCATAGAGACCAAATAAACCGGTGAAAGGGCCAGTAAAACAAAGTTTGTGGAAAGAAAAATGTCCCGAGTGAAAATTCTTGTAAAATGGGAAAGACCAGTAAAATGTAAATGGGGCACTAGAATAATGTGATAAAGGGCTCAGGATGTGATAGCATCCCAGCATCCTTTGCCAGTCTGCCATTGGATGTATTGAAAGACAATGTAATTCCATGAAAAAAGCAAAACATACCTACATAGCACTTTTTTTTCGCTTCAATGTCGCTTTGACATCTTCAATGAGATGGTTTGAATATTGACAGTGTAAATTTTCATTCATAAATAAAATATGAAATTGAAAATCAGTGTAATTTTTGGCAGGAAAACGCCATCTGAAGTCACATTGTATTGTAACCATGGCAACATCATTGTTGGTTGATATAAATGACATCACTGGCCGAGATGGCGTTTTCCTGCCAAAATGTACACAGATTTTTTAATTTCATATTTATGAATGAAAATTTACGCTTTTCACAGTGTGAAAATAGTGTGATTTACCAACAAATATGTAGTTATTTTGAAATATTGGATTTTAAACTCATATTCCCTATTGTAGAAAGTTTTTAAAAAATCAGTAAATTTCCCGATTTATAATTTTCCGGACTATTGCCATCGCTACAAGGGCCACTTGTTGCTTGTACTCACTATAGTCGGGTCCGCCCGCGGGGGAGTAGACGTAGGCCATGGTGTAGAGATAGAAGTTGAGGAGTCCGTAGAACGCCATGAACTGCGCCGAGCTCTTGTAGCTGGTGGAGAGGTCGGCCACGAAGTTGTCCTCCAGCACGCCCACGCCGAACCGGAAGACTGTCACCGACACCGTCACCCCCATCACCGCCACCATGAACAGCGTCACGAACTTCAGCCGCAGGTCTGAACCACAGATCACAAGAGTCTTGGAGCACTTTCTCCACTTGTTTCTGTTTGTAGGCAATGCCCAGGTCACACCGTTCAACTAATTGAACTGAAATTTTGCGCAGCCACCATTGAGCGGTCACAAGTATAGTTTTTGAACGAGATCATGTGATTGTTTGAAAATTAAAAATTAAACCGTTGGACCGATGAACTTTTGCAACTTTTGCATAGTCATTGGGAGCAACCAGCCAATCAATTCCGTGCAAATACCGTGTTTATTTTGGACAAGTGTATACAAGATTGTCATGACAGGTATTGAATGAACAAAATGTATTATGTAGCACTAAACCATATTTTAAAGAAAGTAGAAACTACTAACTCGAGAATGAGTATTACACCAAATAGAACAAATCAAATTAGTGGAAGGATTTCTTAGATTGGGAATGAACAGAGAAGCTACGTGGTTGTAGTAAATTATTTGCCCTTTGAAATCCGATGGCCATGTTTAAAGAAATGATTTTGGTGAGAATCAGCATTGCGATCCTTCCACTAAGTGAATGTGTATTGTACTGAATAATGATAATAATAATAATCTTCCTCCCGGTTCCAAGAGTTGGGTCGGGGGGTGGCGAAGCCACCATTACTAGGGCCCGGACTCCTAAGCTAGCTGGCCAGGCTTGGCTCTTCCTCTTCGTTCTTCTTCTCTACCAGTTTTTTCCACTTCTTCCTGTCTTCCCACCACCTTCCTTCTTCCACTTCTTCCCACTTCTCCAGTCTCTCTTGTACATCTTCTGCTACCAGCTCTCTCCACTTTTCCCTCGGTCTTCCAACTCTCCTTTTATCACTTCTCGCAGCTTCGAACTCCCGACGCGGTATTCTCTCACTCTGCATTCTCTTCATGTGGCCAAACCACCGTAGCCGCTCTCTCCCCATTTTAAATGCCAACGTATCATGCTAATGTATCATGCTAATGATACTAAAAAGAATTATTTTATCAATTAGGTACCAATCACATTGATTTAACAATATTTATTTTAAAATGCCGGATCACTTACATATAACTATTTCACTGCGAAAGGCCATTTCAGTCATTCTGAATGTACTTCCAATGAAAGTTAACTAGCTTGACTTCACCTACCAAAGTACGGCATGGAACGCAGCTCGCTGTACGCTCTCAGCATGAGCAGCAACAAGTAGAGGATGTAGACGCCGCACACGACGAAGAAAAACACCTTGAAACCCTGCGAGGAGCAAACAACAAGCATAGAATCACATGTGCTTTTCCAACATCTTACTTATAGTTACCCAGTTCTGTCTGTCTGTGTGTGTCAGGAACGGTTGCGCGCTTCGATTTGACATTGGTATTTATTGAAAACTATAACTAAGATGGAGGCGTTTTATTGCCATCATGTCTAAAATTACATCTTCTGCCTTTTGTGAATAAATTAATAACGGAAACTCACCTAAGACGAGCACCTTATCCTTTTGTAATTATAATAAATTCATAATAAGATACTAATACGGTCTAAACCAGCACATGACATTAAAAACGTCATCTCGGCAAGAAACTTCAAATGTTATTTTTCTTATTTTCTCTTGCTCTGAATTTCGTAGGCCGTGAACATGATCAAACCAAAGTCGATGGAGTTATATTATACATTTTCTTGGGAAATAATTTTCCTTCGTTTCTTATTTACTAAGAGTGGTGTGTATTGAGTCATGTAAACAACGTCAAGTTACTGTTGGTAATGTTTTAAACATCAATGCTTAAATTTTTACATTGCATACTGATAGGTAGCTTAGAGGCAGATGGGCGGAAGTCAATTTTAATGATTCTTAAAGTGATCTCAATAACCAGTAATTCTGAGCTGAATTCTTCATCCAATCATATTTGTAATGGTGACATGGGCCTTCTGTAAGGGTACCTATACTTCAATATAACTGTATCAGTCCAATGGTAGGTACTTATAGAGCTTGATTACCATTCCAAAAGTGTGCACTGAGAAATCCAAAACATATGACCTTCCGCTCTTATACCTACCTCTGACCTCAGAGAAACGGATATAATGAAGCTCACCATGCATTCATAGTTTGCACGAGCTTTTCATTTGTTTTTCATCAACAATGTAAAAAAGTAAATTTCAACCATTTTACAGATGTCAAGTCGATTAATGCTAATTATAAGCGGTTAATCAAAGATATTTGGTATATGAGGTGGTTTTATACTCATAAGAATTTCTTCTGCAGTTTATTGCACAGGCACGGCAGAGAGATATATATAGATATACACTTACACTATAGCAGAGGTATTCTCACTCCACCAATGAACGTGAAGCCTTTTCGACATGAGAAATAATTGGGGTACCCGGCATCGTTAGCGCATATATCAGCACTAGTGGTAAAAATATGAACTAACTGCTAAATTTACCCATTGGGCCGTCGTTGCATTTATATGCTATGCACGATCTTCTTTTGTTTTATATCAGCAATTTACAATTAAACTATAAAACTATTAAATATCGTCAAATAACAGCTATTCTGCGTGCCAGCAGGCACATCAAGTGTAAACTATGAATTAGCGGTTGAGCCATCGTCAGAGATTGGTCATCAAGTAGTTTACTCTTCACGCTATAGACGTCGCTTAAATCACCGGGGCCACCCAGATTTCCCCAATCACAGGGTCTGAAAAGGCTTCACTGCGGTCAATGTTATCGGTATAGGAGTGAGACAACCGTCTCTACTAGTATGAATGTAGTAATGATGTCCATGAATCTTGGCACAGGTAACCATTATATCACCACAATACCGAAACACAGATTGACAGCCGTTCTGACACGTTACACCAATATGGCCTCTCAACAATGAGATGATGTCACGTGCAAACTATGAATTGGTATCACAAATAAAGAATGTGTCGTGTGTATCGGGTCACGATATCAACTTCACCTATATTTTAACGGCGCATTATGACACTATACATTTTCTTAATTTTCTTACTAATACTCATGGTCATGGTTTACATTTGAAGACTTATGTAATTGATTTACCATAATAGGTATGATTAAATTGTCTTCCTTCGTACCTCATTTACGTATTTTGTTGGGCATTTGGTCTGTTAATTACGTAACGTGTGTATTAACGACGCACAATCTGCTGACAAATATTGCTGTCTTTTTATATTTAATATTTATGCATACCTCACTGGTGCGCATTGGTCATGTTATACATGACGGGACCCTCTAGTATGATTATAAAGATGCAATGACAATCATTGGGCTGAACAATTTGATCCATCCAACCATTTCTTTCTATCAGATAACACATCAAGAATTTTGTCGGGAAAACAGAGTGAGTTGATTGAAACCTGAGGACGTAGACAGTAATGTTATTTTATTTGCAACCAGAGCCATCATGATTTAACATTGTGTTTACGTATTTATAACTGCCTCGTGACGTCGAAGGTCCATTGGACCGTTTTTGCGTGTTCGAAAATGTATTTGTTTTATTAAGACTTTGAATAAAGATCCCTAGATGACTAGGTATTTATCCCAGAATATTATTTGTTGTTTGTCTCTATACTAGACATGTACAGCCTCATGCTCAAAAGAATTTCTAGATTTATCGACGCGAGTGTCCAGAGTCTATTGGATTCCGTCTATAAAGTGGCCCATACACGGTCAATCTTGCATGACAAACTTACTGGACAAGCCCGGCATGACGGCATGACAAACCTGAACAACGCCCACACACGTTCAATTTAGGTTTGACAGTTCAGACCTTTGGGGTCATGCGCACTTTATTGCGCAACTTCCAAACAACTACAAAACAGCAAAACAGCTGAGTGAGCTGAAAGGTCACGTGCTCCGGCTCTGCATGCTGATTGGCTATTTATGTTCAAGCAAGATTGATGACTCCACACACGTCAAACTTGCTTGTCGTCTTGCATGAGCATGAAGCTCGATTTCAGTTTCTGTTGGAACTCCTTTAAGCCAAATTCCAGGCTTGACAAGCCATCAAATCTGCTCCACACACGATCAAATAAGCATGTCATGCCGGGCTTGTCATGCAAGTCGTCAAGTAAGATTGACCGTGTGTGGGGCACTTAAGATTATTGGCTCACGGTCTTGTGGTGTTGAGGACTGACATCCGCAAATATCTACTTGCGAACACAACTTCTTTTCAGCATGAGGCTGGTATACATTCAGCATACCTAACGTTTTTAATAGACCGATTTAAAAATTATCTAGGTGGCTCTGCTTCTAACAAAAATCATATGCAGTTTGATTTCCAGGTACACAAGTCATGTCCTATTTATTGTTAAAACAGGGACGTTGGTACCTAGATATCAAATTGCATCCGATAAATTATTAGAAAACAGAGCCACCAAGACTATTATTAAATTGGTCTATTAATCCCACAACTAGAGAGAGTTCACATCTGACTTTCAATTCATGTTTCACGGACGGACTTACGTAAAAGTTCTCGGTGTCGATCTTGTAATCGTATGTGGGGTCGTGCAGCTGGTTGCACTTCTGCCAGACGGCGACGATGATGGCGGACAGCCAGATGGCGCCGACGATGATCAACTTGGGCAGATAGAAGGTGAGGATGCGGCGCTCGTTCTGGCGCAGGCCGTGGTAGATGCACAGCCAGAAGAGGAGCAAGCCGCAGAGGAACGTGGTCTGCAGGACGGCGTCGAGCATACCGGGGATCCACGATCGCACGAGGAACGTCATCGGGAAGATAGGGTCTGAGACGAAGAACAGCGTGTTGTTATATTTAAAACGCAATAAGAATTACGATGTCAAAATAGAGAAATTCCATGAAAGCACGCCAAACGCGTTGATGAGCGAGCCTTCGTATTGCATTTGAATTGATGCGTTTGCAAGTTTCTGTTCTCGAGTCCTTGGAAAGAGCCCAAATGAATGCTCCAAAGGAGCAGTGATAAAATATCTGAAAATTCCTTCAAGAAATTTGACAAATATTTCCAAGCACACATAAAATGTCCGTACATTTTCAATAACTTGAAAGATAATGACAGATTAGTCTTAAATTGACAAAAACACCCAATTAATATGTTGGTCACGATTACCATTCAAAATTTTAATCAGGAATTATGAATTCTGGTCAGGTTCCTTGAAAGGCAATCCTTGATTTTATCAATGAAATCAGAGTTTAGTTTTAGTTTTAGATTTAGTTTCTTCATTTGTATAATATGTACACAAAAGGGCGACATTCAGTGTACGACTTTAGGAGCCCCATCCTTATCTTCCATGCAACCTCAAAGTTTGAGAGGCAACTGTAGGTACTAATAGACCTATTGATAGCTGAATAGCCCTTGATAGCCTTTATTTAATAGCTGCAAAACAATTATACATAGTTGTGGACAAATGCTTACCATTGTAGAGTAGTAAAAGAGGGAGGAGAATGGAGAGCCACTTCTGCTCGATGGACCAGTCATGAACCGCAAATCTTCTTAAGGAATGAGCGAACCAGCACTGAAAATATATTACGTAAACCATGAGCAGAGACAATAGAAGTTGACATAGCTAATGTACTATGTGAACATCTATCCGCATTCTACTCACCGCAACGAAGAAAGCAGTCAGCAAGTATATAAATCGAAACCATATTTCAATTTGAGTGAAGGCTGGGTTGTAGCTCTTGAACTGAAATATAAATGACAGACAGATGTAACTCACTTCATTCTCAGGAAACCATAAAATATGCTTCCATCTTCAGTATTGTTTACCTACAGTTTTACATTGTAAAGTTGGCAGTAAAAGATAAAAATTGTTTATCATCCATCCTTATTCGAGAAAATAAGGAACACGACTGACCTCTGGTGGATTCTTTGGTACTAGCCATAAGCGGAATAATGGAGGATATCACGGGGATATTTATATAAATAAATTACATTAAATTTGCTTTTTAGTTGTTTGTTACGTGATACGTCTGAAAAAGTAAACTTGTAACTAAATCTAAATTTCAATTATTGTTTCTCCTTTTTCACTGCCCTATATGGAAACACGACCTTCAAAATAAAAAAGAGCATCTAAAAATTTTCCTGCCAAAAGTGGCTCCATCACGTATCGCTTATTTGTTCGAATTGGCCAACGCAAACACTCGCAATAATATCAAACTTCACTGCAAATTCAGCTTTAATAGCAACCCACAATCCTATGAATAGTATTGTCTGTGCCTACGATTCTGGGCTACTTAACGATATCAAGTTGAACTTATTAATTCTCGAACAATACATACTTGCTTTTTAATAACCCCCCCCCCCCCCCCCCCCTAATATGCAACATAATTGATTAATTAACTAAACCACCAAAAAAAAACAATTTAAAAGTTTAAAAACGATATTTCAGACAAAATAATACCATATAATCGGGGCTGTAGTTACAGTGATTTGCTATTTATGTATGACCTACCTATGTTCAATGTTAATGTTCCTTTACATTAATATTTCTAATTTTTGTTACTGTGTCCTTGTGACAAACATTTTGAATTCTATTGTTTTTCAATAAACTCATTTTTTTTATTCTGAGCCCCCTATTCTCGAAATAGTTATCACATCATAAATTATGATATGACGAAAAGTCATAATACATATTAACATGGTGAGAGATAGGACAAACCTCCTTATGATTCATAACTTGGAGTTATGGGGTGATAACTACTTTGTGAATAGACCCCCTGATCTCACATGCAACTAACAAATGAGTAATGAACTCACATAGAAGGTGACGTCGTGGATCTTGTACCGCTGATGGAACGCCTCGAGGCCGTGGAACTTGACGGTGAGGACGTAGCTGGCGTAGTCGAGGTAGCCGATGTGCAGCACCATGAACTCCGCGCACGTCTTGCGCATGCAGTGCAGGTGGCGGCTGCGGTTGTGCGCGCGGTCCGCATGAACGACCTCCACCGGCTTGTGCTCGGCGGTAAGTCCGTCCACAGACACGCTCACGTGGAAACTCTTGTCGAATGTCTCGTCTGGAGAACAAGACGGTTAATAAATATTAAATAAAACTTGAGGTTGTGCAAGCACGAGCGATTTTACCGTTTGTTGCAGGCACTTTTTTGGAAGCGATTGGAGACAAAATGGGTAGACGAAATGATTTGAAATTTTAACCATGATTAGATAAAAGACAAATTAGGGTTGTCACTTGGTACATTTTTAATTTTTTGCTCTGTTAATTAATTTAATTAGTAATAATTTGTTGATTTTTGGTAAAAATTGTATATTTTCTTGTCTCGCTGGGTGCCATATGAAATTTAATTTTACAAATGTGCCAAGTGATAACCCTAAGTTAGTCTTTTATCTAATTATGATTAAATTTTGATATCAATTGGTTAACGGGTGTGTTCTCCAACCGTATCGGAAATTTCATAGTTTTGTGCGGTTTTGTTGAATGCGCCTAATTAACAAATAAGGCACGAAGCAAAAATGAAAAAGTGCTACTAACAATTAAAAAACCGAGACAACCGAGGGCTTGTATCACCTTAAAGGGGTACCAGAGTTACGTCATAGGAATGAGAATTTGTTGCAATTCATACCAAAGATTAATGAAACCATATTACATACAACCAACATTAAATATTTGCCCCTTACCGTATGATATAATTAGATATTCTTGAATGAAGATCGTTCCCCCCCCCCCCCCCCCCCCCCCCTCCATAAGATAACACAGGGAGACATGATCAATCGTCCCGGAATGTTGGTCTTAAATTGACCAAAAACCTCAAGAGGAATGACAAATTATTGAAAATAGTCTTAATTTAAAGATAACGCCTTTTAGAATATGACATTCTAAAATAGGGTCACCGGCCAAATAAGACAGAAAAATGTATAATGTGAGAAAATTACCATAAATCTGTCAACGATGAACTTTAAATATGAATTATTTTGGCATAGTAAAAGTGGAACTTCAATTAAGAACAGAATTGGACATTACGGCAAGGTATAATGGTTTTATGCTGTTTTATGATGAGGTATTGTTTCATCAGTAAGTCCGACAATTTTGAGATTGTGATCGCATCATTCAGATGAACTTCTGTTGGAACAAAAAAATTTTAGAAAATTAATTATTCATTTGCCATTGTTACTTTTTGCCATTGTTATTTTTTGTCCTAGAAGTTATGAGCAGTTATATTTTGCAATTGCATGAAGATGAATTTTCCACAGAATTTCAATAACAGTGAAATTCTGAAATTAGTACAACTCATAGTTTGCAAGTGATTTCATCTCATTGTAGCCTGCCACCATCTTGATGGCATGCAGAATAGCTGTGATTCTCTACTTCTTTTGCGATATTTTATAGTTAAATAGTAGGCATTTTTCAGGTTTTTCAGGTGGGTACCTGGGAAATTGTCCTCCAGAGGTATCTTAAGTACGAAGAGGAATCACTCACATTACAAAAATGCATCGATTTACCTCAAATAAGTTATAAATCTGACCCATCAACGTGCCAACAAAATGTCCGTCCTCAGGTTGAAAATTCAATATTTTTGCATTGCCGATATAAAACAAAAGATCGTGCAAGCTATGAATATACGCCATAACATGTGGGGATTGAGCCTGTAGCCTCAGGAGTGCAATCAGTGCATCTACTAGAAGTGAATGATTCCTCACCGTCTGTGTTCTCGGTGGCAACCATGGCGATGATCCACAGCTGCTGGCTGTACGTCGTCATGGCCGGGCTCTTCATGACGAAGGGCCCCGTTGCCATGTCGCTGTCGTTGATCTTCGGGACGAGGCTGGAGGCCGTCTGCTCAGTCGTCATGGTGATGGGCGGCCCTGAGAGCACGCAATACACGTTGTTTGTAGCGGCAAGTTATCACGAGATGTACGTTTTACGGAAAATCATAATTCAAATTCAAAATTCAAATAGATTTATCTTTCAACTTAGGAGCAGTTACATCATAAATTACAAAGTAGGTAAGTTGTATGTTACATTGGAGGCCTCCGGTTGTTGAAGAAGTAAGATTATGAAGATTATGTACAATAATAAACTCAGACTTTCCATTTTACTTCATGATTTCAACCATTGTGTTTGTTATTAATCACATTATTTTTATTATTTCACACATTATTAATTTATTTATTATGTAACATATTCAATAACCTACCAAAAGGTCGAATTTCTAAATAGATTTACTTTGAATACACAGTATTGGTGGGGAAATACTACCTATTATTGGTTACTACTGTCCTCCAAATTGTGCCAAATAACTCGACAAACATTAAATACTATCCATAATAAAAAAAGTCAGAAATTTTCCCGCTCTCATCCCAATATTATCTAGGTATCGCACTTGCATTGAAATGATTTTGAGTAGTAGGTGTGTATTTTATTGACATGATGTATACTCAACATATGATAAAACGGTATTTGAAAAAAAGGATTGGCTGAAAAATGTGATGGCATCATTTAATGAAGTCCATGCTAACTTGTTATTTACCTCTAGTTGGTGAGCTCTGATTGCATTGATAATTACAAGGATTGATTGTCAATGAACCTGACCTGAGCAGCCAATCTGTTTCGTTCAAATACCGTTTCATGATTTGTTGAGTGGACTGGATTTTTAACATACCAGCCAATCCAATGAAAACTCCAAGACCGAACATGGCGAAAAATCCAACGAAAACCATGACAAATTCTCGTTTATGCATCGAGTAGAGACGCATTTGCACAGACCTGCAAACAATCAATAACATAAACAAACGTAACAGCTGGTAGCATCAGACCATCATGATACATGCATGATTTCATACATGTTAACCACAACATAAGAAAAAGAATACATCGTACACTTAACATATTTTTTACTTGATATGTGATGTGAATGATGTCAAGTTGAACACCAAATTCGTAGCGGTTTATATGAAACAGTACAGAGACCAAAACGTTGTGAAACAAATGGCTCAACCAATCAGTTTGAAATCCGTCACACAATTGTAAAAATAGTCTTGACATGTCACATAATGACATAAGTAAGCTTTCTGAACACATTTTAAATTAAAAATAATAGGCAGAGTAGTCATAAAATCTTAGTTTTATGCGGAGCGACGTTGGCTCGTTGGCTACGGAGGTTCGTATCAAACAACAATACTCCCAATAAAACTAACAACTTATTTACTCATATTACTTTTCATATGCTTTGTGTCATCAAATATTCAACCAACTAAATGTCAACTTCAAGTTCAACTGAATAATGTAGAAAAACTTACCTCTCGCAACGATCATGATGGTACGCCGGAGCGATGAATTTATTAAACTCGGAGAAAATGTCACTAAACTGCGACAGTGAATTACGTAGTTTCAAACACAGACCACCAGTTGGTAAATGATAAGAGTAGCCAAGTGTTGCTCCATCAACCTTCGACATTTTAACCACCTTTCACAACTTAACGGACTAATGGTAGGTAATACAGTACAATAACAACGCCCTATTAGCCGTACATATGTACATTTTCACATATTTATTATATTATAAAAAATCTATTTCAATCAAAGTTCATTAAAAGAACCACCTAATAGTTTCTCTTACATAATAAAATACATTTGAATAGGACAGGGTGGATAAGATACTAAGTATCCATAGAAACACAAGTATTGATCCAGGAGAGTCCATTGTGCCACCCCCCAAGGGGTGTGGTTTAATCCCAGTACTTGACAAGTCCATCCCACCCAGCTGTTGCCAGTTTGCTGGGTTCGTGGGGATGCCAGAGCACGGCAATGCAAACACTGTCATGGGCTTTCCACTTCTTGTACAGCTTCGTCGTTTTCCAGTCCCAGATGTAGCATTTGCCGTCGGCGTCGCCCGATGTTAAGTAACTGAAACCAAAGTGGCGGTGTCAGTCTGAAATTCAACATGTGAAGCCCAATGTGTCACAGCAGTGACTAAGTACATGGATGTCTTCGGGGGGGGGGGGGGGGGGGGGGGGGGGGGGGGGGGGGGGCATTGGGGTCGCTCGCCCCCCCCCCCCTCCCCCCACCTCAGAATTTCACAAAGACTACAAAATGTGGAAAATACAAGGGAAAAAAACTTAGTTTTCTTTTCCGTTTCCAGAAAAGTGACAGCTGTGCCTCATCTCTGATATTTTTGGGCAGCTTTTCCTGAATGATCGGGGGTTTAACTTTATACATGTCAAAGTAGAAAAATACAATTCAAATCGTAGAGAAGAACCGGTAGAGTTTTTCCGGCAGAGTAGAACCTTATCCAAAATACTTGGGATGGAGTTAAAAATTGCTTGTACAAGCTTCCCTGGGTTATGCACCCTGACCCATGACCTGCTTAAGCTGGAAGCCCCCCTCCCCTTCCCCCCCAACCCGACCCCAATTGACCCAAGATTTTCCTCTCCAATAAAATTAAATGCTAAAAAATTAATTCTTATCCTTTCTCATAAGGTCATATAAAATTAATTCTAATCCTTTCTCAAAAGGTTATTTGTTCGACCCTTTCCAACATCCTTCAAATCCTGCGTAGAAACTAGAAATGGTCCAAATTTACTTTTAATTTTCACAATTTTCTCCGGTCACGGTTACCTAGTAATGTAAAATTTCCAAAAATACAATGTTTTGAAATATTTCATGAAATATTTCATGAATAATTTGAAATATTTCAAAAAATAGTGAAAAATTTAGTTTTTAGGACTTCTGTTAAATAATTCAATAAAAAAAGCAAAACTTTATATTTATTTGTTTCTAGACAACAAATGAAATATCACCTAAACATTTACATTAAGAGACTGGCAGATGAACCAACTGGCAGTGAACCTACTTGAAGTCCTGAATATCAAGCAGATTAGTAAATTATTGAAACCTATTAATCTTTGAGAATCTCAAATTGATTCCTGAAATAGTTCTATTGTGAATAATTTGGGAGTCATTAGAGACAAGAATTTCGAAAATCGGTTCACTAATTGAAGAGTTTGAAAGGAAATAAGGTGAGCTTGCCTAGGAAAGGAAAACAACTGAACAACACCACATGAAATATGGCCAAATTGTTTGAAACAACTATCTTGTTTGCAACTAAATGCCATAAAAAATGCTCAGCATGTCATCAGAATCAAGGTTTGGGATTTGTGTGCACCAAATGCAGTAGTAGTTGGACACATTTTGCATGTGGCAATGTTAAAAACAACAGATCAATCTGCCAATTGTGCGCAAAACTCAAATCCCCACCAAACAAAGATGATTTTCCAAAATACTTGCAAGAGATCTGCAATTCGCAGCGGCGGGTAATTCAACAAGATCCACCAACATCAACAGCACCGACAATGACATCATCCTCTGGTCTCAAAGATGATTCCACTAATTATCTGCTAGAGATATGCAAATCGCAGCAGCAGCTAATTCAACAACAGCAGAAGGAAAATATTGACTTCCAAGAAAAAATCCAATCACTGGAACTTCAGGTACTGGAACAGGACATTTACAGTGATGCAACGCCATGCCTAGTTCCATGTAGATTGGGTCAAACATCAAGAAATGAGAGAGGCAAGAAGAAAGGTGAACTAGGCTCTTTAGTCGAGAAGATCCCTATATTCGTAGAGGAGGGTTGTTTCCTAATTAATAATGAGATAAGTACTACTCATGGCAAAAGAAGAGTTGAGGTAGGTTTTTCTCTAGCAGGTATGAAAAGTCTATTGTGCATGAATACCGATGAGGAAACAAATCCAATAGACATTGAAGGTGAGGTTAGTCTTCTTCCCTTCAATTCATATAAGGTAAGTCTGGATTTAGATGATAATGATAAATATGAGAAAAGTCTTGTCTTTGAGAGCCCATGCTTTCTGGTCTCTTCTGGGATTTCAGTGGAGACTGTCGATCAGAGAGATCGACTTTACGATAGCCCAGCTGAGGCAAGTCTTCCTGAGATCATTACAGATGAGATGAGTTGCATCTCCACAAGCCCAGCAGCACCAAATCAGGACTTGGTGGTTGAGATGGGTCGTCCCTACGAGAGCCCAGCTGCCACAAATAAGAAAGATCAACTCTACCAGAGCCCAGCTGAGATTGGATTGCAGCAGGATCGCCACTACGAGAGCCCTTATGTCACAAATAAGCAAGATCGACACTACCAGAGCCCAGCTGAGGATTACCACTACGAGAGCCCAGCTGCCACAAATAAGAAAGATCAACTCTACCAGAGCCCAGCTGAGATTGGATTGCAGCAGGATCGCCACTACGAGAGCCCTAATGTCACAAATGAGC
Source organism: Leuctra nigra (assembly GCA_934045905.1). NCBI lineage: Eukaryota > Metazoa > Arthropoda > Insecta > Plecoptera > Leuctridae > Leuctra > Leuctra nigra. Next base: position 53,483,054 of record OW203761.1, read on the forward strand.
AGGATCAACTCTACCAGAGCCCAGCTGAGACAAAAGAAAATGATTCTACAGTCCGTCTTCCAGTCAAACGTCAGAACCAGAGCAAGATAAGACTGCGACGTTCTACTCGTGAAAACAAATCCAAGCCAAAGCGGTATCGTTGACAATTACAGGCCCCTGTACCTGATACTTGTAGCAGTAGCAAGAACACCTCACCTACTGATCAGGGAACAGGGCGCAAGATTCATATTGCAGGCTTAAACGTCAGAGTACTAAATAATGGTTTTGATCAATTCAAGGAAATTATAACTGAAGAAGACGTAGATATATTCTGTATGACAGAAACGTGGCTGAAACCAAATCACCCTTCTGAAGATTATGCCATTGCAGGATATTCGTTGCTAAGATCTGATCGCACTAATTCTAGAGGAGGTGGTGTGGGTATATATATTAAGCAATCAATAAGACACACCATCATAACAGATATTGAGATTGAAGAAGAAGAAAATGATGAAGATTTGGTCAGAAAACCAGAATATTTGTGTATTAAGATTAGCCTAAAACGGAAAAAGATTGCTGTGTGTGTAGTCTACCGGCCACCTGATAATTGCTACACTAATATCAGCATTCTGGAGAAACAACTTTCGACACTTCAAGGACTTGTTGATAATATAATTCTAATTGGGGATATGAACATTGATCTCTTGAAATCTGCAGAACCAAATAGCAAGTATCTCATTAAATTCATGAAAAAGTTTAAATTAAATCAAATCATTAAAGCCCCCACAAGAATAACAGAAGAAGATGTTCAGCAGCAGGATGGAAGTATTGTTAGTCGAGTCCAGACCTCCACTCTTATTGATCATATCTACGTTCAGGATGAGGACTCAGTAGTCAGCACCAAAGTATTAGACATATCCAAGATCATAGATTCACGTGGAAAGCCAGTTACTGATCACTGTCTAATATCTTGTACATTAGTTTACCGGAAACCAAAAAGGGAGATTCGGAAGATTACTTATAGAAACTACAAGAAAATTAATCCCCTGGAATTGAAAAAAGTTTTAAACAGTATTGATTGGAATATTGCAGAAGGTGAAGATGATATTAATGTAAAGCTAAAAATACTTAATGAAAATTTACAATATACTGAGAATAAGCTAGCACCAATCAAGGAATTTACAACCAATAAACCGAAATGTCCATGGTATAATGATAACATTCAGAATATGTGCAAGCTCAAGTCAAAAGCACTTTTGAAGTTCAAAAGAAGGCCATCTGCAGCTAATTGGCAATATTATTGTCATGTTAGAAATTACATAACAATAGCAGTGAAGAGAGAGAAAAGATCATTCATGAGGAAAGAAATACAAGCAAATTTAGGTAATTCTGCATTCTTATGGAAGAAACTTCAAGAGTGGGATATTCACAGCTCAAAAAAGCCAAGACAACTAATTCCTGAAGAACTAGCTAAGCCGGATTTGATAAATGACTATTATGTTGATTCAATACCACATTCTTTAATTGCTTCAAGTATAATTGATCAATACAAAAATAACACTCACACTATTACGTCAAAAAATGCCTTTGAGCTCAGAGCAGTTAGTACAGAAGAGATCGTTGATCAATTGAGAAAAATTAAGACCAAAGCAACAGGCATTGATAATATAAATATCAATACATTACTTCTATGCATGCCAAACTGTTTAAATGCTATACACAGTATTGTAAATCATTCTCTTGTTTCTGGAATATTTCCTGATCTATGGAAAGAAGGAGTAATAACACCCTTGCCAAAATGCTCACATCCAAAACATTTCAAAGACCTTAGACCCATTAGTATTCTCACTACAATGTCCAAAATACTAGAAAGAATTGTTGTGAAGCAACTGACTGCATACCTAGAAGAACTGCAATTATTATCTAATAGTCAGTCAGGATTCAGGAAAAATCGTGGGACAACATCAATACTTCTAGATGTAACTGATGAAGCGATCAAGGGAATGGAGAAGAAAATGGTTACAAGTCTTATATTATTAGATTTTACAAAAGCCTTTGACTCTATCAATCATGAACTCCTACTGGCTAAACTCACATATCTTGGAGTGGGAGAGATGACAATTAAATGGTTTGCAAGTTACCTCACCGGACGTCAACAACGGGTAAAATTATCAGCTAATAACGTATCAATGTCAAGGGAAAATAGAACAGGAGTACCACAGGGTTCAAGTATCGCTCCACTACTGTTCATAGTTTACACAACTGATATCGATGAGAGTGTGAAACACTGCAAAATACACAAATTTGCAGATGATACCCAGCTTCTATATACCTTTCGCCCTCAAGATCTAGCTGCAGCACAAGAGAAAATAAACGAAGATCTTCAGTCTATTGCTGCATGGAGTGAAAGTCAAGGACTCTCTTTAAACACTTCGAAGACCATATCAATGATTATAGGGAACAAATGTCAACGGATCAAAATACTTAATAGTGAATTCAAACTACATATAAATGGTTCTATTATTCCCACTTCAGAAAATGCAAGGAATTTAGGTTTGATAATGGACAGCCAAATGACTTACTCAGATCATATTCAGAAAGCAAATAGCAAAGCTTACGGCAAACTACGAACAATGCAAAGATTTAAACAAATTCTGACAAGATCAACAAAAAGCAAGCTTGTTGAGGCACTTATAATATCTAATTTGAATTACTGTGACATCGTTTACGGACCGTGTATTTCGAAGAAAGATGTAGGTCGTATTCAAAAAGTCCAGAATTCTTGTGCTAGGTTTGTATTCAATATTAAGAGAAGACACCATATAAGTCCCTACATTCAAAAACTTCATTGGCTAAAGATGGAAGCGAGAAGAAGCCTACATTTAACATGCGCAACGCACAAGATATTGAGAACGGGAGAGCCAAAGTATTTAAATGATAAGTTGAGAAAGCGTCGTGATATTCACCTACGAGACACGCGGTCCAAAGATAAGCTAGACTTTGGAACTCATCGAAGTAAAAAATTCAAGAACTGTTTTTCCTATTCAGCCTCAGTAGCATACAACACAACAACAACAGAAGAGCAGACCCTAAGTTTAAAAGCTTTCAAGACGCTCGTTAAGGATAAACTCGCTATCATTCAAGAAAGAGAATTCGTGAAGTAATGATATTGGAAGACGAGAATCAAGATTACATCCTGCTGAGAATGTTTTTTCAGTGGTTTTCCCTCAGCTAAAAAGCAAATGCTTGGATGTTCTTCCAATATTACCACTGATATTGAAGCACAATTTTAATGACTATTATGAATTAAGAAGAAGTAGGTAAATGGTGAAGATGTGAAGCAGCTGAAGAGAAGAGATGGATGTATGGAAGATCAACGACTCGATTGTTGAATACAGACCAATTATGTACCTATTTTATGTGCTCAATAAATTACATTATTATTATTATTATTATTACTTTGTTATAATAATCATAGTAATTTACATTTTAGCGGCATGACGACCAGTCGACACTACGTCAACTCACTAGAACTGTTTTTTCACAATCACAAGTCGGCCACAGCCTTCAATATGATAACTATGTATTGGGTGGGAATATTAAAAAACGAGTCGAATATCTTTTCACTTTATACATAAAGACAAATCTTTCAAAAGTTTTGAAATATTTCAAGACATGCTGAAATATTTCAACATTATCTTCAAAATCGGTAAGTTGCTAACGCAGCTTATATTGGAACACAGCCGCTGCACTGTAAACTGCCTCGATAGCTCAGCTGGTAGAGCATCTGACTGGATATCGGAAGGTTGAAACCTGCGGAATTTGGCTCAGAGGGTAGAACACAAAGAATCAGCAATATTATAATTTGTTTATTACAAAGAAAATAAATGTTCATCGATGTGAAAAGAGCAATCAAAAATTATGAAACAATATTACGTTCGATACGTCGGCAGTAGTGATGATGTCGTCTGGTTTGTTTACTTCCGCGTAAATAAGTGGATGGCGTTGACTCTTGCGTAGTGTGTCCCGTGAACTCCAGTCCACCAGCAGAATGAAATGACTGGATATGTCACCTCCTTCAGCTGCGATGCGATGATGTTGTCTAATAACCCCTTGGTTACCAGGACGTCCAGCAGTCCGTGCACAAGGAGTGACCTCCTCGAGCAGTTGGATCAAGTTGGCTCAGGCTGATGACGTTCGTGGCTGCAGACTCGTCGGTTTCTCCCGGAGTTGCAATTCACTAACTTTTATACTTTAACATTTACTGACTTTAATGTTGAAACTGTTCAGTTGATCACTTGTAACTTGAAATTGTCTTAATGGGATATTATTTGCCTCAGCATTAGGCTTGAAGTTTTGAATTTACTGGGTTGACGTTTATACAAAAATGTTATTTAAATGTTTACCTTCGATCACATCGGCACTGTCTCGCTGAAATTATACTATGTTGCGTGCACAAGGCTTCACGGTTCGCGAGGCAGGTCTCACTGCTCTGAGAAAACTCCGACTGATGAAGTTTGGCTGGTAGCCTGACGTTTTATACCCTCTGACATCGTTTTCCCTCCAAAGAATATGATTGGTTGGTTTCGTACACGTGGTAGCTATTTTTAGACATTCTGTCATTTCTAAAGCCCGCGAAACGACTTTCTTTCTGCACGTAGGCCCATGCTTTTCTAGGAATCACTGAAAACTAGTCTGGCTGACTGGTTTTGTAGCGTTATCACAATGACTGGTTCACTTGTTATTACGTGGTGACATCACAATTTAGGTAAGGTCACATACTTTTTATATGGATTCACTCACTTTCTTGATATAATTGCACATTGTTAAACTTATTTGATTGCTCGTTATATTTTTGTCTATATTTTGATTGTTGTTGAATTTTAAGATTGTAAGTTTACATAATGATTCTAATTAATTACTTTGTGTTCAGTTAACCTTGACTCTAAGAATGCCATGCTACAAGCTTGTTCATTCTTTAAACCTACTTCAAGCAAACATTATTATTTTTAAAGTTAATTTTCTAACCTAGATAGGCCAACTTGTTACAGAGCCCCCTGAATTCTTGTTGTTCACCTTTTGACTGAAGTCAAATTTGAAATACATTGAAATTTTGAATGAGAAAATGGTGATAAAACAAGGATTCACATAGAGACTGGACTATCTAGCAGGAATAATCTCTTCCTTTTGACAAACAAAAAGTTTCCTTCAACAGATGCAAGTTTATTTCCCCTTACAGCTGTCTAATCTAAACCTGAATGAATGAACTCACCCCTCCATCTACCAAAACAAAAACAAACCTCATCCTACTTCCCGGAAACGATGCTCGACTCAACCCTCTCTCTTATCACAATCCCGTTATTGGCCTAGTGACCTACTCTTGCTGGGTCATCATACCAAACATCAACATTACTTCTTGTTGTCACTGTGAGAATCAGCTGATTGATGTATTGTTTTTCTATCATCCGTCCACGATCGAATGGGAATGAAACTTCTGCATCTTCGTGAACATCTTGCGTTGGCCCTATTGAAATTATCTCAACTAGGTGTGTCCAGAAGAATTCTTCACCCTTATTCCTTGCAGTGGTCGATGTATAAGTTTCATTTTCTTTCTTGACTTCCGTTTCAGTTTCTTCGTTACTTTCTTCATCTTGAAAGTCTTTATCTTCAATTTGTAGAGATTCTTGCATCAACGGACATGTAATCTTCATCATTTCTTCGTATGCAATTTCTTCGAGCATTTCCATGTTTGCTACGTAATCGAAGGGTTGTATTTTCTCGTCATAACTGGTTTCGGTCAACTCGTCGTTCAATGTTATTAATAGCTCGTCATTCACTCGTTCAGTAATACTTGCGGCTGGAATCGAACTAAGCTCCGCACAAAAGTTGTAATTTTCGCTCTTCTCAAATTCTTGGACAAAACTAGACTCGGATTTAACTAATTGTTCTTGATCTGCTGCTTTTTCTTCAATAACTATGGTTTCAGTAACCATCTCAATAATCTCAATAATCTCCTCAATATCTTCAAGATTCTCAATAATCTTCACATCTTCAGTACGACCTTTGCGTCTGAAATCAACAAATTCTTCCTCCTCCAAATTCAATTCAACAACAACATTACAGTTCAGATCCTCCACACAACAAACAGTCTCCATTTCATCGCCGTCAAACTCAATATTGACCAAGGCTTGTCTAGTCACCTCAAATTCTTCATTTTCATCTCGTGAATTGTTCACGGTTTCCTCTGCAACTCCCTGTACCAAACATTCTGGAATGACTTCATCTTCGAACGATTCGTTTTCTTGACTCTCTTCTTTCTTTACAGCGTCTTCTTTAACACCTTCAATGACAACTTCACATGTCTTCAGCTGGTCTAAATCTTCTTGCTCTTTCGTGATGACGTCGTTGTTCTGCAACTCAACTTTCTCAACTTCAAATTGTTCACTGGTTTCTTCGAAATTATCTTGTGGAAGTATAATCTCGGCATCTTCTTCATTTTTCTCTTGTACTGAAATATCGGCGATTTCAACACGATTCTGACTCTGAATCTTCGTTTCTTCTTCTTCCTTCTTCTGTGTCTTGGGCAGACAAAAATCTTGAACATCTTCTTGCGGCGTTGTAACCTCATAAAAACTTTCTTCAACTTTGTCAGGCTGCTCACAGCTCTGCTCAGAATTCACATCTGATTGCAACCTATTGCAGACAACTTCTTCTTCTTCTCTCGTTAAAACATCTGCTTCGAATGCAGCGTCTTTCTCCAGTTCATCCTTCCATTTTCTTGAAACTTCACGGACGTATTCTATGAGATTTACGCGTTCCCAATGCCACAATTGCTTCAAATCTTCACTTTCCGAATCTGCATAATCATCATAATATTCTGCTCCGTACACGTGGTCATCATATTCGGAACTTTGCTTGGAATACGTTTCCTCTGCTTCATATTTGTATTCCCTATATCTTCTCCAATTTTCGTCTTCTTTGTCGTATCTCCTAAGTAATTCTGCCCTTGCCCTTTTACTAATCTGCGCATTTTCTTCTGTCCTGTCGTGACAAATACTCATCAACTCTTCCTCATCCAATGTAGCAAATTCTTTCATCGTCCATTTTTCTTCTCTTCTTCTTTCAAATTCTATATAGATTCTTCTTGACAATTCATCAATTCGTTCTGTTCTCATTAAATGGTATAAATCCCGATTACTAAACTCGCAGAATTCTAATTTGACACTTCTATTTTCTTCTTGTTCTTCATATTCTTTCTTATTTAGCTCGACCCAGGATTTCCAATATTCTTCATCTTTTTCATCCATCGTAAAAGTTCTTTACGACTTATTCTTCAATTTTCTGAATCTTTACATCTTCTTCAGACGACTTCCGTCAACAATCATCAGCGACTGGGTCAGGTCATTTCTGTCGATGCCTAATCTGGTTCCCACGCTATCAATAACAACAAACTTGTTCCCATGACAATTAACTACACAGTTGATGTTTCTGCCCCCCTCTATCACCTGAATACTCGTGACCTCTGACTCACTAAGCTCTGCCCCCTCTACAGTATCATCTAAATTCACTGTTGACGATAAACTTGCATCTCGATCTGCCATCGTAACAGATGTAATGAACTAACATGCACAAATCTACAGTTGGCTTTATCTTTACGTTAACGGGTTGATTCTATGTAAAATTTCCAAATACATGAAAATTTTACGCAATGCCTGTGTCCACAAGTTTCAGAACAACTGAGTAACTCTTTCACAATCAAGAAAACAATTATTTCTTTCAAAACAATTGCTCCCAGGAATGTTATTCGAGCCCCACACGTTGAGCGCCACTGAAACCTGCGGAATTTGGCTCAGAGGGTAGAACACAAAGAATCAGCAATATTATAATTTGTTTATTACAAAGAAAATAAATGTTCATCGATGTGAAAAGAGCAATCAAAAATTATGAAACAATATTACGTTCGATACGTCGGCAGTAGTGATGATGTCGTCTGGTTTGTTTACTTCCGCGTAAATAAGTGGATGGCGTTGACTCTTGCGTAGTGTGTCCCGTGAACTCCAGTCCACCAGCAGAATGAAATGACTGGATATGTCACCTCCTTCAGCTGCGATGCGATGATGTTGTCTAATAACCCCTTGGTTACCAGGACGTCCAGCAGTCCGTGCACAAGGAGTGACCTCCTCGAGCAGTTGGATCAAGTTGGCTCAGGCTGATGACGTTCGTGGCTGCAGACTCGTCGGTTTCTCCCGGAGTTGCAATTCACTAACTTTTATACTTTAACATTTACTGACTTTAATGTTGAAACTGTTCAGTTGATCACTTGTAACTTGAAATTGTCTTAATGGGATATTATTTGCCTCAGCATTAGGCTTGAAGTTTTGAATTTACTGGGTTGACGTTTATACAAAAATGTTATTTAAATGTTTACCTTCGATCACATCGGCACTGTCTCGCTGAAATTATACTATGTTGCGTGCACAAGGCTTCACGGTTCGCGAGGCAGGTCTCACTGCTCTGAGAAAACTCCGACTGATGAAGTTTGGCTGGTAGCCTGACGTTTTATACCCTCTGACATCGTTTTCCCTCCAAAGAATATGATTGGTTGGTTTCGTACACGTGGTAGCTATTTTTAGACATTCTGTCATTTCTAAAGCCCGCGAAACGACTTTCTTTCTGCACGTAGGCCCATGCTTTTCTAGGAATCACTGAAAACTAGTCTGGCTGACTGGTTTTGTAGCGTTATCACAATGACTGGTTCACTTGTTATTACGTGGTGACATCACAATTTAGGTAAGGTCACATACTTTTTATATGGATTCACTCACTTTCTTGATATAATTGCACATTGTTAAACTTATTTGATTGCTCGTTATATTTTTGTCTATATTTTGATTGTTGTTGAATTTTAAGATTGTAAGTTTACATAATGATTCTAATTAATTACTTTGTGTTCAGTTAACCTTGACTCTAAGAATGCCATGCTACAAGCTTGTTCATTCTTTAAACCTACTTCAAGCAAACATTATTATTTTTAAAGTTAATTTTCTAACCTAGATAGGCCAACTTGTTACAAGGTCGTGGGTTCGAGTCCCACTCGAGGAAAATCTTTTCACATTGCAGTTGGTATTTATTAACATTCACCTAACTGAGGGATTCAGTAAAAATCATATTTCATACATATGCGCACTCATCTGCTTATGAGAATACCAAGTCGAATGAAGTTAGTCAGTTGTCAAACGTGGATGAAATTCACGGTCTTCTGACCCTATCTTCAAAATCGGTAAGTTGCTAACGCAGCTTATATTGGAACACAGCCGCTGCACTGTGAACTGCCTCGATAGCTCAGCTGGTAGAGCATCTGACTGGATATCGGAAGGTCGTGGGTTCGAGTCCCACTCGAGGAAAATCTTTTCACATTGCAGTTGGTATTTATTAACATTCACCTAACTGAGGGATTCAGTAAAAACCATATTTCAACATTGTTACTCAAACCAAATGTGAGCTCTTCGGGGAATACAGGGGTATTTTCTTGGTACATGTATTATGTTTACATTTTAAAACATTTGTCGGACATATTCGACATGACATTCAACTGACGTTTCCAAACAATACTATTATTTCTCATCAACTGAGCTAGCGACTCGCGAAATACTATTTTTATTGTTTTCAACTTTAAAATGAAGTTGTTTGACATCAAATTTAAACAACCCAATTGGAAAAATGCTAGATGCAAGAAAACACAAAAAAGGCTAAAGGACAAGACAAAGGAAGACAATTAAGACGATTTTGAGTGTTTCTTCTTCTTGTGGTGACCATGGATAGATGATAGTAGTAATACTAGGGATGTTCACGATTACGATTTAATCGAATCGATTAATCGATTATGACATTCAAAACGATTAATCGATGTTAGTACAAATAATCGAATTACATCCATTTGAATTTGCTGCCTTGAAAATGGTTCCACTTAACAACTTCTAAAATGGCTGCCTTCATTCTGTCAACATTTTTCTTCGTGTGCGTAATATTTTAGTGATACATTTATGTTTGTGTGTATTTTCCCAAGTTTCAGTGTGTGTTTCTAATTCGCATTACCATTTATCAGTGATGATTAAATGAATTACGGCACATTACAGTATTTTCATTACAAATATTTCATTACAAATATTTCAATATTTCAACAGTTTCTATTTTGTCCTACAGATGTTTACGGTCGGGCACAGGCAAAGATGAACCCGCTGTAGCATGGGCCGGCCTATACCTGGCATGCTAAAGTGGGTTCATCTTTGCCTGTCCCCAACCTTAGTGCATATTTTTAAAACTTTTCAGGTAATTAACAATCTGTAGGACTAACGAATGATCATAAACTGTTACAATATGTGCCTTCATATAGATATAACAGACCTACTGTCTCATGCAAAGACCCCAATTTCATGAACATTACATTTTGTAAGAGATATTGATACATTTTTTTTTGTCTGGGACTTTAACGTCGCACTGTTCTGCAGCGAGGCTAATGGCAACAAATTGGTTTAAAATCTTTAAAGACAATCTCGCAACCCAGCCGTCTTTTATGACCTGGGGTAGTTTACACCCAGGACTGGAACCCAAATGAATATCGGTACCGGTTCCAAGTGATCTTTTTGAAAAACTGTAAATGGTAAAAAGTAATTTCAGATATGAAATGCAACATGGAGTAAAAATTCAATTAAATTAATTACATATTTAAAGAAACCTTTAGGAACCGTTATAAATCCAAATAATGTAAAATATAAATAGGTAAGGGTTCCTTCCGTTTCTACTTAAAAACATAATTATGGGTTCCGATTCCAGTTCCTTAAAAAATACCGGTTTCTTTTCGGTTCTGGTACCGGTTCCAGTCCCTCGTTAACACCAAAAAAAAATGTGACCAGAAGGGTAAAACAAACTACTGTCTGCATCTTAGTTAAGTAGGGTTTCTGGTAAATACGAATTAAAACCCGTGGGACTGCAGATGGAAGTAAGAAGCGTGTGCTTACCTCATGTCGGGAGAGAAGTCGAGCGTGCACGCGTACCCGGCGACCATGTGCCCCGTGAACGTCTTCTTCCGGTTCATCTTGAACCTGTTGAGTGCGGAGAAGATGACGATCTTGTTGTCCATGCTCTGGCACGCCAGCCACTTGTGGTTGGGCGACGGCGTGACGGCCGGCATCGAGTGCATGGTGGGGTCGGCGATGTACTTCATGTCCACCGGGATGTCCCACTCCCACACGCGCAGGCTCTTGTCGTCCGACGTCGTCACGAAGCGCCGGTTCTCGTCGACGAAGGTGATGGAGTTGACGGCGCCGAGGTGGCGGTCGTATTCCTGGACGATCTCGCCCGACCGAGTGTCCCACTGCAGGAACAAACAAAACACGTTAAAATTATTAATTACATTACACTCTGCTGACTTAGCTGAATAGTTCTGGGACGCGATGAGGACAAAGAACCATACTTATGGATGCACATGAAAATAGAGAAGGGAAACACTAATGTAAATTGAAAAAATGAAATTGAAATGGTGTGAAGGTGCTCGAATAAAGGACGTCAAGCTAAAAATGTACCTAATAATTTTCAAACCCTCCCCCCTAAAAGGACATCAAAACTTCTCTCGAACCACCCCCCCCCCTCCCCCCCCCCCCTTATAGAACTTGTCAAAAAGAAAAAAAATTACAAGAAAATTAAATTTCTATATCAAAACATGATGTCCCAGTCCAGACCCTTCCCCCCCCCCCCCCCAACCAACCGTCTCTCATCGATTGTTAAACCCCCATCTCCCTGACGCCTTTTTGAATCCAAAAGTAGGCATTTTCCTCCAAAAACCAAGTGTTAAAAAATAAAAATTAGGGTTGGGCAAACCTCATTTTTTTTTCGAACCGAACCTCGAACCGAACCTTTTCAAAAGGTTCGAAATTTCGAACCTTAGACGAACCGAACCTTTTTTCAGAAAATTATGTTTTCCAGATGTGTAGTAAAGATAAGCACGCATAAGCACCAGTCACCATTCTCCTCCCTCCCTCTCGCAAGTCAAGTGGTTAGACACTTGAAAACAGCTGTTTAATGGGGTGTTTGTTACTCAGATATTATTTTTATTTGTATCTATACAGAGACATTGACTTAATAATATAATTGCCAATTGGAACAAAAACGCGAAATACACTGCTCGAAATTTAAATATATTTCAACACTTTTCTTCCTCTCTTCAACGCCATAATGGAATTTCATTTCGAAAATACTTGCCCCAGTTGAGAGATGGTAATCCTGCGATTGTATACTCCATAAATACTTCGCATTTTTACGCGAAAATGAAAGTTCAATATTCTTCAAAAATTATCTCGTCATCATCATACTATTTTTGATTTTGCATTGTGTTACAATGAAGTTTGGAAAGCTCAAATATACACCATTATATTTTACCTTTTGTGTGATAATCTTCACTTCATTAGATCGCGAATAGTTTTCTAAATGACCACTATTATTTATTCAAATACCATAAACATACAATATCATCAAAATAAAATAAAATATGCCGTCAAGTCAAGTTATTTGTCATCTGGATTACTGCGAGTTCGCAGACCTTTCAACAGAGACAAACAAAACAATCCTCCCTTCCGCAAGGGTCAGGTACCTGCTGGCAAGCAGATGCAGGACCCAAAAGTACACTCTGTTCCAAAAGTATAGCACAGTTTAGATTGCAACAATCATTATTATTTCGTTTTTATACTTCGAAAATTTTACTCAACAAGGAAATTACTTCGACTTCTAAACTGAAATCAATGCTACTTTGCTACTTGTGACCAAATAGCACTTCGAATTACGGCATGAAAAATTCGGTTCTACATTTATTTGAACATGGAACACCCTATAGTGTGGCAGGATTTGAGTTTTCTTTGATTTATGATGGATTTCGGCTTACAGGGGCTCTATTTACCAAGGTTTTACCATTTTACTGTACCCGTAAAGACAAGAGGTTGGACCAGTGACAAGAGGTTGGTCACATTATTTGAATGAAACATGGCGGGATAAAAAGGCGGGAGGTTCGAAAAAGGTTCGAAAACTAACCTTAGAGGTTCGTTTTTCGAACCTAGCTAGCCGGTTCGGTTCGAAAACGAACCGGTTCGCCCAACCCTAATAAAAATATATAATTTTTTGGATTATAAATATTTAGACAAGAAACAAGTTGTAAGTTTCCTCGATGGCGTTGTGCTACACCGCCCTTTGGATGGGACGCAGTTGGCTCCCATGGTATCTTTCGTCAAAACTTACAACTTTGTTCCTTACCTATGTTAATTTTTCTAAACCAAAAAAAAAATTATTTTTCATTCCTCTGAGGGGCAAATTCTTGAGATTTCATGTTTTGTAACCATTTACGTTTGCATTGTATAAAACTTGAAACAGTTGACAACTATTGCTTATCCTTCAACTTTTTTACATTTTAATTTAAAAAGTGAAGAAAACGTACTTGGTTTCAAAACGTGAATCTCAATAATTGGCCCCCAGTTCTTATTTTGCAAGAAAATAAGCCCTACAATAATTCTTGACACCGATTTAGTATGGAATATTGATATATATAAGATTCCTAGAAGCGCAGGCAATGCAAGGTGGTGACTTACGCAGATGATCTTCTTATCCGATGTTCCGGCTACGAAGAGGTGCTGCTTGTCCTCGTCCGGATGGAACTTGGCGCAGTACGGGATCTTGCGGCTGGTGAAGCGGGATATGCAGTCGCCCGTCTCCGTGTCCCACAGCTTGATGTAGCGGTCGTAGGAAGCGGACAGGAAGTGGGCTCCGGTGTTGTTGAAGCTCACGTCGCGCACCGCTTGCCGGTGGCCGTAGAACGTGCGGATACAACGGCGCTCGTTGTACACCTCCCAGATCTGAAGCAGACAATGTCATTACGCTACAGATGTGAGCAGGAAAATTTTCCGTCTATTATTCTTTGTTTTTTTAAATAAATGTTAGGAAAGGTAATTACTAGGGATGTTCACGATTACGATTTAATCGAATCGATTAATCGCTTATGACATTCAAAACGATTAATCGATGTTAGTACAAATAATCGAATTACATCAATTTGAATTTGCCGCCTTGAAAATGGTTGCATTTTACAACATCTAAAATGGCTGCCTTCATTCTGTCCACATTTTTCTTTGTGTGCGTAATATTTTAGTGATAAATTTATGTTTGTGTGTATTTTCCCAAGTTTCAATGTGTATTTCTAATTCGCATTACCATTTATCAGTGATGATTAAATGAATTACGGCACATTACAGCGTATTTGAAGTAAAAATGAATGACTTCCCGGACACATTTCATTGTTGAGGTTAATATTGCCGTAAAAGACGATAAGATGACCACCCTGAACATGATGATATCAATACGATTTAATTCAATTATTAATCGATTTAATTTACGAAAATCGAATTAATAATCGATTTAAATTAAATAATCGCTGAACATCCCTAGTAATTACTGCTATTTGGAGGATCGAAACGGAGTGTTTACCTCAGCAGAAATGAGCAGAAATCTGAAAAATAATCCCGCCAATACTATTCAAGGTAAAGTTGTGATGTGTGGTTAATACTTGTACTGTTACTTTCTGATCATTCAATCATTAAATCCTATGTTAAATGTATGTCTAACAAATAATTAGGTTGTGTAAAAGTTACCATGGTAGCCATAGGCGTGCGCAGGAGAAATCATTAGGGGGGGCCAACATGGGCGCCGGCAGGATTAATGACAGGGGGTAAAGTCCAAGGAAAAAAATTGACACGGGTTAAGGGGGGTGTGGGGGGCGCGCCCCCCACCTTGCCCCGTAGGGCGGTTTTTGGTTTTTTGACACTTTGAAATCAATTTTGAGACATTCTGAGGAGCACTTTCTTTACATTTTTTTTTAATTTTACACACATTTTCACTACAATCCCAAAACCTGGTCCGGCAGAGCGTTTTAGTATTTTGGGCACTTCAAAATGAATTTGAGACGTTTTAAGGTGCATTTTGTTCCCAAAACTTAATTTTTTCACGACATAAAAATATAAATTGATATGAAAGGGTGTTCGGGGGCGAAGCCCCCTAGAAAATATTCTCTGAAGGTCATACATCATATTAGAGCAATTTTGAGACATAATAAAAAAAAAATGTATGGGAAAAACCTAGAAATTCATGAAAAATCGTGTTTTTGGAAGGTACTTTATAGGCATTGTTTTCCAAAATTTTATGTTTTTGATCAACCCAGTACCTGAGTCCAGTGATTTGAGCAACTCCAGTCTGCCCCGCAGGGAGATTTTTTTTGTTTAAACCCATTTAAATCAAAATTTTGACACTATGAGGACCACATTTTATAATTTTTTAGTTGAGGCTGACCCATTAGGGGGGGCCAAGGCCCCCCCGGCCCCCCCCGTGCGCACGCCTATGATGGTAGCTGATGGTGGTAGGTACAGTTCGTTTTTCCTATGTATGAACTCTCTACAGACCGAGACACCGTCAGTTGTTCTGTAAGGCCGAGAAAGACAACATTGCAAGGTGAGCGTGCAATGAAGTCTTTCTCGGCCTAGCAGAACAACTGACTGTGGCTCCATCTGGTGAGAGTTCAAATATAGGAAAAACGAACTGTATGCCAAAACAATTGTAGACATTTTGAAAAATACAGAAATTTGTCTGATTTATAATTTTCCGTAAATTAACATCTCTAGGTACCTACTACCTACCTATTTATTTACTGTTTTATTTTTGTTCATATATTGTTACATTTGTTAAGAGGCCTCTTTAAGTTAACGCACATTGTTCTGCAATGTGTTTTTTATCCTTGTATACAAAATTTTAAAAAATCAGATAACAGCAATCATTTCATTTTATAAATAGACTTAATGTCACACACTGGAGTATATTATAACTATCGCCCAAACTCAAAGTATTAAATTAGATAATCGTATTTAACACTATTTGCGGCGGGGTGGGAGCAGGGGGAATATCAAGCCATAAGAATTACGTCTCGGAAAGCACTCGCTAGTTTCCGGTCTAGTCACCTTGACTCTGCAGTCCATGCTGCACGTGAGCAGAAGATGTGCGGTCTGCGGGAACCATCGCATGGAGGAGATACCTTTGGTGTGTCCGGACCACGTGTGCACGTGGGCCTTGGGCAGGAAGCACTTCTCCGGCGGCGTGTCCGAGCGAAGGTTCACGCCCACGTCCTGCGGCGGGTGCAGGAACGACCGGCCTTGGTAGTCCACAGCGTCCTTGACTGTAAGCAGATGCATCATTAGACACTTCACTCTCGCAATTGCTTTGCAAACAAAATATACATATTTTGAAAATACCTGTATACAATTTGTCCAGGTTTAAGTAAATTTACTTTTAAGGTAAAGCTAAAGGCCGATGCACAATTGACGCAAACGGAAAACGCGGACGGACGACGGAGACGGATACGATGTTTAGGTATGACATATTCACTCTGACTGTTCACAATCGGAAGCAGACGGACAATGACTTTAACATTGTATCCGTCTCCGTCGTCCGTCCGCGTCGTCCGTCTGCGTCATTTGTGCATCGGCCTTAAGACGTTTTTCCTTAATTCAAAATATTGATTATATGGCAGAACAGTATCAAAACTTATTTCAAAAGAAAGTATTATTTCCAAAACTTTAATTTTTCATTGCTTTGATTGATCTCTTTTTTACAACGAAATGAATCAGGGGTAAATCTCTACATGGCTTTGAACTGGTGAAATGAAAAGATTACCTACGTATCTACAAACACATTGTTAAAATTATCAATAATATACAAATCTACAAATAATCTAGGTGGCTCAGGATTATATAAATTCACTTACAACTTGATTTTCTATTCGAGAAGTAAGGAACACGGATTCTTTGGTACTAGCCATAAGGGGGATAATGGAGGATATCACGGGGATATTTATATAAATAAATTATATTAAATTTGCTTTAGTTGTTTTTTATGGCTGAAAAAGTAAACTTGTAACTAAATTTCAATTTTAATTGTTTTTACTTTTTCACTGCCCTATGGAAACACGAACTTCAAAATAAAAAAAGTGTATCTAAAAAGTTTCCTGCCAGAAGTGGCTCCTTCACGTATCGCTTATTTGTTCGAATTGTAAAACATCAAAATATCTGGACAACCAAATTGCATAAGATATTTTTACTTTTTAGAAACCTCATCTGCTATAATAGCTGGATTCATCAATTGTAATAAATTCACATATCCACAGAAATCATACTCTTATTTATTGCTCATGAGGACCTTTAAGTGAAAATGGCAAATATTTTCAAACCCACAAAACTTTTCTTTAATTTAGTCAATAGATTTTCCTAGCTTCTGAATATCCCAGTTCTAAGATGTTCAGAGTACTAGTAGCAAAAGTAAACGTAGTATCAAGTAGGCAACAATTTCTATTCTCTAAAAGTGATTATAATAATGAATTCTAGGTTAGTTATAAATACATTGAGTGTCATATTTTTATAGTTCACTCTTCAGGGATCAAGAAACTGTCCAGAACACATTATCAGTGTCAATGAATTTGTTTCAAATACTAAAGGCACCCATACATAGAAGTTGGGTCTACAAGTTTTTATTTCACTGGTCAATCTAAATTGGAACTGGTTCAACTTGTGCTATATATAGGTAGTTGAGTTTGTTTGTGATCTGTGGTGAGTCAAGTGTAATGTCAATGAACATCATGGCAGAACGAGCAGTTCTTAACAATGCTTCAAATAAGAGGTAAAATGATTTTCCAAGTTCTCAAGTTATTATGATCATTGAATCATCCTAATGATTTTTATTTTCGTTCTTATTTTGACATGATGCAGTAGAGGTTAGTAGATCAATGTACTATTTGAAGGTAGCTGCACATTTGATTTTAATCAATCAAGATGTCAAAACAAGAACGAAATAAGAATCATAGATTTGAAGATCAAAAATCTTAGCTGTTTGTAAGAGAAGGCTAACAACTAGAGTAAAGAGTTGAGATTCAACTTAACTTGCTCAATCAATGTCAAAGTCAACATCTTTATCAAAATTTCAATGGAAATTATTTTGAATTTTGTCATTGGAATAATTTAGGTACTCTTTGTGCTCTTATCCAATGTATCAACGCATATTGTTGCATGCTGTGAGCAACTGTTTTCAAACATAAGATGTGGAATATTACTAGCTCAAACAGTTAAGGCTCCGTTCTCTAAGCAAGCGCTCGGCCGATTTAGCAAATTGAGAGAGAAAAATCGTATCCAAAAAAGTGCCTGCAACAAGCGGCAAAATCGCTCGCACTTGCACCACCTAGGTGCTACAAGCGCAAGCGATTTTGCCGTGTTTTACAGACTTATTTTTGGATACGATTGGAGACAAAAAGAATCGACGAAATTATTTGAAATTTTAACCATGATTAGATGAAAGACAAACTTAGGGTTATCCCTTGGTAGGTCTACATTTTTTATTTTTGGCTTCGTTATTTAGTAATAATTACCTCAGTGGCGGCTCGTCCATAAGGGCTAGTGGGGCTAAGCCCCACCAAGAATATTTAAGGATCACTGTTTTAAGTATTTAATTTTTTTCTAAAGAGTAATGTTATTGTATGAGAAATCATTTTTGCCAACATTATTTGTTAATTGGCGTAAATTAGTGAAATTATTTAACATCAGGGGCCACTGGATGTAGTCAAATATGATTTAAATAAACGCGCGTTGCTCTCGGCCAAACTCCCGCCTCTGCGTGTCGGACGTTCGGTTCAGTTCGGCTCGGCTAGGGGCTAGCCCGTAGGACGTTTACACTAATAGCAGTATTCTCCATGTCTTTTCGAGCTGAGCGTGACAAAATCGTGCTGTGTAATCGTGCCTCACCCACATATCACTCGAGACTACAAATCGTTCTATGGGGATGATCCGTCTTAGCCCTCTATGCACGATCGGGAGTTCGACAATAGCGCGTAGGCGAGCGAGATGCATGACATTGCGACAGTTTGTTTTGACTACAGGAGCGCTTGGAATTTTATGAGAAAATGATTCATAGTTTTAGTGTTTTTCGTCAGTTATGGCAAGACTTTGCTTGAAACTAGACGTGGTGTCGTGTGTAGGTATAGTATAATGTTGTGCTGTGCAAATTATTATTGATCATTATATTGAATCTTCTATTGACTTCATTTTCAAGTTTACCTTTGGAACAAAAGCTTGAAATCAAACGTCTGAACAATTCACAAATAACTAATAATAAACGAGATAGGTACCGAACTTCAATAAGAAAGTAATAATCAGGTAGGTATGTTCGGTACTACCTATTTGCAACGCATAGAGAGGGGAGAGCAAAGTTCCTGTACAAATAAGGTAAGTTGCGCCATGGTTGCGCGATTGTCTGACTTTCAATTTTCTATGTGTGAATAGCGTCGTTATAAATTAGCAGCCCCACCAATAAATGAAGTCACGAGCCGCCACTGAATTACCTAGTTGATTTTTAGTGAAAATTTTTATATTATCCTGTCTCAATGGGTGGCATATGAAATTTAATTTTAAAACCCTAAGATAGTCTTTTATCTAATCATGATTAAAATTTGAGATCAATTGGTTCACGGGTTTGTTCTCCAATCGTATCGGAAATTTCATAGTTTTGAGCGGTTTTGTTGAATAACCAGCACCTAATTAACAATGCAAGAAGCAAAAATGAAAAAGTGCTGCATACTAATATGTACAATCAGACAGATCATGTGAACATCCTTTCAAAGTTATGTACCCACTTACGAAACAATTTTTCTTTCTCAATTTTCTAAAACGGCCGAGCACTAGTATCACCTTAACTAAATCAAAAAGTTTCAAACCAATGAACATTGTACAAATGACCAATTGAATAATAATAAATGGGTCATTCACCATTCTACAGAAATCGGAACATTCTTGTCCCGGACTAGTTTAGACATGTTCCACAAAAAAATTTAATACTATACAATATTTTTTTTAATTTAAGATGTGGGGTAATGTTAATAATTCTTGTCAATAATATGCAATTAGTTGAATTTCTCATTGTATAATACTATGTTAATTAGCTCAAATGTCCTTTACATGGCTTGTCCCTGGACACATTTGGCAATATCAAAGCTGTATAGCAAAGTATTTACACATTCCAATAAGCTATTTTATACCCTATACTAACTGATCTTAAAATTATCATAAACTCATTAATTATTTTCTTAGTTTGTATTGTACGCCATTTTGAATGTCTGTCCCCAAGTTTTTTGTCTTTCGCGTGGATGGCTTTTCAACTTTGAATACCCCGCCAATTTGTGATAAAAATCTGGGGATTTTATTTTTATAATGTTGGCTACCACTGTATTACCCTAGGACACCAAGTGATAGGCTGCTGTGTAAACAGTTTTGAAGAGAAAAATTTTTCCATGTTACAAAACAGGCGCGTGTTTTTAGGAAAGTCTTTCCCATGGCTACCCCTGCTGATGATCTTAATTATATATTGTAAATTTTTTAATCAAAATCCGTTCGTAGTGATGTATTGACAAGTCTTAAGCCGCGTTTACAACAAAATTAACGTTCGAAAATTAAGAAAATTAACGCAATTTCAATTTTCAAGCCAATGTAAACTTATGGATTCGTTCACAACGAAATTTTGTAAATTAACATACGCCAATTTCACCTCAAAGTTGACCAACTTCCTACTTTCAAGTCGAACGTTAAGTGCGTTAAGTGGCGCATGCGCACGGACACTTCTTCACATCTTACTCACAGCTGTTCGCGCTGGCCGGCGCCATCTTGTTTTACGTGTGTGTTATTTTTCCGAAGTGGTTGTGAACGAAAGTGGAATTACGTTAATTTTGCAACGTTAATTTTCGAACGTTAAGTTGTTGTAAACGCGGCTTTAGCCTCTTGCACTAGCAAATGTACATGGCGCCTTTCCTCCATGGCACTTCAACCTGAGAAATGTCCCTTTCATGGACAGATGGACTTGTCTTTCTCATGGATATTCAGGCACTAATTAACCAAGGATTCTAATAAACCTACCTTGATCTTGCCCTTTGATATATTATTGATTGGGAGCACTTACATGACATGTTTACAAAAAATTAGCCAATTCTGACTTAAAATATTTTTCATAATTTAAATTATATTCAAAAGTTCCAATTTCTGTGGAATGACCCAAATATCTGTCACCCGTTTCCAACACAATGTCGGGTCGGGGGTGGAATTCCACCATCAATGTTGGGCCTTCTCTTCAGTGAAGTCGGGTGGACCAATTGAAATCAATGTCAAATTGAAACTTAACTTGAGGTTGAGGTTGATGTCAAGTCCCAATACTTCTAATAACTCTATATTATTTCAGGAAGAAGTCTCACCCCATACTGCTATCTCTCCAGCGGTAAGTTTACAAAGCATAAACACACATCAACAAGCAGTTGTACTTACTGTGTAGAACGGTCTTCTCTTCAATTGGTTTGTCATCGGTTTGTTTCCCACGTTTCTGTCTCTTAGCTAAGATCTCTTCAAGTTCAGCCGCTTCCTCTTCGTTAGGTTTCATAGTCCGCTTCTCATCAACGAACCCGCCCCACGGGCCAAGGAAACCGCCAATGTCGGATGGATTGTCGTTTTTTGTACGTTTTCTCTTGTCCAGCGGGCGTTCCTTGCTTGACTCAAACACTGTCTTGCATTCCTCTTCCTTGTCCGCTTCCACGACACCTACAATGCGGGTCTGAACAACGGCATTGTCTACTGTAGGGTCCAACGCATAACCTGGAATGTTACATGAAAACACGGTTTAGAAAACAGAACTATACTTAGTTCATTTTACAAATAATTTTGTAGGAACCTTGAATTATTATTTTTGGGCGATGTATAGTCTGGTCATCAATTCAATGAATCTTTCTGAATATAACGAGTAATCAAAAGGGCAAGAACAGACCGGGTAACCTACTACCTATTCTATATCTTTTATTAGGTACGGTCTATCACATTTTGAATTAGGATGACGCCGGTTCGAGTCCGGCCGGGGTCACACTTTTTATATTTTTAATTTTCACAAGTTCTAATAATTCTGTCTATAACCATAGAGTTATTTTAATTCATTTTTTGCGTAATTTACCTAGTCCTACTATATTTATGCAGTGAAACGAATTCAGTCAATTATATAGAAGGACCCAAGTGATAGCAGATGACAGAGCTCATTAACTCATGAGGTTTTGTGCAAAAATAATCGAAATCAAGTGTGATCGTATCGTAAAATTGTAAGTGCGATCCTGTTACTGTGCGATGTAAGTTTTTCCTGAGAAAATTAACAAATTTAAAAAAGTACATCGTTAAAACAGTAAAGAACAGCACAGCTTATAGTCTCATACACAGATTCTTATTATTAATTCCTCCTTACCGAAGCTAGTGAATGTACGTCGCTGATTTTCAAATTGAAAGTCGCTCATGTTGGCTTGTTCCACGAAACCGGACAACATATTCCTGGGGGCCTTCTGCTGTCGGGTTTGAAACGGGTTCTGAGGGCCGACTTCGGGTGCAAATAAGTCCTCGTATTTGATGTTGTGCATTATCTCCTTGGTCGTAGACTCAATCGGCTGAATGGATTTCACTGGCCCCTAGAAGAGAAATTAGTTGTGTTGTGGATTTTCAAATCTTTTGTCACATTCTCATGCTGATACTGAATCCTAGAGACAAAGAGTTTATTGTCTGGAACTTGAGGTATACTTGGCCAGAATAAAAACGGTATTCAAAAAAACTGATTGGCTGATAAAGATTTGATGTCATCATCCAAAATGAGCATTTTGCAGGAATTTTAACTACTACCTATTAACAGATTTTTTATGACTTTTAGGATATTTTTGTGAATATGATGAGGATTTGGGAATATGTGGGCACATTTTATGGAGTAGGTAAGTTGAGAATTTTCACATCTCTGTCTAATCCTGTTCATTTTGAATACCGACCTATTAATTTTTTACCAATTTTGGTCATGACAAGTCAAGTTTACAAAAGCACTGAAAACTCCACTGAATAGCCTGAAACAGCGACAGGTGTTTTACAAAGAAAACGTGTTTCAAATTCTAGTAGTAACCCAAATTAAATCTGTTCTCAATGTATTCTTGTCATGCCTGGTTCACCAGGCATATTCAAAGTTGAAGCATGAAATTGTTCAAAGTTGAACAATTATTCAGTGGTTCACTGTGATGTTGACACCAATCTGTAGATTAGGTCTATGGGTGAAGCTGGACTACGGGGTTGGGCTGATACAATCCACGTAGGTCACCCATGTCGGTGAGATGCCAAACGCGAATGGGCCCCCTAAATAATGCATGACCCTAGGATCGAAATGTATCCTACTAGGTAGAAGAATTGACCTGTTTTATCTTTGACTAACACCTCTATACCGGGATATGAAACTGCCATGCCAATACCACTATAACGCACGGCCCTCGTTTGTACCATTGCGTGACACTCTGATCCCGCCTCCCGGGCGTCCAGATCCGTCAGATTTTGACACAGCATACAAACTTATTTCCGTTATGAAAACTCAGTAGACCATGTCTAGTACACTTTTCAATCATCTAAGAATGTATTGCTCACATGTTTTGTGAGATTAAGATATTTAGGTAAAAGTAGTTTGGCGTAATTCATTCGCATCTCTAGAACAAGTTGCTACGGAAGTCCCGCCCCCTCCTTCTCTAGACGTGCTGTGATTCGCGTGCGGCATTTTTATTTGACTACAACCGTAGTGCCGTGAAAAGTAAACGATTTGCTTATCCCCAGTTTTGATTGTCAATGGTTTTATGTTGCGATTCATTGTACTGCTTCATGGTGACAGCAGTGAATTCTTTGGTCAATGTTGAAGGTCACAATTTTACACCAAATTCCGGCTTTATAAAGACCCTACCTAGCTACGATAATTCTGTTTACGATTAGATAATGTAGGTAAGGTCTAACTATTTAATACACGACCATTGTTGTCCTGTGTCACTCATGTTTCCCTGCAATTTGGTATTATGTGAGACGATATCAGCCGTACGCTTGAAGAATTATATACCTATAGCTACGTACGTCAGAATAAGGCTTTGTCATCATAGGTAGGCAGGTATACATCAACGATGGACTTGCGAATCCAAAACAAAGCGTTTGTCAATGGACAAAGTAGGACAACCTGCTTTTAATAATCTTCCCACCTTCATGTGCATTGTAATATACCTATTGTAAGAAAAATATTTCATACTCACTGATGGGACAACGTGTGGTGCTGCACAGATTTGCATTTTATTCTGAAGTGAAGAAATAGTTTTCCCACTATCTAATGGCTTCAAATGTGAGGTTATGTCATCAAGACTTTTCTTCATTTCCAACTTGGAATCGCCATCCTCGTCACTGCTACCATACTGTTGTAGTTCAAACATTTTAGACTTATAAATAATAGAACTATAAATATTTTACACGCACAATAATCACAGTTTTAAAACGCATCAATAAAGCTTAAAATTATGACGCCATATTTACTGTGCTTCCACTTTTGTGCTGCCAACTCCTCGAAAACGAATCTGTCAACTGTGTGAAGGTAGGAGCATCTGTCAACAACATGAACTGTCATTTTTGTTGTGACTTTTTATGATTGCTACGGCAGACGGCAGACTTTGCGATTACTTTGCCTGAATTTTAGGTATATTATTTTAATGTAAGTACATGTTTCCTTTTTATTATTAGTATTACTTGGCAGTAACAGATACTCCCACCCTGGAAATGTTACGCCCTACATAACCTTCAAATTGATATTGACTTGAAAATGATAGTGAGAGCTAGAGCCTAGATACTTGTACAGAATCTTGACAAAATTCATTGCAGACCTACCGGCTATTCTGTAAAGTGTAAACTCCATAAATCTCCTTCCCTGATTGTTGACAGTAGGTTTGTTCGTACCTGCTTGGATCATGTGATTGTGTTCGTCTAGGTCGGCCTACCTACCTACAGATGGAGTTGGAGTTCAGAGCAAGCTCGACGAACAGACCTACTATTTACAAAATGCATTGTGTAGTTTTTCAACTGGATTGCACTGAACCATGTGACTGAACTGAACACTGAGTTCGTGTGCTCGACCGATTAAGTGCGATTGCACCTGCCTCCACCAAGACAATGTTTACGTGTTTGGCTGGGGCGTAGTGTTCGCTCTCAGTCTTCCACTGACGATTCTTGGGTAGGGTTGATCAAGTTTGACCATAAAAGATATTTTTTGCGGGTTTTGACGCAAGGGATCAAGGTGCAGTAACTGACTCAGTATTTTCTTGATAAAGCAAAGACAAATATTTCAAAATTAGCTTTAATTGTCAATAACTTTTGAAAGTCTTGATAATCATGAAAGATGTGTATTTGATCTGACAAACGTTTCATTTTTACTTTTCCAATGAGACGATTCTAAACTGGTTTACGTGTGACCACTGGAAGTACATATGTCAAAATTGTGTGCAAAGTTTTATAGGCATTTAATTAATGTGACCTGCAGAGTTCAGGCAAAAACATACCAACAGAAAAATAACCTTTTAGAGTAGGTAGTAGGTACAGAATCACTTAATTATTTCAGCTCATTAGATCTCCCTCGGTTATTCGACCATTGAATCAAGAAATTTTGCAGAATTACTTCATCATGATACAAGTGCTCTGGCATTGATGACAGAAGAGATGGATCCCAGCTTTTCATACGAGGAAGAGAACTGTCTGTACGACGTTGCCCGCATCACCGATCCGTTAGAGATCAAGGAGGAACGGAAGCCAGATCTCCCACTGCTGAAACTCGAGCTGTTCTCGACATCGAATCAGACTCGGCTGTTCGGGGAGGTGAGCGTATTAGTGAGAGGAGCGTATTATAGTGAGAGGAGCGTATTATAGTGAGAGGAGCGTAGTAGTGAGAGTAGCGTACTCTAGTTAGAGGAGCGTATTAGTGAGAGGAGCGTATTATAGTGAGAGGAGCGTATTAGTGAGAGGAGCGTATTATAGTGAGAGGAGCGTATTAGTGAGAGGAGCGTATTAGTGAGAGGAGCGTAGTAGTGAGAGGAGCGTATTATAGTGAGAGGAGCGTATTAGTGAGAGGAGCGTATTATAGTGAGATGAGCGTATTAGTGAGAGGAGTGTATTATAGTGAGAGGAGCCTATTAGTGAGAGGAGCGTATTATAGTGAGAGGAGCGTATTAATGAGAGGAGCGTATTATAGTGAGAGGAGCGTATTAGTGAGAGGAGCGTATAAGTGGAAGGCTACTCAACTAATCCTATTCAACACCAAAAACGAAGCGGCAAAAATTAAAATCTTGTGATAGGGGAAACATGGGCACGTCACTGTTACAGGAATTATGTAGCGAGTTCGGTTCATGTTTCTTCTTCTTCTTCTTTTCATAAAGGATACAATCCTGTTTTTAACCAATTTATAATGTATTAAAGAGAATTCTTCCATCTTTTTTTTCACCCTATTCTCCTCCTGCCTCGGGGACGATGGTCTCTTGCTACCCTCACTAATCGCTCCGGCTCCATCCTTGTCACATGATCATCCCTCAAAACTCTTCTCTCATTAACCCATACCACCACATCCGTAACTCCACAACTGTCCCTTATGTTCTCATTTTGTACTCTGTCCATTCTGGTTTTAACCATGATTCTTCTGAAGAAATTCATTTCAGTTACCTGAGATTTGTATTACAAAAATGCAAAATAAAACACACATTTTTGTGTACATCAGTGTCTACAATCAAATAACTGCAATCGGCATTCTTGTAACAATAGGTAGTAGTACATCCAAAGTACATCTAACATCACACATTTTCTTGTCAAAACTAGAACTTGATTCACTGATTGAGATTTGACTTTGTTTTGAGCACAGTCGTCTGGAAGAAGTGGTGTCATTTACACCTTATTTATTAGTATTCGGCATGCAATAGCTATCTGCTCAATATTCTAGGCTAGGAACTTAGTTTATTATTGTCAATGCCTACTGTTTGTTTGCAGCATTTTTCATCAAAAATGCTTCTGAATGTATTTTTATCTTTGAAAATAAAATTACGTTAGATTTTAGATCAGAATTTTCTTTGGGTCACTAGTAAATACCTGCGTAATTTTGATTCGTACTGAGTATTTTGCTTCGAATGATGTTGTGATAATTTAAAGTTTATACCAGTAGGTACTCCAAATTCTATGCTGGTTTCCTTGATCTGGCACAATTTACATTTTTCCTTTGAACCAATCAAAGGATTGCTTTCAAAAATTGTGCTGTATAGTGTGAATAAGTGTGCCAAAATTCAGCTCGGCTTTTAGATACCTAGAAAAACAAAAAGAAACTTGCTGTTGCTAAGTACCAAAGTATTGCATGGTGCTCTTCTCGATCGCTTACATCATGTTTGCTTCCAGGATGTCGCCTTATCGCCGCCGGCTGTTGAATACGTCGCCTCGCTTCATTCCTTCGACCTCGTGACAAAGCAAAAACATGGAGCTTCAATGAGCGACGGGAACTACAAGATGGAGATCATCGAGCACTCGGTGGACGAGAAGCCTCCGTTGTGTGCCACTTCAACTCCTGTCGGACATCTTGGCTTGAGTGAAGCGAGTGAAAACATAGCCAATGAGATGTCGTCGTTCTGTGACACTTCGATGCCCATGTTACTACCTTGCGGAATGAGTGAAGCGAGTCAAAACGTAGCCAGCGATGAGTCCTTGTGGTGCTTCGCTTCGAGCCCCATGTTCCTGCTCAGCGGTATTTGTGAGCCAGGCGAAATCATGACCAATGAGCAGCCTTTGTGGTGTCTCACTTCGACCCCTATGTACATGTTTAGTGAGACGAGTGAACAAAGTCAAAATATGGCCAATGAGATTGAGAAGCCTCTGAGAATCACTTCAACTCCTGTACCACTTTCTAAACCTTCTGATTTCTCTGAGCCTAAACCAAGTCAAAACGTAGCCCATGAGAAGCCCCCATATGCCACTGTGTCACTACCTGAATTAAGTCAAAACATAGCCAAAGACTTTCCTTCCGTTGTTACTCATGATTTTGTTCTTCCCGTAAACGTTCCTGCTGCTCCGTCGAACGTACCTCTTCAAGTTATGCGTAAATTCAGGTGTAAAAAGTGTCTGATGAGCTTTGAACTGAAGCAAGATTATCAGAATCATCGTAAAACGCACAAACCGGTGAAGCGATTTGCGTGCTGGGTCTGCGCAGGTACGGGACAGAAGCCTGTTCGAAGGCGGGAGAGTGTTTTGACGCGCCACATGAAACGGAGACACGACGGGGAAAAGCCATTCCGTTGCGAGACTTGTGGACAGTGCCTGAGCGCGTACAAGTCGTTGACCAATCATATCAACAATATACATTACAATGAGACTCGCTTCAACTGCTGGATTTGCAAACGACCTAGTAATAATGAATTAGCTTTGTTCAGACATATGAAACAATATCACGATGGTAAAAATCCATTTTGTTGCACAATTTGCGAGAGATTATTTCCTACATTCCATACTTACAATCGACACTTTTGTATTAAAAGGCCCGATGAAGGATTTAGCGAAGATAAGTGTCTGAAATGTCCAGATTGTACGACGGAGTTCAAATTCTATGTCGATTTACAACGACATGTTATGGAGGAGCATTCCGAATCTGTTTCTGTCAAATCGGAAAAGAGTTTCGAGAGAGAGAAGTGTCTGAAGTGTCCAGGATGTCAGATGGAGTTCAAATTTGATCTTGATCGTCGCCGTCACATCAAGAAGAAACACTTTAATTCCTTTGATTTGAAGTACGCCGTCGAAAGTAGTTTCCAGGAAGAGAAGTGCGTTAAATGTGTAGAGTGCCAAATGGAGTTCAGATTCGATCTGGATCTCCAACGCCACATCAAGAGTACACACGCCACCGACACATCGGTTCAGTGCGAGACCTGCGGCAAATGCTTCCGTCGCAAGGACTCCCTGCTCGCTCATTCCTGCGTCTCGGCTCCGGTCCGTTACGACTGCTCACTGTGCGACAAGAGCTACGCCAAGAAGCGTACCCTCTCCTGGCACATGGCCGACCACCGCGGTCTGCGTCCGTGCCCCTGTGCGGTGTGCGGCAAGCGGTTCCTCTGCAAGTGGACTCTGCGGCATCACGCCAAGACGCACTCCGCCGCGCCCGCAGCAGCGTTCAAGTGTCTCATCTGCGAGAGGAGTTTCAGGCAGAAGAAAGCTCTGAAGTACCACATTCAGTGGCACACGGGAGCTAAGCCGTTGCAATGTCACATCTGTCAGGAGAGGTTTACGAATAGAACAAATCTCAATTTACACCTGAAGCTGCACTTGGGAGTCCGGCCGTTTAAGTGTGATGCGTGCGACAAATGCTATGTTAACAAACCCAGGCTGGCGAGACATATTAGGAAAAGTTGTGGAAGAAGTCTGTAGTAAAACGGACATGTGATGAACCCAGGCCAGTGGTATTCTATTTTACTTTCAGTGTGTTCTAAACTGTTGCAACTTGCAAAAATTCATGAACATTTTCTTCATAGATGACAGAAGGCTGTGCGTGAGCAGATTTATTCTCAATATCTTCTATCTTGTCCTGCATAAAACATGATTACCATCAACATAACTTAATTTTGAATATATTTTTGTAGTTCTGATTTCCCAGTTGCTACCTATGATCACCACACTTTATAATACCTAGTTTTTTTTTGTTATTGTTCTATTTTGAGTTTGTTATAATATAGGTTTCTCTCATCATTTTTAGAGGAAATGTTACAAATATGCAGCTGTATTTAAAATTGTGATGACTTTCTTCTAGTCTTTCAGTTACAAGAACAAATAAAAATTTATTATTGAAATAAGTAGTAGGACATAAAAAAGTTTATGTATCTACTCTCTCTCTAAAATTTAATCAAAATGAGAAACTTCGAAATGAAGTTTTCTAGTTCAAAAGTAAATTATATTGGTATTCAATATTGTGCAGAGTTTTGTGTCATCTCATTATTTCCATTCCAGCTTTTGTGTCGTGGATTTTTTAATCCTTTTGAAAAACGCGGCATCATTCAGAAGTACCAACGGCAGTTGTAAAAAGTAAAACGCTCTTTGGTTGGTTGCCAACTTGACACCAAACAGTTGACAGCTGACACTTCGCTTCACAAACTGCTAGAAGTAATTTTGTGATACTTTTTATATTATTATGTAGTAAGCCGAATCGAGAAATTGTCACGCCGAAGCCCAATACATTGCTCTTGTTCCTAAATCAGTAAATATTGAATTGGTTATTAGTAATCAACCAGAAAACAAGACAATATCTCAGCATAACCCTACTTTCAACAATAAATGAAGATGGTAGAACCTACAACTGGCACGTTGCAAGCATTAACACTGGATGAAGACGAAGTCAAGGATATCCCACCAAGGAATCTTATAGCAGTTAATGTACCAGAGAAAATCGTTCTTTGTGTGGATGTAACTGAAGAACAAACCGCCGTTGTGACACCGTTTAAGTTTGGCGATGGAACTCTCTTAACTCCCTTGGCCATGATCCAGAGACTGGTCGAGATGTTCATGTTCGGTAAATCTAGCATCAATAAAAATCATGAGTTTGCTCTTGTTGTTTTAAAGGGCGAAGAAACTCTCTGGATTACTAACTTTACCAAAGATCCTAAACGTATCACTCGAGATTTGAAAGATATCTCGGCTTTCAAACATGGAGGTCCCACATTTGATATGACAATGTTGTTTGATGTCTTGAAAGAGAACCTACCATTGCCAACGCAGACTGTTCCTGATTTTGTCCCAAGAGTAATTCTTATCTACGGTCGAGCTAAGTGTGTCCCTTCATTTTTTATGGGGCGTGGCAGTTTTGATGATCTCATTCAGTGCCCATTTATCACGTTTGATTTGCTGTATATCCACGAAGAGAGATCGGAAGAAAACCAAGTTGATGATATCTGCGAAATACTAATGACGGCATTGGATCCTCAAGGCTATTCATATTTATTTCAAGCCGTGCGGAACCCCAAGTTAGTTCATGACTGCATGGCCAAGTTACTTGCGCATCCTCTACAGCGACCAATGCAGCAAAATGCAGTGTATAAATTTGAGCTCTTAAGTAATAGCCAAAACATTTGAAAGTCTGCAATCAAACAATTGGTGGAGGGAACAGTTTACTTACTACCATGAGTCCATGACCTAGCTTCATTATGTTATTATTATTGTGAAATGGATTTTGAAAGATCGTATTTTCAATCATGTCATACCGCCTGTGTTTGTGACGTTTATTAAGAATTCATAATAAATCTGTAATGGAAAATGATTTATACCTACATGATGTTGTATCTGCCCATGACTTATTTGTTTACTTAAGTTATTCCTTTTACATGCCAGGCAAAATATTGGCACTTATGTTGCAAATGCATTTCCATAAATCGATTTCCATACCGATATTATTTTGATACTAGAGGGTCCCGTCATGTATAACATGACCAATGCGCACCAGTGAGGTATGCATAAATATAAAACGACAGCAATATTTGTCAGCAGATTGTGCGTCGTTAATACACACGTTACGTAATTAACAGACCAAATGCCCAACAAAATACGTAAATGAGGTACGAAGGAAGGCAATTTAATCATACCTATTATGGTAAATCAATTACAAGTCTTCAAATGTAAACCATGACCATGAGTATTAGTAAGAAAATTAAGAAAATGTATAGTGTCATAATGCGCCGTTAAAATATAGGTGAAGTTGATATCGTGACCCGATACATACGACACATTCTTTATTTGTGATACCAATTCATAGTTTGCACGTGACACCATCTCATTGTTGAGAGGCCATATTGGTGTAACGTGTCAGAACGGCTGTCAATCTGTGTTTCGGTATTGTGGTGATATAATGGTTACCTGTGCAATAAACTGCAGAAGAAATTCTTATGGGTATAAAACCACCTCATATACCAAATAGCTTTGATTAACCGCTTATAATTAGCTTAAATCGACTTGACATCTGTAAAATGGTTGAAATTTACTTTTTTACATTGTTGATGAAAAACAAATGAAGCTCGTGCAAACTATGAATACAATTGGTGAGCTTCATTATATCCGTTTCTCTGAGGTCAGAGGTAGGTATAAGAGCGGAAGGTCATATGTTTTGGATTTCTCAGTGCACACTTTTGGAATGGTAATCAAGCTCTATAAGTACCTACCATTTGACTGATGTTAACAAATACAGTTATATTGAAGTATAGGTACCTTTACTTAAGGCCCATGTCACCATTACAAATATGATTGGTTGAAGAATTCAGCTCAGAATTACTGGTTATTGAGATCACTTTAAGAATCATTAAAATTGACTTCCGCCCATCTGCCTCTAAGGTACCTATCAGTATGCAATGTAAAAATTTAAGCATTGATGTTTAAAACATTACCAACAGTAACTTGACGTCGTTTACATGACTCAATACATACCACTCTTAGTAAATAAGAAACGAAGGAAAATTATTTCCCAAGAAAATGTAAAATATAATCCATCGACTTTGGTTTGATCATGTTCACGGCCTACGAAATTCAGAGCAAGAGAAAATAAGAAAAATAACATTTGAAGTTTCTTGCCGAGATGACGTTTTTAATGTCATGTGCTGGTTTGGACCGTATTAGTATCTTATTATGAATTTATTATAATTACAAAAGGATAAGGTGCTCGTCTGAGGTGAGTTTCGGTTATTAATTTATACACAAAAGGCAGAAGATGTAATTTTAGACATGATGGCAATAAAACGCCTCCATCTTAGTTATAGTTTTCAATATCAAATCGAAGCGCGCAACCGTTCCTGACACACAGACAGACAGAACTGGGTAACTATAAGTAAGATTTCAATATATCAATACTTTATATATTCAGGTATCGATATTTCGATATTTTTTTGATATCGAAATATATTGATATTTTCTCCACCCCTAATTGAGATTATTACCTACAAATCATTCTCTCCTAATGGAAATAATTCGGGTCTCAGAATGCAGATCTCTGATCTCCACATTTGAAGCAAAAGGTTGGATGACCTTTTCAATGAATGATTCTTCACGAGCTCTAATCATAATTTTGATATGCATTGATGATTTTAGTCCTACATTTTTATCAGTGTGGCGGGGAAGGGGGGGGGGGGGGCTTAAGTAAAGTTCAAAACAGTATAATCTCAAATTAACACAGGGAAAACTTTCCCATATGCATGACTGACAACATTGGTAGGTCTGGGTAAACTTTTTGTCTGCATTATTTAATTCCAATTTCTTCAGCAGAACTCTAGATTTTTTCAGGAAATTACATTAAAAACGCAACATATTGCTTTATCATAATTTTCCTAACATTTTGAAAGACATTGTGCCCTTGTATTGTTTCCTTTAAAGTAGAAAAGGAAACATTGATTGTTGACTCCGGGCTGGGGGGAGGGGGCTGACTATCATTCACTTACAATCTTATTATTTATAGTGCACTCGACATAATCAATTTGCAACTTATATAGCGTGATAATATTAGGGCAGGGACTTCCGCCCTTCTGCTTCTGTGTACAGAAATGTTACCGCATGAATACTAACACGTCGAATCTCAGCTCAGTCTCTAAAATGTACCAATTTCCTCGGAAGAGGGTCAAAGGTAACTAATAAAATATAAAACATCTCTTCCTATACCTCTCGCTCACGAATGTCTATAATGATTATATAGATTGTGTAAAAGACAAAATGTTGTCATAGTGCCAATTTCTCTGGTCACTTTAATTTTTCATTAAATTTAATCTTTATCACAGTCTTCGACTGTGACCCAAATGTGAAGAATAGTTGTGGACACCCACAGTACATGATAGTCCTCCGATGTTTGTTTAATCGAACATCCTTCTTACAAACATATTTTGATTTTATCAAAATTTTATTTAATTTATTTCATATCAGAGAATTCTCACATTGTTTTTGCACCCATTGTTCAAAATTACAGAAACAACATACCGGTGGGATGAAAACACTGAATAAACTTTGGTACAAATATCTAGCTGTGTTCTAGCAAATGTTCAATTCAACCTCTTGTGAGCTTTGAGTCACTGAAGGGGATATATAGTCACACATGAAGACCTCTTCGGAGCAGCAAGTAAGTCCATGGGGATGGAATGTTACAAAAATAACAATTTGCACTAGATCAATAGGGGGGGGGGGGGGGGAGCACCATGCGAGTCAGGGTCGCACAGCCCCGGACTGTTTTATCATTTCAGATATGAATTTGGTGAGTTTCTACTGGATTTTGACGATATTTTAAGCTTATTTTTATTTCGGCAAATGAGACAGAAGCTAAAAATGACAAATTATCTGGAAATAATATTATTTTGAAGACATAGTACTGTTTTTAATCTATCATCGGGAGATGGTTAAATGGAAAAATAAGCCATGATGGAACTATATTCCCCATGGAGGGATGCCATCCCTCCCAAATAAGACCACTGGGCACGGAAGCTTTGGCATTTAGTCTCTCAAGGCACATTGAGCTTCAGAAACTCTGTCTCAATATCTTGATGGTAGATGACGTGGAAGTGGCTTGGTCATGGAGCTTGTCAAAGACGGCGTCTGTCGGTCTGTCAATCCTCGCCCTGGTGATGAACTCCGAGTACCACGTGACCACGCTAGACCGGGTCCGCGTGAAGAGGGCGACGTACTTCCGCCTCCACACGTCGCCGTCGTCGCTGTGGAACAGATGGCAGCTGCCCTTGACGCAGGCGCAGTAGCTGACGGGCGAGGCGAGGTACACGTCCAGGTCGACGCAGTCCGGGACGACCTCCTTCAACGCCCACCGCGGCCCGTCGATCGCCGCCGTCAACTGCCTCCCGTCCGCGCTCATCGACTGCGACACGAGTTGCGCGAAGCCCAGCCTGTACTCGGGACAGTAAGCAGCCACACTCTTGTCGCGCGCGTCCGTGTAGAGGGCGATCACCTTGCGAGCGCGCTTGATCTTCCTGGCCTCGCTCAAGTTCAGTTGGGTGAGAAACAACGACAGCATCTTCGTTTTACCGGAGACGATGTCCTCCTCCAGGAATAGTGGGAGCCTGTAACAGAAAGCGACCCAGCTCCAGAAGCGCGCGATTCTCTCTCGATCCCCGTAGTTGACTGTCGGGACGTTGGCGACGTAGAGCTGGATCTGTCGCTGCGCGTGGGGCGTCAGTGTCACGCACTGGCGCGCACTCTCGACGACCATGCCGTGGAACTGGATGCTCGTCGTCGGCTCGAGGACGCTGGTGTCCACGTCGACGCCGACCCCGAGGTCGATGCGCAAGTACACCAAGATCTCCTCGACGGGGAGGTTCACGCCGTGGACGAGCCACTCCTCGAGGTACGTCACCGTGTAGACGTCGAACTTGGCCTCGAGGAGGTGGCCGACGACCTCCGCCCAGCGCTGCATGATGTAAGGCGCGCGGATGTGCTGCGGCGGGAGGCGCGTCATCGCGAACCTCCGCTCGCCGTAGAGGACGCCGCAGTACTTGCGCGAGTCCTCGTGCACCTTGAAGCAAAACATAACTTTTTACTAAAACATTACATTACTTTTTACATTACAATTTACTTTAAATTTTGGTGATATTCTTTACAATATCAACGTTTTCGTTTTCGTTTTTACAACGAAAATCAACGCTTCTCGTGTCAAGTTTCTGAGATAAATTGACTTGTCTCCCTATGTTATCTAAATTATTGCCAATGAAAATCGTGTCATGTTTTCGGCTATAATGAAGATCTAATTCTGTACACTATCTATAAACTAGAGGGAGGGACCCGCTTACAAATTGTAAGTTGTGTGATTCGCATTTATGATTAATTTATCACTAACTACCAAAGTTTGGGAATTGTTAAAAAGCGTCCTTCCTGACGGTTTTGTTCGTGGTATTACCTCAGTCGACAGGCAAATGCTGGGAAGGTATACCCAACTAATAGGCAGTGTTTTTCCTTATCTAGATAAAATTATCTAGATAACTCATCTAGATAACTTTCTGTTATCTATTATCTTATCTAGATAAATATTTCATCATTTATCTATTATCTTATCTAGATAAATAAATCTGTTATCTATTATCTAAATCCCAGATAATAGATAACAATAATTTTATATTGCTTTTCAGCCAAATTAATTACACAGTGTCTAAAAAAATGTATTTTATATTAAATATTATCCCGCGATCTATTCAAATCTAACGATGTCGTCGCTCACTGCCTTCTTACCGCCACTAAAGCTAGCTCCACCCCCTCCACCGCCTACTCTTGCGCGAGAAGAAGTCGGCCGGCTCGTCTCATGTCGTGTCGTGTCGTGTCGTCAGGCAGCCATTGTATGTTTATGTTTTGTGTGTTTCACGTGTGTAAATAATATCATATAAATCGTACACCCACAATATCTTTGATCCCGTCGATCTTCAGGATTTGTCACGGTTGGTAAGTACTGTCAATATTACGTAACATTAAAGATATGTTGTCTGACCATGTCAGTACGCTAGTAGAGGTAAGAAAAGTAAAGTACCTACCTACTGCGTACCTAGGTATAGACATTGATTAAAGAACTGTTCTTTAATCAATGGTATAGACTATAGTAATCGGTTAACCATTTTATTTGAGGTAGTTATTATTTGTAATCGGCCACTAGCGTCGAGTCTACGATATTATCTTTTATTTACTCTCTTGGTGACCTTGGCCTGGCTATTTCAAGCATAAGTGAACAACACGCCTATAGAGGTAGGGTAGGTAGGTACCTACCTACACCCCAAGACGTGATACCTAATTGACGAATACGATGAACAGTATAGTCTGTACTCGAATTACCGTCAATATTTTGTTGAATGGAGAAATAATTATTATGTATGAGGTGGTTGGTTGGTTCTTATAGTCAAACCCTCCAATCCCAGGTGCTCGAAATCTGTGTTTACGTCTGAATAATCAAGTTTAAAAAATGACTTTTTGGCAAGCAATCTATGAGTCCGTGGGGGTATAGGTACATTTTTTATATAGTTTTTTTAAGTAGGAATATAAGGTAGGTACACTCCTGGACACTGAATTTTGTCCGTGCTCAATGTTTCAGCGACTCTACAGCTGGTATTTATTATTTGTTTTAATGTTATACCTACCTACATTTCAAATATTTGTTATTTTTAACTATTAATTTTAAATGTAAATTACATTAAAATAAATAATAAATACCGGCTGTAGAGTCGCTGAAACATTGACCGCTGACCAAATTCAGTGTTCAGGAGTGTACCTAGTGTAATATTACACCTACATTACCACCCCCCCCCCCCCCCCCCCCCACCAGTACCACCACTCACACTTGTGAATGTAATAGGTAGCTAGAGTAGGTGTACTTACTTAATCAACAAACAAACATTTATTTACTCATCAAATAATCAAATATCAGACTTATCTCATTAACCTACAGATTAGTATTTTACCTGTTTCACTTTCCTGTCCACAGGATTCAGGTCACAATACGATGGATAGTGAGCGCGAGGAAGATGTTGACAACGAATTGGAAATGGAAGCATGCTTGCAACCACCCAACAGCCCAATTGAGCCAAGTCAACACCGAACGCGAATAAATCCATTTGCCAAAAAAACCGGGACTCGTTATACCACCAGTGCCACTACATCATCTACGACTCCAACCTCTGCTGATGCAGAACCCAGTTCCATAGAGCTACGGGAGGATTCACTGCCAGTGCCAGCAGTTCTTGATGGAACTTATTTTCGAGTGACAAAATTCGACAAGAAAACGGGAAAAATAACAGCAGCTTGCTTAAATTGTCCAAAGAAAGAGATCCTTGGTTCGTCCACATCAACTGGTAATTTTATCAGTCATGTCAAGCACATTCACAGTTCATTGATGTCGAAACTGCGGAAGCATATAAGCACCAAATCGCGTGCCGCTTCTGTGTCGAAATCTGGAATCTCCCAAGTCCAAGGAAAGAAACGTCCCAACTTGTTCGAATCAAACAATAAAGGGAAACCCTGTACACAAGAGGAGGCGGAAGCAGTAATAGAAAATTACATCATTCAGGAAATGAGGCCAATCAGTACTGTGGACAAGCAGCCTTTTCGTGACATGGCCCTCACACTTAGCCGAGGAAGTAACATTGTTATCCCAAAGAAGAAAGGATTTCTATCAAATTTAAAATCAAGGGAAAAAGCATTAATTTTCGACATGAAGACTACATTTTCGAAATGCAATTATGTCTGCACAACAGCTGATCTATGGTCATCTCATCATCGGAGTTTTTTAGGCATGACGGCACATTATATTGATGAAAACACTTTCGAACGTAAGTCACTAGCATTGGCATGCAAACGATTAAAATTCCAACATACTTATGACAAAGTAGCTCACGCTATATGGGAGATTCACTCTGAGTTTGGGCTAAGTATAGAAAAGTTAACTCACTGTGTAACAGATAATGCATCAAACTTCGGAAAAGCATTCCGATGCTTTCCGCCCCTACTGGAAGAAATGAACACCTTTACCCAGACTGAAAATTCCGCTTCAAGTTCTGCTGACACTGCAGATGAAACGCATGCAAATAGTGACATTGATATTGTCAGTCTCAATCTAGAATGTGACGGAACTCTAGACTCGGATGACGATGATGATGAAAATCGTGTCACATTGCCACCACAAATGAGATGCTTTTCACATACAATGAACTTGCTTGCTACAACAGATGCATCAAAAGCTGTTGATGTAGATCGTGGTTACAAACGGACTCACAACAGCAGTTTTGCCAAAACTCGGGCATTGTGGAATGCTCTGAGTCGAAGTACATTAGCAACAGACAATTGCGTGGAAGTTTGTGGACACATGCTCACAATACCGAACGAAACGAGGTGGAATTCATATTACGATGCGATCAAGTCCCTGTTAAGCGTACCCTCAAATATTCTCGACAACATTTTTGACAAGTTAAAAGTTGTAAAGCTGAAAGTTTCTGATGTTGCTTTTCTAAAGGAATACTGTCTTGTTATGGGACCAGTTGCAGTATCGCTGGATATTTTGCAAGGGGAATCGAAGTGCTTCTTGGGAATAGTGCTACCTACATTGTTTGCTCTCAAGGCAAAATTAGAAAACATTACGCACCTGATTTACTGCAATCCTCTTCGGGTCACACTGATTGAGAATATTAAGAAGAGATTTGGATCTATTATGAATCTAAATGATACTGCAAGCAAACCTTACATTCTGGCTACCGTAAGTCATCCAAGATTTAAATTGACTGGTATTCCAGAGGAGTTTTCTACTATTTCCCGTGATTTGTTCATGCTTGAATGCGAACAGTCGCATAACATTAGAAGTGATCAAGATAACGTGGGTGATGAGGAGAATTCAGACACATCCGAAGATGACTTTTACGGAATCCTAAGCAAGAACAGTGGAGAAAGCTCTGTGTCTGGGGGCGGGGTATCATCTGGCACTACCCAGGCTATTGGGTTTTTGAACAATAAATGCAAATCTCTTGAAACACTCCACACATACCCCATAGTGAAAACCATATTTTTAAAATACAATACAACAATGCCTTCATCTGCCCCAGTCGAACGCATGTTTAGTATGGGATCTCAGATTCTTGTCCCTCGACGGTGTCGACTAGGCGACAAAAACTTTGAAATGTTAATTCTCCTGCGAGGCAACAAACACCTTTTAAACTAGTCCTAAGCACACGTAGAGTTTGTGATGAGACTGCAAATGAGATACCTGCCACGTGTTATCAAGAGTGTTATGATTTTACTAATGTTCTGAGCTTGTTCTGAGTGTATTGACGTGCCCGTAAAGAGTTTTGTGATTTTACTGACCTAGGCTTTAAGCTTTTGATTGTAGTGAATGAGGTACCCGCCCGTCAAGAGTGTTATGATTTTACTAATGTTCTGAGCTTGTTCTGATTGTATTGACGTGCCTGTGAAGAGTTTCATGATCTTACTGACCTAGGCTTTAAGCTTTTGATTGTAGTGAATGAGGTACCCGCCCGTCAAGAGTGTTATGATTTTACTGATGTTCTGAGCTTGTTCTGATTGTATTGACGTGCCTGTGAAGAGTTTCATGATCTTACTGACCTAGGCTTTAAGCTTTTGATTGTAGTGAATGAGGTACCCGCCCGTCAAGAGTGTTATGATTTTACTGATGTTCTGAGCTTGTTCTGATTGTATTGACGTGCCTGTGAAGAGTTTCATGATCTTACTGACCTAGGCTTTAAGCTTTTGATTGTAGTGAATGAGGTACCCGCCCGTCAAGAGTGTTATGATTTTACTGATGTCCTGAGCTTGTTCTGATTGTATTGACGTGCCTGTGAAGAGTTTCATGATCTTACTGACCTAGGCTTTAAGCTTTTGATTGTAGTGAATGAGGTACCCGCCCGTCAAGAGTGTTATGATTTTACTGATGTTCTGAGCTTGTTCTGATTGTATTGACGTGCCTGTGAAGAGTTTCATGATCTTACTGACCTAGGCTTTAAGCTTTTGATTGTAGTGAATGAGGTACCCGCCCGTCAAGAGTGTTATGATTTTACTGATGTTCTGAGCTTGTTCTGATTGTATTGACGTGCCTGTGAAGAGTTTCATGATCTTACTAACCTAAGCTTTAAGCTTTTTATTATAGTGAATGAGGTACCCGCCCGTCAAGAGTGTTATGATTTTACTTGCTTTAAGATTGCCCTGTTTGAAAATTGGCTTCTGTTCTGTGTTCGTTCGGTATGAAATATCTAGCTTTTTTTTAACTGTGGCATGTAACATTACAAGAACATGTTTTTTTCGAAGTCTTGAATCTAAGGATTACAACTTAATTGAGTAATTAAAATAATTATGTAATGAATTCTGCCTTAGCTCGAGTTATTAATTAGACTCTGTTTCAAAGCGCAATACAGGCTAGCCCTTAATCTTATATTTTGTATGTGCAGTTTTAACTAATTGAAATAAACATGTTGATTAGTGAACTCAATATCGTCTCGCAAAATTAGTTTCCTAAAACTCCTATATTTAAATTATCTTATCTATTATCTAGATAACTGAGAGTTATCTATTATCTTATCTAGATAAGGTCTTAAAAAATTATCTATTATCTTATCTAGATAACAAAAAAACTGAGTTATCTTATCTTTATCTAGATAAGTTTTTTTGTTATCTGGAAAAACACTGCTAATAGGCCACGTCCGCCTCCTTCCCTGCTTCCATCTTTACCTACTATTCACCATCATCTAAGTTGTGTGATTCGAATTTATGATTAATTTATCATCAACTACGTACCAAAGTTTGGGAAATGTTAAAAAGCGTCCTTCCTGACGGTTTTGTTCGTGGTATTACCTCAGTCGACAGGCAAATGCTGGGAAGGTATACCCAACTAATAGGCCACGACCGCCTCCTTCCCTGCTTCCATCTTTACCTGCTATTCACCATCATCTCCCATCATCATAATAGGTTAGCTGCAGAACAGTGCGACGTTATACACTACTAAAACAAATAGGTACCTTCCTGGAAATTACAAATCTACTACAGATTAAAATTTCTAAACGAATCCAAGTTACAAATCTGAAATCATAAATGAGTGAATTATACAGAAACAAATACGCAACTTAAAAAAATAACGACCCAATGAGTACATAAGAAGTGAAAAATAAAAAATTGGGTAAAAAGATGTTAAAAACGTTTCTAAGAAAACATGGAATACTCTATCAAATTTAGATAAAACCAGAGCAGCTCTCTCATTGACTGAAATCTGTCACGTGATCTTACTTGCCTCCTGATGAAATAAAGGTTTGCATCTCTGCACAATTCACATCAACATCAGGAATTCACATCAGGTTACATGGCAGATCAGCAGGGAGCCGCTGAGCTTCTCAGTCGATTCCCACATTGCTGAATGTCGCCTTTTTGTACTTAAAGATGCAAATAAAGATCATTGAAATTGAAATTGAAACATCAACGATCGATCGCTTTAGTACAATTTTGATTCCCAAAACGTAACTTTCAATATACTAATGAGAAGTTGCGACGTTAGGTATGTATACTCGGGCTTAAAAGTTCACTTACGCCCCCCCCCCCCCCCCCCTAACCCCTCACCCTTTGCAACCCCAAAAATATCATCTATTTACATTATATTGCTTTACCCGTGGTTCTACTAAGTCAAGGTCCCAAGAGTTAATTCCAATTTTCGTTCAATCTAAAAAAAATCACGGCCTATACTGCGCAAATTTGAAAGTTTCGAAACTTGTCTGTTCTTCCATGGGCTACACGTCTTGGCAAGTTGGCTACACTCTTGCTTCTCATGTAATTTCTCTCAAAATACTGTCAAACGTTAGTGAAACGGAGTTAATTCATCAATCAGGTATGTAGAATGTGATTTCGTATATTATTTGAACGAATTATTGTTATAACTTCCTTGAAAGTGGATATAAAGATTCGTGCTGACATTTTGACGTTTTGGAATGACAGTTGGATTCATTTCCATTGTCGGACACCCGTTACACCCGGGCCCTGATTCTATAACTCCATTGCGACCGCTTAGCAATTATTTCAATGTTAATCCTTATGGAATAAATTGCTAAGCGGTCGCAATGGAGTTACAGAATCCCACCTCAGGACACCCGCGACATGCGCATGCGTGAAAAGTGTACATTATGTA
Source organism: Leuctra nigra (assembly GCA_934045905.1). NCBI lineage: Eukaryota > Metazoa > Arthropoda > Insecta > Plecoptera > Leuctridae > Leuctra > Leuctra nigra. The sequence goes on from OW203761.1 coordinate 53,525,672, forward strand.
AGAGGATTTTAACCCAAAAAAACTTTTATGGTAGGCATGGACATTCTACCTGAAAAAAATGAAAACAATTCCAACGTGAGCTAAAGCGTTAGTTACGATTAGCCCTCATCTCATGTGACGCAATAATATTCAATAGGTCGGACAAGCGATGCTAAAAAATTAAAAATAGCCAATCAAGAAAGAAATTTGTGACCGACTTTCGACTGCACACTTGAGTTGCCAATCTATTTATAGATTTGTAACAAACGCTATTCTAAAAGTTAAAAACCAAATTCGAAATGATTTTCCTATACCTCACATGTTAAAGTTTGCTTATTTCTCAAATTACATAAAATTGAACTCATTATTGGACGAGACTGGACGAGCAAACTACAGGACATTATCTGAGTATTTTATATTAAATATCATTGAAATTTAACGCTTTAGTATCTAGATTTTCAAGAAAAAAGTATGTTTGGCTTCATCAATCAATGACTAACCTTCAGCTGGAGGTAGCCGTCGGTCAGCCGGATCTTGATCATCTCGTCGAGAGGCGCGATGCGTTGGATGTCGTTGAACGACTTGTAGAACTCCGTGTTGTTGTTCTTGGTGTTCGTCAACGCCCACGCGCTGAAGTCCTGACACACCTGGACGGTGAACCTCTCGGTTGTGAGCAGGAACAGCGGGAACGCCGCGCGAATGGAAGTGTCCTCGACGAGGATCGCGTTCTCGACCATGTCCTCGATGACGCCGTCCATGAAGCGCGTCGGCTCGGTGACGAGGAAGGGCAGAGGTTGAGGGCAGATGTCTGGAGGCGGCAGACGAGCACCCTCCTTGACGAGTGTCGACGCCCACAGGAGCTCGCCGACGTCGCCGTAGCCGACGCAGTTGACTGGCGGGAGGGTGAAGTTGGTGCTGAGGAAGTAGCCGCCGGTGGGGTCTTCCTGTTCGAGCCACTCGGACTCGGACTGGACTGTGACGTAGTCCGGGTTGATCCGGGAACAAAGCATCTCTTCCAGAACGACTGGGAAGAATGTTAGGGACATTAGCGTTGTGTACTCGTATGTCGGGATTTAAATATAATATTTGAAGTTGTACATTTATAACAGAAATATTATTGGTTATAGAAAGTTTTCATTTTTTTAATTGGGAAGGGGAAATGAGTCAATATCAATATTAATGCAATATTTAATGCAATATTAATGCTATCAATAGTAGGTTTTGCAATTATTTCCTTCCCAGTTTCAAGTTAATTATTGGAACCTGATAGATTCACAATTATCTTTTGTACCTTCATTTAAAACTGCGTTTTTTTGTACCAATTAATTAAAAATATAATACGTCTTATTTTACATCCTCTGGTTTGTTGTTAGATCGACTTTATGTGGATTTTATTATAATTGTGGGGAGGGCGTCGATTGGCAATCGCCTGCCTCTGTATTCGCCACTTTATTCTGCCAACAAACGATATTTACTGCCAATATTACTAATTCAAAAAATATTCGCCAAACATCTGCATGGAATTGACGAAATGTCACTCAATCTATGCATGCGATGAGTTAAATGACAAACATTTAACGATGATTAACCATATCATTGATCATTAACCATTAATGATGAGAAACATTGATTATTAATTATTACAAAATATTTCTTCGCTTCTTAGAATCATGATTTTTATTACTTTCCTCGCCCAGGGTAAACCCGTCGTGTATTATATTTAATTTATTAATAAATCAAGTTTTAAAACCTGGCGAAATCCAAAAAATCTAAAAATCATTTTAAAATGTAATGCTGTCTGTTAGTGAATGTTGTCCAAGTTAATAGCTAGTTACGTATAGTTGGGAATTGTTTAGTTCTCTACTCCGAACTTCGAATAATCCATCCTATCATATTCTATAATATTCGATCATCTTACCTCTCTTCGCGCTCATCAAACCGTCCTGACTCCTGCTAGAACACTGTTGTACTTCGAATAATCCATCCTATCATATTCTATAATATTCGATCATCTTACCTCTCTTCGCGCTCATCAAACCGTCCTGACTCCTGCTAGAACACTGTTGTAATCTTCACTCTTCCTTGGGCAGTAATTTGCACGCGCGATTCCCAGAGTGTTGAGTCTTCGGCATTCTGAGGGCAAATGTGACATCTCTCTTCTAGATCGTTTCCAGACGAGATAAAATGTAAATGATTCGCCATTATGCGATGTAACGTGAGATTCGCACATTCTCCGACCGAGTACTCATCTTCTACGCGGATTCAAATGTCATATGAATCGCTGTTGTTTTCTGTAATTATGCGCTAATCTAATATTCAGATGGGGGGCGGAACCTTATGTTCAACATAACACTAAATGTGTCAACATTTGCTCATTAGTAAGACAATCTTAAGAAACAAGTCTATCAATCATTTATTGAGCGAGCGCAATTGGCTCTCTTGGCACGGACCTCTGTTTTATTTCTTGTGAACTACCGACGGCAGGTCACATTTTTTTTCTTCGATCGAGCTAATTGTTTTGCACACATGTACAGACCATCTCTGGGCGTTGCAGACCCTAATTTATTTGATCCGTTGAATGTTTCAAATTTAAAAAAAAATCTTCCGATTGGAATTTTGTTAAGTCATTGCAACCAGCATTGTCACAAATCTTACAAAGTTTCAACCATATCCGCTTAATGGTTATTTTTTTTAAATCCGACTGGTCAAAAATCAAAATGTCCTGATTAAGCTCAAACCCATAAAATACATCCGTTTAAATCTCTTCACTAAAAAAAATAAGACATCTAAAAATTCAGCATAGTAGAGGGTCAAGTGGTTTTCAGTATAGGATCGTCGTGAAGGGAAGATGCCCCATAGTGCCACCTATCTCACTGAATGCATTATATAGGTACAAAGCTTAAACATATTTTTTAGTGCCCCACCCCCACCCCTGTCGGGGGCTGGGGGCTGGGGGCTTAAGTTATTCATTCATGTAGCCTAACCGAAAAGACATTGAGGATTATTTTTTTTTATTCAAGATCAAAACTTCAGGCCCTATTGTGAAAAAATACATTTAAAAAAATGGCCGTTATCTTGTAAAAAATGTAAACCTAAGAATTTATCTAATAATATAATAATGGAGGGAGCTGGTGGAGAGGTTGGAGGAAGGTGACGAGGATGAAGGAGAGGAGGAGGATGAAACGTCGTCAGGCCTGGCCAGTCGATTTGGAAGAGATCCGAGGCCCAGGCCCTAGACCCAGTGGGAGCTCCCACTGTCTGGCCTGACAACATTGTCGGTACCGGAAGAAGATTATTATTTTTATGTATAATAATTTTTTCAACAATTAACATTTAAGAATGTAAAGATTGTATGATTTATTAAAGTTGAATTTTTTAAGCGAACTATAGGTACCAAAATATACTTGGCGCATCGTGCATATACCTTGATAGTTTAGACGTATAGGCCAGTATCTATACACGTCCATATTTTAATAACGACCATAATGTTGCCTCCAGTACTACTGAATTATTTTCTTGTTTCGAGAGCCATTAAAATGGATTTCAAATGTCAGATAATTTTATTTTTAATTTGAAATTTCTTTGTCTCAATGTACGTACTCTCATTTTCACTAAATCCCTATGTATTTAAATTAAAAACTATTAAAATATAAGTTAGTAAGCTTACTGTGGTAACAGGATTTTACCATGGATAATTTTACAGCACTGTTGTTTTTAATAAAATAAGTTATATTGATTTGTATTGGATTTGAAAAGTTGGAAATAGTCAGTTTTTGAAGATCGTTCCACATTTCAAAATTGCCGCTCGAAAACTGATGTTTTCGGAAAGAGTAGTATTTCCGATCTTCCGATCGTCAATGATAAATTCTTCATAAGGCGTCTTCGTCCGGGTGTTCGCGGGTATGCCGACCGTCTCATCCACTCATTGGCGCTCGGTAGCCCAATTTCACTGCCTCCTACATGACTGGTCGCTGACTTCATGTTCAGCTTGGTTCCGCGGACTGACATCCACCAGGCCGATGTCCAAGATGGCCGGTGTAAACAAACGAAGAACTGTCAGAAAGTGTTGTAAATGATATTTCACGCGAATTTTCACCAAAATACATGTGTTTATGAATTTGAAACATAATAGAAGAAGTGTTGTTAGTGTTTTATTTAATTATAAAATCAATATGATAAACGTGTTGAACTTCATAATATAATAATAAAACAATTGAGAAAGTGAGAGAAGCTGTGGGCCGTTATGCATTTTCTAGGCTCTTTCGCCAGCCCGTTCAAAAAATCGGCCTGCAATTTTGCACACGTAGGTACTGTAGGTATTGTTGTAATCCAAGTGGCTTCGTGATAAGTTGTTGAACATGATCGTGTGTTTTTTTGAACTTTAAACTGGACGCTTGACACAATAACTTCAAATTTTGAATGGCCATAGACAAACATGAAACATGAAAATTTGTAAATTTTCAGAGTAATCTGTCGTAAAAGTCTGTGTCGTCTGTGTGTTTTAATTTTATGCGTTCTTGGATTTATTTGTCAAGTTTCGTGATAGAAATGTCAGGTTTTTAACTGCTTCTTTGTTGATGCATTTCGTCTCTGCTCTTTCAAGATTTGTAGAGCAGAAACTTTCGAATTCGAATGCAGTTTGAAGGCTCGCTTATCAACGCGTTACACAGAGCGTTTTCCTTTCTATTATTATGCTGTTTAACGTCGCACTGCTCTGCAACTAGGCAGGAAGCTAGAGGTGACAGATGCATGCATATCATGTTGTTGATGATGATGATGACGATGACGATGACGATGACGATGACGATGACGATGACGGTGACGTTGACGATGACGATGACGATGACGATGACGATGATGATGACGATGATGATGAGGTAGGAGGAATAGGACAGGATGGACGGTGGGAAGGAGCCGCTCGTGTCCTATAGTCGTAAGTATGCGCGTGCCGATCAAGTCAGGCAGACTTCCAGGAGGGTATAATTTTCGAGATCGTTCGAGTGCTCGTATAATCGAGTGTGACATCACAGTGACGTCAGTCCGAGTGAAATAGCATTCAATCTGTCAATCAGTTTAGATATTATTTGGTTCGATCTGACGTCAGGGCCTGGGTATGATTCGCATTGGGTCCTCGGGAAGGAAAGTTCATAGCCTTGCTGCCTACGCTAAATTGCTCCTTTGTGGGAAAGCGTTAAAACGGAAAGATAAGGAGTAAATACGATGCAATATTTGGTTACTTCACTTTCTTTTTTTTTCATTGTACACTTGGCCAAATTAAAAACTGTATTCGAGCGAAACGGATTGGCTGCTGGTCAGGTTCCTTGACAATCAATTGTTATCAAGATATCAGAGAGTTAGATGACTATAGTTATCATCGGATGATGCCATCAAATCTTTATCAGCTTATCAGTATCTTTGTTTTTGCCAAATAATTATAGCTAGAGTTGCTCTAGAAAAGCCCCCCCCCCCATGACCATGCGCCACTATGACGTCTACAACTTGCCATGCACGAGGCTGCACCATGCATCACCAGGCAGGATGGAGTATTAGACACACTCAATCGCTGATTGCACCCACTTATCACGTTAACATCTCTTGTCCTCGTCGCTCCTTCACTTATCATATTAACTGTCCTCTTCTCTCCTCCCTCGCATCACAAGACAGTCTTCAAAACACGTCTTTGTAACGCGGAGTGCAACAAGTAGTGCGTTGTGAGGGTGTTTGTGTTGCCGAGACAATGATGGCCACACCGTCGTCATGCAGGTATGATTCGTTCATGTGTCATACTGTATAGGCCATTGGGGGGGGGGGGGGGGGCTGGAGCCAGTGGGACGTCACGTTTCGTTTTGATAAGTTAGACATTTTAAATCATTTTGAATTTAAAAAATTCTGAAATTTCGCTTAAACCGACGGTTAATTAAATTTCTCTGACAGACTAATTATATTTAGAGGTGGGGGAGCCCTCATGTGACGTCCTTTTAGGGAGGAGGGTTTTAGAAAAGTGTGATATAGTTTGAAGTAACCCATTTTTAGCGTGTGTAGGTATTACAATATTATTGCCAAAAAATAATTTTACGACATGTATACTGATTTTTTCAATAGATATATTATCTTTTTTTTGTCTTTTGTACACCTCTGCAGGATTAATTTGAGATAACCCTGCAGGACTTGAAAGATCAATAAAAAAATAGCAACAATTTTACTATTTGTGTGCTATGGGAATAAACTGATTTTGTAGTATAAATAAAAAATATCAAAATTTTACTTTGGACACCCCTGGAGGCCAAACTAGAAGAGATCTCGCCGAGATCCATTGCTCAGTCGCACATTTTTTACTATAAGCCTGCCAAAGGAAAAATTAGTATCACATTTTGAACTATCCTTGTCACAAGAGCTCCTTTGATTACTTTGCAAAGTTTTGACCTACAGGAACCATGCAATTGCTAACAATTTCAAGAATACTACTTCATCATCTTTCATCCCGGACAATTGTTGCATGATTGAACGGAGAATCTGTGTGACTGTTCCAGCGGCAGTGTGTCGACCTTGATCGTGCTGGAACGACTGAAACGACAATTGTTGCATGACTGAACGGAGAATCTGTGTGACTGTTCCAGCGGCAGTGTGTCGACCTTGATCGTGCTGGAACGACTGAAACGACAATTGTTGCATGATTGAACGGAGAATCTGTGTGACTGTTCCAGCGGCAGTGTGTCGACCTTGATCGTGCTGGAACGACTGAAACGACAATTGTTGCATGACTGAACGGAGAATCTGTGTGACTGTTCCAGCGGCAGTGTGTCGACCTTGATCGTGCTGGAACGACTGAAACGACAATTGTTGCATGATTGAACGGAGAATCTGTCTGACTGTTCCAGCGGCAGTGTGTCGACCTTGATCGTGCTGGAACGACTGAAACGACAATTGTTGCATGATTGAACGGAGAATCTGTCTGACAGTTCCAGCGGCAGTGTGTCGACCTTGATCGTGCTGGAACGACTGAAACGACAATTGTTGCATGATTGAACGGAGAATCTGTGTGACTGTTCCAGCGGCAGTGTGTCGACCTTGATCGTGCTGGAACGACTGAAACGACAATTGTTGCAAGACTGAACGGAGAATCTGTGTGACTGTTCCAGCGGCAGTGTGTCGACCTTGATCGTGCTGGAACGACTGAAACGACAATTTTTGCATGATTGAACGGAGAATCTGTCTGACTGTTCCAGCGGCAGTGTGTCGACCTTGATCGTGCTGGAACGACTGAAACGACAATTGTTGCATGATTGAACGGAGAATCTGTCTAACAGTTCCAGCGGCAGTGTGTCGACCTTGATCGTGCTGGAACGACTGAAACGACAATTGTTGCATGATTGAACGGAGAATCTGTGTGACTTTTCCAGCGGCAGTGTGTCGACCTTGATCGTGCTGGAACGACTGAAACGACAATTGTTGCATGACTGAACGGAGAATCTGTGTGACTGTTCCAGCGGCAGTGTGTCGACCTTGATCGTGCTGGAACGACTGAAACGACAATTGTTGCATGACTGAACGGAGAATCTGTGTGACTGTTCCAGCGGCAGTGTGTCGACCTTGATCGTGCTGGAACGACTGAAACGACAATTGTTGCATGATTGAACGGAGAATCTGTGTGACTGTTCCAGCGGCAGTGTGTCGACCTTGATCGTGCTGGAACGACTGAAACGACAATTGTTGCATGATTGAACGGAGAATCTGTCTGACAGTTCCAGCGGCAGTGTGTCGACCTTGATCGTGCTGGAACGACTGAAACGACAATTGTTGCATGACTGAACGGAGAATCTGTGTGACTGTTCCAGCGGCAGTGTGTCGACCTTGATCGTGCTGGAACGACTGAAACGACAATTGTTGCATGACTGAACGGAGAATCTGTGTGACTGTTCCAGCGGCAGTGTGTCAACCTTGATCGTGCTGGAACGACTGAAACGACAATTGTTGCATGATTGAACGGAGAATCTGTGTGACTGTTCCAGCGGCAGTGTGTCGACCTTGATCGTGCTGGAACGACTGAAACGACAATTGTTGCATGATTGAACGGAGAATCTGTGTGACTGTTCCAGCGGCAGTGTGTCGACCTTGATCGTGCTGGAACGACTGAAACGACAATTGTTGCATGATTGAACGGAGAATCTGTGTGACTGTTCCAGCGGCAGTGTGTCGACCTTGATCGTGCTGGAACGACTGAAACGACAATTGTTGCATGATTGAACGGAGAATCTGTGTGACTGTTCCAGCGGCAGTGTGTCGACCTTGATCGTGCTGGAACGACTGAAACGACAATTGTTGCATGATTGAACGGAGAATCTGTGTGACTGTTCCAGCGGCAGTGTGTCGACCTTGATCGTGCTGGAACGACTGAAACGACAATTGTTGCAAGACTGAACGGAGAATCTGTGTGACTGTTCCAGCGGCAGTGTGTCGACCTTGATCGTGCTGGAACGACTGAAACGACAATTTTTGCATGATTGAACGGAGAATCTGTCTGACTGTTCCAGCGGCAGTGTGTCGACCTTGATCGTGCTGGAACGACTGAAACGACAATTGTTGCATGATTGAACGGAGAATCTGTGTGACTTTTCCAGCGGCAGTGTGTCGACCTTGATCGTGCTGGAACGACTGAAACGACAATTGTTGCATGACTGAACGGAGAATCTGTGTGACTGTTCCAGCGGCAGTGTGTCGACCTTGATCGTGCTGGAACGACTGAAACGACAATTGTTGCAAGACTGAACGGAGAATCTGTGTGACTGTTCCAGCGGCAGTGTGTCGACCTTGATCGTGCTGGAACGACTGAAACGACAATTGTTGCATGATTGAACGGAGAATCTGTGTGACTGTTCCAGCGGCAGTGTGTCGACCTTGATCGTGCTGGAACGACTGAAACGACAATTGTTGCATGATTGAACGGAGAATCTGTGTGACTGTTCCAGCGGCAGTGTGTCGACCTTGATCGTGCTGGAACGACTGAAACGACAATTGTTGCATGACTGAACGGAGAATCTGTGTGACTGTTCCAGCGGCAGTGTGTCGACCTTGATCGTGCTGGAACGACTGAAACGACAATTGTTGCATGATTGAACGGAGAATCTGTGTGACTGTTCCAGCGGCAGTGTGTCGACCTTGATCGTGCTGGAACGACTGAAACGACAATTGTTGCATGATTGAACGGAGAATCTGTGTGACTGTTCCAGCGGCAGTGTGTCGACCTTGATCGTGCTGGAACGACTGAAACGACAATTGTTGCATGATTGAACGGAGAATCTGTGTGACAGTTCCAGCGGCAGTGTGTCGACCTTGATCGTGCTGGAACGACTGAAACGACAATTGTTGCATGACTGAACGGAGAATCTGTGTGACTGTTCCAGCGGCAGTGTGTCGACCTTGATCGTGCTGGAACGACTGAAACGACAATTGTTGCATGATTGAACGGAGAATCTGTGTGACTGTTCCAGCGGCAGTGTGTCGACCTTGATCGTGCTGGAACGACTGAAACGCGGCAGCGTGCAACTGGAACGCGCAGCTTTCAAGGTACGAACATATTATTTCGTTTCGATTAACCAATCTTTTGAGTTGATTCTTGTTCGTTCCATCGATTATATTTCCATCAATACAGATTCAAATGACAAAAAGGAAACAATTTAATTTTGTTTGATTTCGTAATTTAATAGTATGTAATCTAATTGAGCGACCGTAGCGAGCGTCACCACGATACTCTTATGACACTTTCTCTGTGTGCTTCTTTTTTGTTTTTGTATTTGTTTTTGCCAGCAGTGCCTACCCAGTTGCACACATACTATAATTGAGCGAGCGAAGCGAGCGTCTCCTTTTGGCTCATTTGGCACGGACATCTGTTTTTTTGTTTTTTTTTGTTTTTTTGTTTTTTTCTGCTAGGTGAGGCTATGCAGGTCACAGTTTTTCATCGATCGAGCTGAAATTTTGCACACATGTACGGACCATTTCTGGTCGTTGCAGGCCCTATTTTTTTTTAAATCCACTGATTGGTTCAAATTTTTTAAAAAAATCTTTCGATTGGTTAGTTCGATCAATTTGAAATTTTGACAAGTCATTGGCACTAACATTTATACCCAATGATACAAAGTTTCAGCCAAATCCTCCCATTGGTTAAAATTTAAACCCATCTTTACTGTGATTGTTGAAATTTAAACTAAAACCGTTTGACCGATCAACTTAAAACTTTGCATGGTCATTGGGACCAACATTATCTGTGTTTTTGACAATTTTCAGACACATCTGTGTTTAAATTCAAAAGTTATTGACATTTTACGGACATTTTGCTTGTTGCTATGGATCACAGCAACATTGACGCCTCAGTTCCAATGTTCCAAGGTAGTTAGAACAGAAACTTTCAAACGCATAATTATGACACTTATTGAGCGAGCGAAGCGAGCGTCTCCTTTTGACTATTTTGACACGGACCTCTGTTTTTTTTGTTTTTTTTTGGCTGCTATCTGGAGCAATAGATGTCGCACCGTTTTACCGATCGATCTGAAATTTTGCACATATGTAGAGACAACCTTCTCTGTTTGCCGACCCCAATTTTTTTTGAAAGTCATGGATTGGTTGAAATTTAAATAAACATCTCCTGATAGGCTGAAAAATGAAAATGGGCTTCGACAAATGTGATCAACCTTATATTTTGCATGGTCATTAACACCAACATTGTCTCTTATTTTACAAATTTCCAGCCAAATCCTCCCATTGGTTAAAATTTAAAAAAATATTTCATGTGCTTTTTGAAATTTAAACAAGAACCGTTTGACCGATCAACTTGAAAATTTGCATGGTCATCGGGTCCAACATTATCTGTATTTTTTGACAATTTTCAGACTAAACTGTGTTTAAATTCAAAAGTTAGTGACTGTTTACGGATATTTTGCGTGTTGGCTATCATATTTCTCGAATTTCATATTTCACGGCATCTTCGAATCTTCACTTCAAGGTTGTTAGAGCTGAAACTTTCAAACGTATATTATGAAACTGATATGACCGTTTAAAAAAAAATTGAACGAAATCCTGTGATTTTTGGAAATTACAAGGGATCGTTCCATCATAAAGGTTCAATCGATCAACTTAAAACTTTGCGTGGTTATTGGGACCAATATTTTAGGAATTGTTGGATATTTTCATACAAGTCTGTGACGAAATTCAAGAATTATTGGTTTTTAAGGACATTTTCGATAAACAGAATTTCGGTTCGAGGTGTTGCGCGTTATCCGTGCTCGCTCATCAACGCGTTACTCAGAGCGTTAGTTTTTGAACAGGATCCGTGATTTCTTTGAACTGTACTTACACTGAAACCGTTTGACTGATCAACTTCAAAGTTCGTATGTTCACCGGGACCAAACAATTTAAATGTTTTGTCAGTTTTTAATCTAAATTGACATTTTACGGATATTTTATGCGTGTCTATGTTAAAAAGTATAAATTACAGTCTATAGTATTTTTCACTCCCAACGTAATCGGCCACACTTGGCAGAATCAGTCAAAAACCCTCGTTTTGAGCAGAAGATCCCTTGCTGAGAGCTACCTAGATTTCCCATGACTGACTTTCCCCACTCCACATTTCTGAGGGAAGTACAAAATAGTGCAATAATACATTCGCAGAGAAAACTACTATATAGGTACAAGGTTGGAAACCAACGGTTGGAAACTAGTTGGTTATACTCTTTCTCTCTCTGCTCCGTATAAAAACATGTTTATGATATGGGTCAGAGAGAGGCAGAGTACAAGTACCTACTTATTTCCACGACTGTACATTATCAGTGTAAAGACTAAAGGCCGATGCACAATTGACGCAGACGGACTACGCGGACGGACGACGGAGACGGATACAATGTTAAAGTCGTCGTCCGTCCGCGTCCGATTGTGAACAGCCAGAGTGAATTTGTCATACCTAAACATCGTATCCGTCTCCGTCGTCCGTCCGCGTTGTCCGTCTGCGTCAATTGTGCATCGGCCTTTAACATTGTATCCGTCTCCGTCGTCCGTCCGCGTCGTCCGTCCTCGTCAATTGTGCATCGGCCTTTAGGTATGACATATTCACTCTGGCTGTTCACAATCGGACGCGGACGGACGACGACTTTAACATTGTATCCGTCTCCGTCGTCCGTCCGCGTCGTCCGTCTGCGTCAATTGTGCATCGGCCTTAACCATTGTAACCGTCTCCGTCGTCCGTCCGGTCGTCCGTCTGCGTCAATTGTCGGCCTTTAAGCGGGATGTTGTTGTATCGAGTATCAAGTGTCCCTGTTCTGTTTGAAGGCCAGCGACGGTCTGGGGGCGCGCCACGTGATGACCGCGATGGTGATCCTGGGCCTGGTGTTGTCCGGCATCATCGAGAGCAGCGCCACCGTCGCCCTCATGGCCCTCAGCGACCCGCTCACCTCCGCCGAGTTCGCCGAGTACGTCGCCAACACCAGCTACGTCACGCGCTACTGCGAGAACGAGACCGACCACGATCTGCCGCTGCAGGAGACAGTGGTGAGATTATCTCAGCAGAGCCAGGCTCCACTGTTATATAGAAAAGGGAGGAGAGGAAACCCGGTACCGGCTTGTAGCCTACTGACGAAAGATACCAAGAAGGAAGATGTAACTTCACAGCACAGGCCTCCACAACCCGCGCCATCTAGAGACTGATAACAAGTTGAGGGAGGTCGTCTTACTAACCCCCAAACACCCCAGTCTCTCTGGCCCAACGGCAGCAACTAGCATGGCCATACCATAGAGCATAACCATAGAGGTAACCCTTCTTTCCTCTATGCATAGGTCTCTATGGTTGAACGGTCACCCATCAGAGCACGAGGAACCCATATTTCAGCTCTCTTGAGCGCGGTCTTACCATGGAGGTTTGTCTTACCATGTCTTACGTTGCTATTTTGTGTAAACTATTTATGGAATTTTTCATTTTAAACAGCTTAAAAATGTTTAAATAAAATCAACAAACTTGAGGAGATCACCATTGTAAAAAAGGTCAAGGATGCACAAAGACCAGTTTATTCATATCCAGCTTAACCTCTTCAACAAGATGCTCACAATCCAAAAGAGATTAGGCTTAGAAGGTGATCCTTCGTCCTGAAGGCAGCGACCAATGTCATGTCTATGATCTTGGGCCGCGACTATTACTATCGCTGACGAGATGTGTCGTGTCTGACGTGCTCCTGTCCTGACAGATCTACGAGGGCAGCGAAGAGTTCCTGGACAACATGACGTACGGCCGCGGTCACGGCCGCATCGTGATCGCCTTCCCCCAGCTGAAGGTGCCGCTGTCCGAGGAGGACAAGATCGACGCCCTCCTGCGCGAGGCCTTCCTGTGGGGCGCCATCCCGGCGCCGCTGGCCGCCAGTCAGGTGGCGGCGCGCGTCGGCCCCAAGCGCGTCATCGGCGTCGGCGTCGCGACGGCAGGACTGCTCACTGTGCTCGTCCCCTTCGCGTGGTTCTCGCCGTATCACATGATCATCAGAGTCCTGCAGGGCGGCTTGCTGGTCAGCATTGTCTTGCGCATGTCTTTCTAATCACAGAAGATGTAGCTTATTCAAGGACTACTTTTCATATTGTATGAAGTTTCTATTGTTTGATATCAGCAATCCCACAAAGGTTCGATATGTGGCGATTTAAACTATTATCGACAAAAAACTAAAAAGCACTGAATCCCATCTATTGTTAATAGAATAGAATAGAATAGAATATCTTTTATTTGTCGGTTGACCAGTTACAATGGTATAGACAACGTCATAACAAACTATGCTAAGTATAACATAGCATACACTAACGTACAATAACGAACAATATAAGAAAAACCAAGACTACCTAACTAAAAAATCATCCACTTTATAAAAGCAGTTGTCTACAAGATACATTTTTAGTTTATTTTTAAAACTATTTTTCTCCTTGATTACTTTTATTTCATTAGGGAGTGCATTAAAAAAATTGCAGCCTGCATAAAACGGATCACTTGTAAATAATTTCAGTCTGTGCGTCTGTTTCTTGAAATTACCGGTATTTCTGAGATCATACTGAGGGTTCACAACACTATTCGAAACTAAATGTCCGTGTTCCATTACAAATAAAAAGTACAATAAATGTATAAAGATGGAAGGGACATAACATTGAAACGTTTAAAAAGAGGCCTACATGAGTCCTTGTAGAAAATATCCGCACACGGGTCTCTACTTGCTCTAGCCATAGTTCTTAAGACTCTCTTTTGTAAAGAAAACAAACGTCTGGTGTAGCTAGATCCTCCCCATAAAATAATACCGTACATTAGATGTGCCTGAATATTAGCGTAGTACACTTTTTTCACCGTAATGATGCCATCAAGATGGTGGCCCCAATGAGATGACTTCATAAGCAAAATTATGAATAGGATATGCGATATAAAGGTATTTGCGAAGTGAAATATATCCTGCCGAACCGGGCCCCAAACCCGTTTTGTAGCTCAGCGTAGTTTTTCCAAATATAGGTACATTAGTATCTCAAACATGTACAGGATCCATTCTATAATCTCATATTTTGCAAAACCACCCTAATTTTTAAATTGTTTACTAAAACCATTGTTGCAAGTGAGAATAAGCTAGACATTTCGTTTCGATGCCGAAGAGTGTACGGATCATGTGCTGGTGTATTGACTGTCTCAGGGTGCCGCGTGGCCGGCTCTGCACATGCTGGCTGTCCAGTGGTTCCCGTCACTCAAGAGAACCACGTTCGTCTCCTGCTCCTGCAGATGCCGAAGTGTATACGGTCATGTGCTTGTGTATTGACTGTCTCAGGGTGCCGCGTGGCCGGCTCTGCACATGCTGGCCGTCCAGTGGTTCCCGTCACTCAAGAGAACCACGTTCGTCTCCTGCTCCTGCAGATGCCGAAGTGTATACGGTCATGTGCTTGTGTATTGACTGTCTCAGGGTGCCGCGTGGCCGGCTCTGCACATGCTGGCCGTCCAGTGGTTCCCGTCACTCAAGAGAACCACGTTCGTCTCCTGCTCCTGCAGATGCCGAAGTGTATACGGTCATGTGCTTGTGTATTGACTGTCTCAGGGTGCCGCGTGGCCGGCTCTGCACATGCTGGCCGTTCAGTGGTTCCCGTCACTCAAGAGAACCACGTTCGTCTCCTGCTACTCGTGTGAGTCACGCATTCAACACACGCGTTGATAAGTGAGCATGCGAATTCATATCAGTGGCAATCTTGATGCTATAGACAAGATGCGTCAAAGAAGCAGTGATAAGTTCTTTCAAATATCTATGAATAAATTTGAGAAATATTTGAAAACAAACATGAAATGTACGCAAAATGTAAATTAATCCTGAAGTTGTTGGTGTATGAAAATAAAATCACCTAAACTCTTGTGCCCAATGACCACGCAAAATTTGAAGTTGATAGGTCAGCCGGTGCGTTCCATTTTCAATTTTCAACCAATCATCCCAAAACTTTAACTGTGACATTAGTGATTTTTATTATTTTTTTTTTTAATGGCGTTACAGGACTGGTAGTCCTATTGCCGCCTCAACAACTCGACTCCTTTGACGATGCGCCATTATATCGGAGGTGAAGTTGGTTGAGGATTCGTAACTTAGGGATGTTAAGCGAGTGAGTAGTTAGCTCCCTGCGCTCTGCTGTTGTTTAACGTCCCATCCCAAGGACGGTGTAACGCCCGTCGAGAGACTGATAACAGGTGGAGGGGTGTCGTTACACTAACCCCCAACCACCCCAGTCTCTCTGGCCCAACGGCAGCAACTGGCAGGATATAGTTGAATGGTCACCCATCCAACTACCGACTGCGCTCAATGTTGCTTAACCTCGGTGATCTGACGAGAACCGAGGTATCCATTACACTAGCCGTTGGGTTCACATTAGTGAATAATATGCAAAATTGCAGATCGATTGGTTGAACGGTTTGACCTGGGCTTGCCTACAAAAAACTAAAGAACACACAGAGAAAGTGCCATAAATGGCCCATACACTAGGTCAATCTTGGATGACAAGCTTGGAAGTTTGATCGTGTGTGGGGCTTTCAGTGAAGCTTGAATAAATAATTCAAACACGGATAGAAATCTTTCATGTCAAGGTCACTCGGTTTGACATGCAAGTCGTCAAGTAAGATTGACCGCGTATTGGACACTTTCATTGGGTAGTGAGTTTGGCCTTGAAGAGACAGTCTTTTAATCGATTTTTATCAATATCTTTTACCAATGTAAAATTGTTAAACAAAATAAGGTTTTGTACGCGTCTTCAGAACTGTTCAATGAAAATAATTTCATAGCTTGTAATGGTTTATTCGATTTACTTTGTCCTACAGATGTTTAGTACCCAAAAATTAGTAAAATTATGGTACTAAACATCAGCTGTTGGACAAAATAAAACTAATAACTTATTCCAAACTATGAAATTATTTACATTGAACAGTTCTGAAGATGCGTAACAAAGCCTTATTTTGTTAACAGTTACATTGGTAAAAGATATTGATAAAAATCGATTTAAAACTCTTCAAGACTACGCTCACTACTCAGCCCTCTTAAACCACTGTTGATCTCTATAACGTCCCCGCCAGCTCTGTCCATGGGCTTCGCCTCCGCCGGCCTCCTGGGGACGCCGCTGGTGCAGACGCTCGGGCGCGACGCCCTGTGCTACGTCCTCGGCGTGCTGTCTGTGCTGTGGTTCTGCGCATGGTGGCGTCTGGTGCACGACTCGCCGGCGTCGCATCCTCGTCTCACGGTCGTGCAGCGCATCCGACTCAAGGCCAGCGTCGACCTCCACAACGACGTCCCCAGAGAGACGCCGCCGCCGTGGCGACGTCTGCTCACCTCGGCGCCGGTGTGGGCGTGCGCCGTCGCGACGCTGGGCAGCGAGTGGGGGCAAGCGACGCTGCATCTCGCAGCGACAAAGTATCTCAAGCTGGTCTACGGATACGCGCTCACTTATGTGAGTTCACTCGCATGATATCACAAAGTTATGGGGAATAAAACACGGAGTATCAAATATTATGTCTCACGACAGCTAAAAATTATATTTTAACAGTGGAAATGGCTAAGCACAAATTATGTTAATTAAATGAATGTGTATTAAATACATATTTTTTTTTTATATGTTTGGCAATTTTTATGCCAAAGGAACTAACTTATTTTGAAAAAATTTCAGGAGCAGCATGTAATTCATTCTGCCTCCAGGACCGCGTTCTCTCCGTGTTGCCGTTCTTCGGACACTTCTTAGCAGCGCTTTTGTTCGGACAAGTGGTGGACCACGTGACATCCGAGCAACACGGCGATGAGGTGTTGAACTAATGTCACCCTCTGCCTCCAGGACCGCGTTCTCTCCGTGTTGCCGTTCTTCGGACACTTCTTAGCAGCGCTTTTGTTCGGACAAGTGGTGGACCACGTGACATCCGAGCAACACGGCGATGAAATGTTGAACTAATGCCACCCTCTGCCTCCAGGACCGCGTTCTCTTACGACCACGGCGATGAGGTGTTGAACTAATGCCACCCTCTGCCTCCAGGACCGCGTTCTCTCCGTGTTGCCGTTCTTCGGACACTTCTTAGCAGCGCTTTTGTTCGGACAAGTGGTCGACCACGTGACATCCAAGCAACACGGCGAGGAGGTGTTGAACTAATGTCACCCTCTGCCTCCAGGACCGCGTTCTCTCCGTGTTGCCGTTCTTCGGACACTTCTTAGCAGCGCTGTTGTTCGGACAAGTGGTCGACCACGTGAGATCCGAGCAACACGGCGATGAAATGTTGAACTAATGCCACCCTCTGCCTCCAGGACCGCGTTCTCTTACGACCACGGCGATGAGGTGTTGAACTAATGCCACCCTCTGCCTCCAGGACCGCGTTCTCTCCGTGTTGCCGTTCTTCGGACACTTCTTAGCAGCGCTTTTGTTCGGACAAGTGGTCGACCACGTGACATCCAAGCAACACGGCGAGGAGGTGTTGAACTAATGTCACCCTCTGCCTCCAGGACCGCGTTCTCTCCGTGTTGCCGTTCTTCGGACACTTCTTAGCAGCGCTTTTGTTCGGACAAGTGGTCGACCACGTGAGATCCGAGCAACTGGTGTCCACGACCACGGCGAGGAAGGTGCTAGTTTATGTCGGTCAGTATTTGTTTACACAGCCTTAGAGTAAGTAAGGTAAGTATACATTAGAAATGACGATTAAATCCCCACCGAATAATTAACAACACACTCTTGTACTATACATGTAGTATATAAGAAGTATTGTGAATAAATGTTTAATCCTCGATCGTATCGAGTAACTTTGTATCCAGAAAATCGGACGTGTACTTTTTATTCGAGTAGACAAACATCCTCATTTATTAATACTATGAATAAAACAGGGAGTATCAAATATTATGGCTCTCGACAGCTTTAAAGTAATTGAACAAGACAAATCAAATTCACTCAAACACGGGGTAAACTGAAGTAAAATCAGCAGCTGCGTGAATGCTTTCTCATTGGCTGACAGATGTCACGTGACTTTTGTTGTCGCTCTTCTATTCCGTCATGACCGGAAAGCAAAGAGTATACTTGAAGTGTGTCCCGTGTTTAAAATAAATACGAATACGTATATTGAATGAGTACATTTTAAATTAAAATAAATTATCTGTTCAATGTTGGTAGCGATGACCATTTTCAAGACTGCTACGCGCCACCAGCTGGAAAAGCGAGTGAAACCTGTGATTCTTCTTCCTCACAGCTCACTTCATTCCCGCCGCCGTGCTGTTCGTGTTGGGCTACACGGCGTGCGATCCGTCGGCGCCGGCCGCCATGTTCGCTGGCGCCGTGGTGGTGAGTGGCGCCACCGCCGCCGGCGCCTACTCCAGCGCCATCGACATCGCCCCCAACTTCGCCGGCACCGTGTTCGGGCTGAGTCAGACGGTCGGCGGCGCGGGCAGCCTCGTCGCCGCCTACGTCGTCAGAGAGGGCCTCCACGGATCGGTGAGACAAGTCGGTATTCTCAACGGAGCCAGGCTCCACATGTGAGAATGTAATAGAGAAGGGAGGAGAGGGAACCCGGTATACCGCCATGTAGCCTACTCCTGACGAAAGATACCAAGGGGACCAACGGCTTAACGTCCCATCCGAAGGACGGTGTATTATTCACAGCACGGGTCTCCACAACCCGCGCCGTCGAGAGACTGATAACAGGTGGAGGGAGGTCGTCACACTAACCCCCAAACACCCCAGTCTCTCTGGGCCACAACGGCTGTCTCCCAGCCACCTATTCTGGCCTAGCTGTCGCCAATACCAGCCGTTACGAACTCTGTACAGGAGTTCGTACAGAGTTCAGGAACAATAGGACTGCAAAGATTGAGTTCCAAACTTTCAAAGTTCACACGGGAGTTTTTAGAACGGCGATTCGGAACTTCGGGAAACTTTGGAAGTTGGAGCGGTCGTCTGAATCGATCTGTAATTCTCAGCATGACTAGCTTGATTATTAATATTTGTCACTTTTGTCGAAAAAGTATTAATGAACCGTTTATCTTGGTCTCATGCAAATCATTATAACTGCACTCTCTGCTTGTAGTTGCCGATGTCATAGAGGCTGGTGTTCGGCATCGCCGCCACAGTTCTCGCCGTCACCGCCTCCTGTTCATGTCTCTCTCTGCTTGTAGTTGCCGATGTCATGGAGGCTGGTGTTCGGCATCGCCGCCACAGTTCTCGCCGTCACCGCCTCCTGTTCATGACTCCCTCTGATTGTAGTTGCCGATGTCATGGAGGCTGGTGTTCGGCATCGCCTCCACAGTTCTCGCCGTCACCGCCTCCTGTTCATGACTCCCTCTGATTGTAGTTGCCGATGTCATGGAGGCTGGTGTTCGACATCGCCGCCACAGTTCTCGCCGTCACCGCCTCCTGTGCATGACTCTCTCTGCTTGTAGTTGCCGATGTCATGGAGGTTGGTCTCGCCGCTACCGTCTCCTGTTCATGTCTCTCTCTGCTTGTAGTTGCCGATATCATGGAGATTGGTTTCATCGTCACCGCCTCCTGTTCATGTCTCTCTCTCTCTGCTTGTAGTTGCCGGTGTCATGGTGATTGGTTTCATCGTCACCGCCTCCTGTGCATGACTCTCTCTGCTTGTAGTTGCCGATATCATGGAGATTGGTTTCATCGTCACCGCCTCCTGTTCATGTCTCTCTCTGCTTGTAGTTGCCGATGTCATGGAGATTGGTTTCATCGTCACCGCCTCCTGTTCATGAGTCTCTCTGCTTGTAGTTGCCGATGTCATGGAGGTCGGTCTCGCCGTCACCGCCTCCTGTTCATGACTCTCTCTCTGCTTGTAGTTGCCGATGTCATGGAGATTGGTTTCATCGTCACCGCCTCCTGTTCATGAGTCTCTCTGCTTGTAGTTGCCGATGTCATGGAGATTGGTTTCATCGTCACCGCCTCCTGTTCATGAGTCTCTCTGCTTGTAGTTGCCGATGTCATGGAGGTCGGTCTCGCCGTCACCGCCTCCTGTTCATGACTCTCTCTCTGCTTGTAGTTGCCGATGTCATGGAGGTCGGTCTCGCCGTCACCGCCTCCTGTTCATGACTCTCTCTGCTTGTAGTTGCCGATGTCATGGAGGCTGGTGTTCGGCCTCGCCGCCACAGTTCTCGCCGTGACCGCCTCCCTGTTCATGGCTCTGGGGAGCGGCTCGGTCCAGCCGTGGAACAACGTGGAGGAGAAGGAGGTCGACGAGGTCCTGGAGCCGCCCCTCAGCGAGGAGGTGAACATCCGGATCGTCGTGGAGGACACCTCGGCGCTGGAGAGGCGCGACGACGACGACGATGAGAGTGTGGGGGAGGAAGCGACGGAGGATGCGATGAGCATGAGGAGGCTTCACGCAGCGTCCGATGTGCATCAAGTGTAACAGCGACATCGGTCTAGAAGAATCAATTCATATCATAGGGAATATCAATACGTCATCCGCGAATACGCCATGAGCGGCTTGTGAGAAAGAGTGATGTTGTCTTTTGGTTCGTTCTCTTCCAAATATGGCAACCATAAACTATAATTTATTTAAAAAAATGTGCAACAGTCTAAAAAAATTAGTAAAAATTGTTCAACTCACCTTATTTTGATTATTTTAACTGCAAATTACAATTGTTATTGTCATTGATATAAATGTTTTTCACAATATTTATTAAAATATTTGGGCAGATATTCTGAAACTATTTAAAGAATTCCCCGATTTCCAAGTACAATGTTCTTGTGTACAGCTTTGGAATAATATCTCGATCATCCCTACGCTTATACCCTCCCGCAATACAACGGAGATCGTACAGTGGTATACCAGCGCTCCGTTGTATGGCGGGATGGTATAAGCGTAGGGATGATCGACACATTTTTCCACGACCCTACACGGCTGACTGATTGTTCATTTAGTTACTTCCACAGATCCCCTTAGACTTCGCTTTACGTAATATTCCCTGTCCCGGTATCCGAACATCAGGCCCAGCGGCCGACTAGAGGTCAACATGGCATCTCTCAAGTTCCCACTCACCAACATCTTGTCAGAAATCATAACTAGAATAACAAGGCTTTCGAGTTGTGATTATTTTTCATATTTTTATTAATTAATAAACAAGAATATAGAATATATACGATAATTAAAAAAGTAGCTTTAAAATATCAGAGATGTTGTAAAGTATTTACTTTCCTGGCTAAATGTCGAACAAATCACCTACTGATTTGTATAATGTATGTTCCGTATTTTGAGATAATTACTGTAAGAGCTCCACAAAATATCGTACTGGAAGCTTAGGTACATACCTACTCTCCGAAATGATATCAGAAATGTTACAAGTTCCTACCGTTTAGGTATACATATTTGAAGCAAACATATTTTGAGTTTATTGAATTTAATAAAGATTCAATATTTTAATATGTTTCACTTCGATGCAATGCATTGCGTTGTGCAAGCACAACGAAATACGCATTAGAAGCTTTTTGACCTGTCATTTACTTACCCACAGATGTTCTGTTTTTATTTGGAATTTGTACTACATATACGTTTGGGGGTTGAGATTGGTGTAAGGGGAGGGAGAGTGGGGGGGGGCAAGATTTATTGTATGATAAGTGATAAGTATTGTACATTTTATACAGCTTCGTACTTTTAAAAGATTTCAGTACTAATTGATTGTGCGTATACTCATTGTGCTCCCATTATTTTATGTCGCTTATTTGTTTCTGTATAATTAACTCATTTATGATTTCGTATTTGGCACTTGGATTTGATTTGTTCGCATCGCAAGTATTGTCCAGGATTAACCACCTGGAGAAAGTTTCCTTGTCGTTGCAAAGGATAATATCTCCCTAACTATGTTCAACATCTTCTCGCTTCACTGGCTGGTACATTACCTGATCATATAGTCATAACATTACACCGTGTTATACTGCCGTATACAGCACCTATTAAACACTAATGAATACTTGGCCACCCTTTCTTACTGCATTTAAATGGCACTACACTTTCTATAGTCAATGTTGGGCATCGCGGAAGAAATCCGTGTGTACTTACGTACGTTATACATTATGAAGCCATAAACGTTGCTGGATCATTAGTATTTAAATTGCAAAAGATGTAATATTCCATATCTTGTTAATACAAATAGTACAGAGTAAAAACAACATGAAACATGAAAGTTCAATTGTTCATGTATTTTAAGCACTATAAGGCTCTATCTAAAACCTGATTCACAGAAAATAACCTAAAGTTATGTCTCATAATGTAATTAATATTCTTGCCAAGAGAAGTTATGATATAATTAATTAAATCACACAAACAAGACGGAACTAGTTCCTTGAAAGAAATACCTTTTCTAAAATTTCATGAAAGCAAACGTTACACTGTCACTGTCCAATATGATGATTTGACTTCGTAATATCGATTGTGGATGGTGGATGATGATGATGATGATGATGATGACGATGATGACGATGACGATGACGATGACGATGACGATGACGATGACGATGACGATGACGATGACGATGACGATGACGATGACGATGACGATGACGATGACGATGACGATGACGATGACGATGACGATGACGATGACGATGACGATGACGATGACGATGACGATGATGATGACGATGACGATGACGATGATGATGACGATGTCATGCAGTATTGCCTGCATGAAATTTGTCGTCGTGTTGATAACACCATGGAGTATACTTCGTGGATAACAAATAAGTCCATCTCTTACATCCAGTTTTTCAATGCAGTACCGTGTAGCCAATTAAGTAAGTGTAAGTGATTATTCAAGGAATGTTATAGGCTGTTATGTTGTCATGGCAGTCCCTAATAAACTGTTTAAAATTTAGTATGGCAATAAAAAACTGGCTCTTAACATCATAACGTAAGTCAATTTGACGTAAGACGAATAATTTTTATTTCTAGCAGTGAATTCAAACATCCAGCTCATCAGGACACATATGAGCAGGACAAAAAATATCATAATATTTTATGTTTGAGCCAACAGAAGCTCAAGTCGTCACCGAGATTTTTATAGTTTACCAAGAATATAAAAAACTTGTAAATTCAATCAATGACGTTCATCAAACATTATTTTCGGATATTGAAAATAACTAATAAGTATGATATTTTGTATATGACAAGTATGACAAGTAGGTAGGTATGACAAGTATCGCACATTGATATGATCAAAGTGGTTCTCCTCAGGCCGGATATGTGCACGTTGTCAAACTAAAATCGGTATTCGAAAGAAACGGATTAAGCGAGCGTAGCGAGCGTCTCCACTTGAAACTTATGGCTTGAATCTCTGTTTTTTTTATTTTTTGTTTATTTGTGATTTTCGCGGTAAATTTCAAACAAAGTCACGGAGCAAGTTAATTTTTTCACGAAATATTCATTACTATCCAGTGCAGAGTGCTAATGATTAGCAGCAAAATCAATCTATTAGTTTCATCGGAAACTTGATTTGTATAGTACTTTGTACTTAGCTTTGGCAATGGGGATGAAAGAAACTCTGTGTGCGAATTGAAACTGGATTTGACTTTTTGAAAATTGAAAATTGAAACTGGAATCTTTTGACCGATCATCGCCAAATTTTGCATGGTCATTGGGACCAAAGTGTTATAAGTGTTTTTGACAAATCTCGAATGAACAAATTAAAGAGTTTTGACATTTTACTGACATTTTTATGCTTGATATGATATATATATCAAAATGACATCACTTTTTTTTATTATCACTGTCACTTAGATACATTAGCTTAGATAGTTAGATAGACTCAGCCTCATGCTCAAAAGAAGTTGCGTCCGCAAGTAGATATTTGCGGGTGTCAGTCCTCAACACCACAAGACCGTGAGCTAATAATCTTATGGACCGAATCCAGTAGACTCTGGGTCACTTGCGTCGATAAATTTGGTAATTCTTTTGGGATTGAGGCTGACTATCTTCAAAGGGGTTCTCAAGGACTGTAAAGGAACAGATTTCACACTAATTCGTATTCAATACGAAGGCTCGCTTATCAACGCGTTTCCGAGCGTTTTCCGAGTATAGATTTGATGGCATTATCCGATGAAGTCTATGCTAACTCAATCATCTAACTCAAGTGCAGTGTTGAATCCAGACATTTTTCTCGGGAGGGGCACTTGAATAGTTGGGGGTGGCATATTTTTGGGGTAACTTTTGGATGTTGGTGTTTCGGGGGGGGGGGGGGGGGGGGGTAGAGTTAATTTATGAATATGCTTGTAGTTGTACAAAGCACAAAGCAATTATTATACGTAATATATTTTGAAAAGTCACAGTGGAAAACAGGGGGTTTGGGGGGCATAGCCCCCGAGAAAATTTTTGATCAAGGTCATTCGTTTAGGTACAATTTTGAATCACATGTATAGCTATTTTGGGGAATTATAAATTGCAAAATATCCAAAAAATGTTCTAAGAGATTTAAGAATAGGTAAATTTATTGAACTTATCAGGATATACATGTCCGGGGCGCATATCCCCGGAAATTTTTTGGAATTTTAACTCAATTCTAACCGTTTTGGAAGGTTTTAGACATGATCCGTCTATTTTTACGTGTATTTTTCACATATTATTTTGAAAGTATTTTGAATAGGTATTTGTCCCGGGGGGGTGGGGCACATGCATACCTCGGGGGGGGGGGGGGGGGGGGGGGGGGCAGTGCACCCCCCCCCCCGAGGTATGCCTGGATTTAACACTGCAAGTAGGTGATCTCATATTCCACTGATAATTACAAGAATTGATTGCCAATGAACCTGACCACCAGCCAATCCGTTCCGCTCAAATACCGTTCCGTTTGTCTTTTGTTTATATTTGGCACCTCCTTATCTTCGTCCATCAAAACAACAACTACTGTCCGCTCCTGCTGCTGTGTCGTAAGCTGGTTCTGCAAGTGTAATACGGGGACATCTAGAGCGTCTGAAGACTCGGAACTCGTTTGAAATGCTGTCATGACTTGATCGTTGCACCCCGAGGGAAACTGGATCAACTTCGCGTTACGTAAAGCAGTGAAAACGCAAGTGGTCCAGTTCGACGCACTTCCGAGTCAGACACACTTCCGGCTATTGTCCAACATTTCTAATCGATATTCAATAATAGAGAGTTTATAGAATAGAAATCCATGAAATTGTTTGCATTCGCGATGCTTAGAAGCGTTTACAATCTTGTTGCTTTATGAACGGATAAAGTTCAGGAATGTAAATTTTCATTTGCATGGCAGTCCATGGCTGGCACGAGCATCTTTTGCCTTTCTCGATCCCCTATCTCACCAAGGATTATCTCCAGCCTACATCAACTCCAGTTGATACGAACATTTGAAAATATTTGCTTGGAATATTCGATTCAATATTTGGAAAAGTATTCGAAATTAATGTCTTAATTCAAAATTATCCCAACCCTTCTATTTCAATGCTATTCTATTCAATGCTAGCCTGTAAATAAAAGACTATATAAAAAGATATAGAATATATTATAAAAATGTATATAATAATATTTGGTGTTACTAAGGCCGGTTAGGACCCACTTTGGATTAAGTTAACCAAGAGGATTTGGAGATTAAGTTAGATTAAGTTAAACCAAGAGGATTAAGTTAATCCAAGAGGATTTACTCATTTCCACTAACTTAATCCAGAGTCATGATCGGGAATTTCAAATGTATACCTAGAATAGGAACCCATGCATGTGATGGCATATTTGTCAAGAACATTGCCTTCTTCCCCGTGACGTCATAAAAAAGTGGATGACTGGATGTGTCACTTAACTCACATGAATATTTAACAGCAAAATGCAGGATCATTATTTATTATTATTTTTATCTTGTGACTTAAATATCAATAATAGAGATTTCATTTACATTGAATTTCCGATGTCAGTTTTGTTTATGGGTTGCTATGCAACAATTTCCCATGCAAGAAGGTAACAGACTTAACCATGGCAACATAAAATGACGTCACAATGTGCCAGAAACAACATTTCCCGACAGCAATTTCCACGATATTAAATTCTATTTTTAATTTACTCTATGAATAAAAATGTTCAGTTTTCGTAAATTGCCGAGATATTCATAGGCGGATGTTTGCTTTATAAGTCACATTGTTGCCTCCAATTATTCTGATCAAATTATTGTACTGATTGATTTTCATCAAATAATTCCAGTAAATATAAAATCATTTATAAATATGTGCGTTTTTTTGCAACATAACATGAAAATGTCAATAGGTAATGTTATCCTTTCTGCTCTCCTTAAAGAATCTAGGCTATAATAATGATTCGAATGAATGATGATGATAATGATAATAATGATGATGATTGCGATGATTGAGAGATGATGATGATGATGATGATGATGATGAAGAATGTGCAAGGATGGACGTTGGAAAGGAGGCGGTCATGGACTATTACGAGGGAACCTCCCCAGCATTTTTCTCTTGACCGAGGGAAAACACAAAATACCTCAGTCATGATTCGTACCCGGGACATCCGGAGTTCAAGATACTGCTTGAGCCAACTTGCTCTGTGGTGAGGAAGCTGACGTAATTTTATTACAAGTTTCTTCACTTGAGAAAATTCACAAATAAAAGGGAATAAATAAATAGAGTATTATTATTTGGGTCAAAATACAAACACATAACGAAGAAACTTTCACAAATTTCAATCTGTCACAGACTTTCTTCTGAAAAAGACATTTTGTTTTCAAGCGATACAAAATACTTTGAAATCGCAACACAACATTGTGAAACCAGTTCAATCGGGAGCATCTCAGATGCAAAGCTCCATGGAAGTCCAAATGCAAGAACAGAAATGCAAAACATTTATAATTGTTTTATACCAAACGACCTCGGGATATGACCTAAAACTATACTCTCATTTTATAATACTTGGGAAACGGAATATATTTGGTTTGGGATGAAACAGCTTCTCTCAGCTGATCGTATTTGGTATTGAAACATCGTCATGTAGTGTCTAGGAGCTCTGTGCGAGGGATATGCAGGTGTGACGTCATAAACTCGAAGCGCTATTTGAAAATGTTGAAACCCCAAGCGGACATGTAAATAGACCTTTCGCACTCTGCTAATTTCTTCTCACATAGACAACTTACAGTCTTCCTAAATACTTCATTATCTTCGTTATAGTTTAACGAATTGCCTAGTGTATGATTTGTGATATTTTATTAACTGGTTCGAATTATTTTAATCTGTTTAAAAATGTCGGCATATCCTTTGCGTCACACATCGCCAACTGAAGTGAGGAGAGAGACGTATCCCTCGCAGAGAGCTATCATCATGTCGTACAAGATCGTAACATCAGTCATCAGTTCTTCTTCGGGATCGCCTCGTCCTTGGTCGACCTCTTCGCCGTCGTCTCCTGCGCCACGGGGTCGAGGATCTGCACGCTCCTGACCTGCGAGTAGGTCCTGGCGTCCCTGGTGGGGGCGACGGTGGTGGAGGACGACGCCGACGACGCCGCCGTGGAGGCGCCGATGCTCTGCTGGAGGATGCTCTGCTGCTGGTCTTGGTACTGCTGCGCACGCGCGCGGGAGGCAAGGATCATGCGCAGAAGGATCGCCTCGCGGTACTCTGGTGGCAGGGCTTGGTAGTTGGCTTCCGTGCCGACTTGGCCAGGGGCGGCGTAGGCGTCGGGTTGCGAGTAGCCCTGGGAGTTCTGATAGGCGGGACGGAATCTCTGCTGCTGTTGTGGTTGTGGTTGTTGTTGTTGTTGGTAACCTGGAAGATAGATATTATTTAATCGAGCGTCTCTTTATACTCTTTTGCGTCGTTTCCCGATGATTTTGGCGCGAAACAGGTCATAAATCGTTTATTCGATCGAGCTAAAATTGCGACCATTTCCCTAACCGGTTGTATTAGCAAAGATATTATGAATAGTAATATCAGTGAACTGATTGACTGTAGTGAGTAGGTATACCCGATATTTGGCACACATCAGGAGGAGCAATGTCAGTATCAATTTACACTATTGTATTAGTATCGGCTCTCAAATGATATCAGTACATTGCTGGTATGGTTACCTGTATAGTTATTTCTCTAAATGGTTAAAAAGTTAAAATTTTCTGAAAAAGTTTATATTTTGCACGGTCATCGAGACCAACATTGCATCATATTTTACACCTTTTCAATACAATCGGTAAATAATTTAAGGGCGAAGTGACATTATTTCGCGATGTTGCACACACCAGTGCTCGCTAACAACGCGTGTCCACTGTCCAGAGTGTTTTCCTGTGAAGAACAGCTTCTGGTTGAACCTCTCGCGCTCAACGATGGTTGACTTGACTGTCAAGAAGAATCACGTCACTTTTCAACTCTGCTGGTCCGTCGGATCACGATTTCCACGCTTTATCAGTTCAATGAACCAGAAACAAAGAGTCTAAATAATATATTTCCTTTCACAATATTCAAATGCAAATTAATACTTATAAATTTGGGTGTGAGTACCTTTATATTAACATCCTTTGTGGACCACCTGACAAAATACAAGTTATTTAAATTTCAAATAGAAATGTTTTCTCTTATATAAACGTCCAGATCAGATCCTCAGAAACATTGTAAAGAACGCATTCAGAGTATCCATCAGTAAAGGTACTAGTGTGCAATGGGTCGCGTGCTACAATGGGGTGCCTTTAGTTTTTAAGACGATCTTTATTTACGGCATTTACGATAAAGAATGGCATAAAGTAAGGCTCCACGAATCGCACTTCAGTTTCTCGAATTGAACGCTGAAAACAAAGAATATGGGGCGTAGTGAGGCGCGCGATTGTCGTGCGTTTAAGTGCGTCAAAGTAACTACAGAGGGCAGTTTCTAATGGTGGAAGGTGACGTCAAATCGCAGTCAAATCGCAACTTGTCGCGATTTATGGAGACATGATTCTGTCGCGCGTGCGATTTGCGATTTAAACGCGATTCATGGGGAATGTTTTGAGTGAAGAATGAAAGAACGACCTTGAGTTCCTGTGTAGTCTTGTGGCACTTGGTAGTTGGCGAACCCTTGCGGTCCCTGGTAGTACTGCACGGCGTCGTCATCCTGGTATGTCGGCAGCGCCTGGTAGCGCGTCCTGTAGCGATACCGACGTCGATACTGACTGGGATAGCGCTGTTGCTCGTAGCCGTCTGGATACGCCTGCTGGTACATCGCCTCCACCTCGTCCTCGGGGTACGCCGCCGGGAACTGCTGCGGCCCGACCATCTGCTCCGCCAGCTCCGGCGCGTTCGGCTCCAGCGTCGACAGCAGAGCCTGCTGGAACGGACTCAGATTCCTCGTCGGCTGTCGGTACTGTTGCTGTTGCAGCAGCTGCTGTTGTCGCTGCAACTGCGCGCGCGCCACGAGCAGTTGGAGCAGTTGTCCCATGATGTCGAAGTCCTGGTTGGCGGGGCGCAGGCGCGGGTTGCCGAACGGGAGGCGGGGATTGAGCGGGATTCTCAAGGTCATCTCGTCCTGGGCGTAGCCTCGGAGACGAGGGTCCTGAGGGTCGCGCATCGTCCGCGGGTCCATGTTGTAGCTTCCTCCGAAGCGCGGGTCCTGGAAGTATGACCCTCCGAGTCGGGGGTCCTGCTGCGTGTTGTAGCCGACCCCCAGGCGAGGGTCCTGGTAGCGACCGTTGAACCGAGGGTTCTGATAGCCGGTCCCGAGCCGCGGGTCTTGATACCCTCCTCGCAGACGCGGGTCTTGCGGGTAGCCGCTGACGTAGCGGGGGTCTTGCCGGTATCCGTCAGCTCCCAGACGGGGGTCCTGTTGACGAGGATCCTGTTGGTTCAGGAAGGTCTGCAGGACGCGAGGGTCTGTGGTCTCCGAGTAGCTCCCGTTGGCCGACGTCGTGGTCGACGTCCCGGCGTCGCTGTACGGATCCTCCTCGCCGACGGCGTTCCTCGGGTCGTCGAGCGTCGCGACGTTGTAGGGCACTCTACCGCGCAGCCGCGGGTCGGGGTACTGTCCGCGGGGGTAGCCGCCCTGGAGGCGAGGGTCTGACGGGTTCCTTGGGTCGACGGGGTTCTGGAGGATCCCCTGATTGATGTTCAAGTCTTCGCCCGCTGCTCGGAAAATATCAGCTTGAACCCGAGGGTCCAGAGAATTCAAGATTCTCGCTTGGATTCTTGGATCGACGGAGTTCAATATCCTGGCTTGAATCCTGGGATCCAGAGTGTTGAAGTTCCCGAGCGGGACTCTCTGGACTCCTGGATAACCTTGGGCTTGAGCTTGACCTTGATACAGCGCCTCCTGGACGACGCGAGGCCGCGTGGGGGCGAAGCCGCCGCGGTACGGAGGCGTCGTGATGGGACGCGACGCGCCGCCGCCGGAGCCGCCGTAGACGTCGCCGGAGTCGTCGGTGCCGCCCGCCTGGCGGAGGCGGACCACTTGGGACGGCAGAGTGCCGTAGCCGCCGCGGTCGCCGCCGAGCTGACGGCGGAGGGCGTTGCCTTGGTGATCGCCGCTCTTAGCTGGCTCCTCGTCGCTCTTCAACGAAGACGACTCAGTTCTGTCGACAACCACCGGCCTCCTGTCCAGGACAAGCAAGTACAGAGTGTTGAAGAATATCTCTCTATAATCGACTACAGGAAGTTTTCTTTGCGATTTGCTCCAGCATTGAAACCGAAAAGTTAAGAATGTGTCACTAGTAAAAGCGGAATTCAGCATCTTGAATTCTAATACGATCAGGTAGCATTGACCATAAAAAACACTTCGTGTAAAAATACCAGCCAAGTCTCTTCAACTAAAAAAAAAATATGAAATCTAAAAATTCTGCACTGAAAAGTAATGATATCAAAAAATTTGCCAAGTCAAAACTTTATTTGAAAATCAAAAAAATCTTGGCGCATCGTGTACATAAATAGCTTGGAAGTATAAGCCAATTATAAATTATACATGAAATATACATACATAGTATACCTATAATGCCCTAAAAAAAACGATGCGCCAAGTATTTTTTGATTTTCAAATAAAGTTTTGACTTGGCAAATTTTTTGATATCATTACTTTTCAGTGCAGAATTTTTAGATTTCATATTTTTTTTTTAGTTGAAGAGACTTGGCTGGTATTTTTACACGAAGTGTTTTTTATGGGGATATCACTCCTTTTTTTAGTTTATTCTAACAACTTGTGACACATATGAAATGAACAATTACTAAATTCTTTTAAAAAATCATCACCCTTTACAATTTCGTTACCACTAATGAATAGCAGCGTATGGTCCTAAATAATTGCTTTAAATGATCTTTCACGAAGAATAGCAAAGGTTTCATTCCAATCAGTCAACCCAGTTCCGAGATATGGAAACACTTCGGTTTTCAAAATGGCTGCTGAACTTACTGCACTGCCACATAGAATGTATATCTATAAATGATGTGTATCATTTTAGGCTTTCTGAATACGTATTTATTATATAGGAGGGGATTATAATAATTTTTTAAATTTGAATGACGTCATTTCCGGTCTCATAAATAGGAAAATTCTATTTGTACTGTTCATATTCCATAGAGATGACCTTCCGAATCGTTTGGCGGTAGTTTCATACCGATCAGTCAACCAATTTTCAAGATATGACGGTACTTCCGGTTTATAAATGGCGGCTGAAATCTCTGACCCTTGAATTATAATTTAAACTTGATAAAATTTTATTATAAGCCGTCTCAAATAGTATATTTATTGTATCAAAATGTAAATTTGTAAGATTTTTAAAATGTGTGACGTCATTTCCGGTTTCGGTATGGGAAACTGCAAATATTATTAATGATAATACATAAAGTTGACCGTCTAAATTGTTTAGCGCTGGTTTCGTCCAAATCTGTTTAGCCGTTATTGAGATATGATGTCACTTCCGGTTTCAAAATGGCGGCTTCCGGTTGGTTTTATAATAAGTCAAATGAGATATCAAAAGTACATACGTTACAAAAATATCAAAATAATCGGATCAATCTTTGTTGCCGAAATGCCAATCGATGTATTTCAAATTTCGTGACGTCATTTCCGGTTTCATTAACAAAATGTTTAGTCTTTTGCTACTGATAATGCATATAGTTCACCGTCCGAATCGTTTGGCGCAAATTTCGTTCCGATCGGTCAAGCCGTTGACGAGATATGACGTCACTTCCGGTTTCAAAATGGCGGCACAAAAAATTAATGGGGTGAAGGTTAAATCAGACGCCAAAAGTGCACACGTGGTAAAAATGTGAGATCAATCGGTTCAGCCGTTTAGGCTGTGGCCATGTTACCGGATTTGAATTCCAGGAGACTACTACTACTGAGATTATTATTATGAAAACCGCCCTAAAACACTGTTTTCACGGCCCTCTAGCGCGCAAAGGGCGTAACCTATTGTTCCCAAATTTGGTATATGTTGTAGGGTGGGCCATAGCTCGAAATTAAGATATATCGCAACAATGTGAGATTTTCCAATTTTAAGATCCAGTAGGCCGAAAATGCCACTTTGATGCTTACAGTAAAAGTGGGTTTGCTCCAGCCTTTATATGAGAGTGTGCGCGCGCCGTACGACTTGGCTGGCGTGGAGCGACCGCTCCACTAGATTAACACGGTTAACCAAGTTTTTGCACATACATTCAAGTTCAACTTTTACTTATTACCGAATGAAAAATTACTAAGGATTGAATTAATCCCACGTTTATTAGGATTTTTTTTTTATCTAACTGTGTAAGTGAAATGTTACTTTCTCATACACTTGTTGAGACTCAAAATGTTTTCCCTGAATTCCTCGCAAAGAATTCTGTAACTCAGAGGCAGAATGCCGAAGTCCATTTCAATGGTTCTTGAGATGAGCTCAAAACCAATAATTCTAATTTCTGTCTTCGTTCAATCATAATTTTGTAATAGTAATGGTTCGAATCATTCGAATCAGTAATTCGATTGATAATTGCATCATTTGGAAATTGTGCAATGCCAAATCAAGAAAATGGACTTCGGTCCTTCTACCTCTGATTCACACAATTCAACAGTGAGAAATTGACGTATAGTCACTCTAAACGGAAAGAAAACTGCTATTAGGTACATTCCATATTTCAACGAATGAGATGTGTTTAAATGTGTAGTAGACATTGAAAATGATTTTGCTTCTCTCAAACAGTACCCACCTGTTGACCAGCACCTTCCTGACGATGACGGGCTCCGACGTCGTCGACACACTCGCTCCGGTGTTCTCGTCGGGGCTCTCCGTCACCTGCGGATGAGGTTGTCGGAGATAGAGGATCGGCCTCCTCGTGATCTCCGGCAGAGGCGTCGTCGACGTCGCGGGGCGTCGCAGCAGACGCGGGAGGGTGACGCGCGGGATCGACTGGATCGACGACGGCAACGTGACGCGAGGGATGGACTGGATGGAGGAGTGCGTCGTGCGGTAGATCGGGGAGGGTGACACGCTGACGGGTTGACGGTAGATGGGCGACGGACTGGGGCTGGTTGTCGAGCCAGCTTGGAAGCCGGTGTTGTTGCTGGCGGAGTATGTCACCCTCTTCAGCTGTCCGTTCTCGTCGACGAAGCCGAACATTCCCTTGACCGTACCTGGAGTTAAAACATTCTATAGTCACATGGGAGTCAAAGCTAGGACGGTATTTGTGGGAAGAGTGTTGTCAACTTGTCATGTCATTTGGTTCGTTCTCTTTGAAAGATGGCAACTAACCAATTATTTATTAAATGTGCACCAGTCTATACAATATTTTGTAAAATAACTCACCTCATTTCCATATTGTAACAGCGTATATTTGTTATTGATATACACGTATTTTTAATGACTTCTTGAAATATTTGAAGTACTTGAAATACTTTTTAAAATCGAATTTACAGCGTTATAGTGTAAATATTCTTGTGTTGTGCACAGGACACTGATTTTTTCTCACAGCGCCGATGCTCCCTCAGTCGAAATAGTTATAGCTTTGCGCATGCCCTATCCCCAAGGGTAGCCCTATCCCTTCAGAGCAGTCATTAAAGTCTCGTTTGTTTTTAAAATGCTAAGTATTGTAAGTGGTGTTTAACAAAACACTCGTCTGAAACTAGGCTAAGATTATGATGATGAAGAACAGGCAAGGATGGACGGTGGGGTGGGAAGAAGACGGTTGTCTCATGTAGAAGGGAACTGCATTAATATTTGCCTTCCAACTTTGTACTTCCAACTATAAGTACAAAAAGCCCCGGTGAAGAACGGCCTAGGAAAACATGTTTATTTAGAGTTTAGAGAAAGAGGAGGTAAAAAGTCATATCTTATCCAAAACAGTGTAAAACTCACAGTTATTTTTAAATATCAGTAATTTTCACAGATTTTTTTCTTCCGCTACGTAGCACTCAAACCAATAAAAATCGGTACTCGAAAAGAAAAGGATGGCATCATCTTTTGAAGGCTGTGTTAACGTATCATCTACCTCTAGTGGGTGAGCTCTTATTTCATTGATAATAACAAGGATTGATTGTCAAGGAACCTTACCATCAGCCAATCCTTTCTTTTCGAGTACTACTTTTTATTGGTTTAAGTGTATCAACTTTTGAGACCTACGTATGTATACGTATGTTCACTCAAACCAATACAAATCGGTACTCGAAAAGAAAAGGAATGGCTGATGGCATCATCCCATAAAGGCTGTGTTAACGCATAATCTACCTCTAGTAGGTGAGCTCTTATTTCATTGATAATAACAAGGATTGATTGTCAAGGAACCTTACCAGCAGCCAATCATTTTATTGGTTTAAGTGTACCAAGTTTTGAGACCTACGTATGTATACGTATGTACGTATGTACGTATGTACGTATGTAATGTTATTTTAAAAGTAAGAGTGCGAAAGCTCACTAAGTATTCGGAAGTGATGTATAGATTTAATTATTATTATTCCTATTCGAGCCTCGTTTCAAGTATTTAGTCACAGGGAAGAGCGCTATTAAATGATTGTTTCTGCACAGCGTATCTCGATGCATTATGAAATAACAGTGCGAGTTGCCATAGCAACTAATTTATTAATGAATGTAGGTTTCAGGCAATTGAGTAATACAAAGGTTTCCATGTAAATCTCTGAGAACAAAGCTGCAGATCACAGGTCGGCTTATTATGTGTGGGGTTCCCACGTTCTGTAATAATTAGACATACGTTACGACACTTTGACAGGAGAAATGGGCTCATTACCCGAAATGTTCAAACTATAAATGCACCGGGGTCAAAATGTCGGACAACCCCTCATTCAGAGGCATTGCTAACGACTCGGGTTTCTTTTCTTTGCCAACGACAATGCATTTCTCCGACTCTTTTCATTTCTCCGTGTCTTCTTTAATGAGTTCTGGGCATTCATTTAATTATCATTTGTTCACTAATAGCGTCCTCAAGCGGGCAAGTGAAATTAATGTGTACACAATTTAAAGTATGTATATGTACCCTACCACAAGAACATTGTTGTTCTTCCAAGGGTATATAAATAACAATTGTGACTTATTTGTAACATTACATGGACAAAAATCTTGAAATCTTGAAATCTTGAAATCTTGAAATCTTGTACACCCAACAAATCATAAAACGGTATTTTAATAAAACGGATTGTCTGCTGGTCAGGTTCGTTAAAAATCAATCCATGTTATTATCAATGAAATCAGACTGCCCAACTATTAGAGGTAGGTAGATGTGCAGTTAGCAGACTTCATCGGATGATCCTCTCACATTTTTCCGCCAATCCGTTTCTTTCAAATACCGTTTCATCATTTGTTAAGTGTACACTCGACAATTCATAAAACGGTATTTGAACGAAACAGATTGGCTGCTGGTCAGGTTCATTGACAATCAATCCTTGTTATTATCAATGAAATCAGAGCTCACCTACTAGAGGTAGATTACGAGTAAGTATAGACTTCATCAGATGATGTCATAACATTCTTTTCAGACAATCCATTTCTTTTAAATACCGTTTTATGAATTGTCGAGTGTACATCAATAACGTATAACAACAAAGTATAGTTTTCTGGCAGACAGTCCACCTGTTGTTTATAAGAATAAAAGGTCACGACCAGAGTCCTGCCAGAATGACCGATTCTGTTGGAAATCGATTCACGGTCATGTATTAACATTGCACCGAATCGGATTCCAGTAGGATCGGGAGTTTTAAATTTATGTAATAGGACCCCAGCTCTTGAATTTATATTAGAAGTAACGAAAGTGCTCATCTTCAAAAGTTAGCTGACGAGTTTTAGCAAAGACTTCATAGGATGATGCCATCTAACTTTTTCAGCTAATCCATTTCTTTCAAATACCGTTTTATCATTTGTTAAGTGTACGTAGTGGGGCGGTCACTGCACGCAGCTAAGCCATACGGTGACTACATTATATTATAGATATTTAGCTTGAAACTTTAAAATTGCTAAGTCGTCGAAAAGCTTGTATTTGGTTTAACTAGCTGCATTTGTCGCTATAGCCAATGTCTATGCTATAGCTGAGACTAATGATTGAAGATGATGATGGAGTTTGGAACTATCCCGGCCACTGGCGTATCTTCGATGTTACAGGCAACTGAAGTCGCGGTAGAGGGGGGGGGGGGCTAGGGGTGGGGGGCGAAATTTGGGATCGAATGAATACCATAAAAAGCAAAATTCTCAAAATAATAGTAAATTAAAGAATTATGAAATAGATTAACAATTGTGTTTAAATAGCTGGTATTGTTTTCAATTTTTTTCTGATAGTATGTTCATATGTCTACCATAATTTTAAAATAATCGTTCAAATCTATCGACGCAAAAAATATAGATCTCCATTATAGACTAAAAATTACACTATTTTCTTTTTCCGCCATAAGATAACATCATGGTGACAAATCAATTTATCTCAGAAACTGGACACGCGAATTGTTTAATTTTTTCAGGGATTGAGTTCTGCATGATTATCAATAAGTCACCAAAATTTCAAGTAAATCGGAAAAATTGAGGTTATGGTGCGGTTCTACATTAAGATTTTATAGTATAGGCATTAAGTATGGGGTATGAGGGCTATAAATATCTGGGGGGGGGGGGGGTCAGAAGTTATACACCAGTGCCCAGCTCACCCCCATCGGGTATCGAACCCACGTCTCTCACCTTGCACATCCCTGGTTTCAATCTTGAAGCTCCCGTCAGCGGCTTCATATCCATACGTGTAGGAGCCGTCGTTGTTGACTCTGTTGATCTGTTTCAAGATGGCCACTTGCTCCTGGGCCTGGGCCTCTTGACCCTCGCCCTCCACCTTGGGCGCCGTCGTCGACGCGGTCGTGGAGGTGGAGGGTGGTCGCGAGGTCGTCGTGGACGTCGTCGTGGAGAGCGACGTCGCGGCGCCGCACCACGTGATGAGCAGTAACCATGACAACGCTGCCCGCCACTGCAACAACAGCATGGGCTCAAGTCACGGGAACCAAATCGGACAAATGTATAGGGTTGAATATCATTAGAAAAACGCGTTGATGCCTCGTATTGCATGTTGCAAGTTTCTGCTCGAGAGACCTTGGAAAGAGCCGAAACGAAATGCGGCAAAGAAACAGTGATAATTGATAAAATATCTGATATTTCCTACAAGAAATTTGACAAATACTTCCACACATAAAATGTCCATATAATGTCAATAATCTTTGAAATCACCGACAGATTAGTCTTAAAATTTACCAAAGCACTGAACATGCAAAATTTGAAGTTGATCGATCAAACGGTTCCAGTTTAAATTGTCAGAAAATCATAGGATCCTGTTGAAAAAAGGCCTATACCTACACGAGACGGCTCAGATGACATTAGTATAGTTCGAACGATTTGACCTGGACACTGCTTGCAAAAAAAAAACATTGTCATAAGAGTACAATTTGACTCGCTACGGGTGACTTGCTACGCTCGCTCAATTAATTTCAAATTTGACAACAAATAACTACCGGAACTTGATGCATGCACACAAATTAGGTACTGATTGATACTGAGCTCATTTTAGAGACTGAAGCTTGGCGACCAAATCATTAACGAAAACGTCCACAGGTTGTGACGTGGTATAAACAACTCTGTACTGCAGAGGTAGAAGGACGGAAGTCCATTTCAATGAATCTTGAGAAGTTTAGGTGGGCTTATAAACCAAAACCAGTAGGTAACTTTGATCATCCAATTATACGATTTGATATGGTGGCATAAGACATTGTGTAAGAGAATACTTCAATATAACTTAATGTGAAAATGGACTTCCAACCCTCTCTCATAATTGTTTCGTCACAAATCTTTTCTAAAGAAACCCAATTCAACGGCATTGGTTTGACAAATGTTTGTAACGGTACCAAACCGTTGCATTAAGCACACTCTCACTTTCATGTCAACTGTCAAAAAGTAACCAAATTATTTCTGAGAACACAATTAAGCAAGCGACACACAAATATTTAAACTAGTCCACCAAAAAACCCACTGCGACACTTCACATAAATAATCCATTGAACTCCCACCTTGCAGCAATTCCTCATGGCGTCAAATAATCCACACACACACTTCACAAGTCAAATTCACGCACTGACTGCGGGGGTGACAAATCCCGCGGCTATATAGCTAGGGGAAACCTTGGTCCACCCCACCCCATCTCCACAGCATCCCCTCGTGAGAGCGCCAGTGAAAGTACCCATGGGGCCCTATGCAGTGCATTGTTGTCTTAACCCATGCTTGTTATTAGCTAACAATGATGTTAACTCCCAGAACTTTGCAATTGCCCGACAAGAGATTGGGACATTAGTAGTTAATGGTATACATGTGGACAAAACAAGTGCACACTTGGGCTATTGTTTGACTAATTCTTTTATATTTGTGATAACTTTCCACTGTAATGACAAGAGACAGAGATTATTGATTGACATTGTATTTGTAACTTATGAGAAAGTACTCCATATTAACAAGTTGCGTAATTTGCGCGGGAACTGTTCGCTTTTTAACACTCTTCATTTCATTTTATCCTTGTCAAGAGACTTGTAACATTTTAACACTCGATAAATACAAATCTTGGCTTATGTAGAACTTTGTAATTAATATAAATATTAAAATAGAAAGAATAAATGATAATTTAAATTAAAATACAAAATCCGTTTAAAAGTTATACATTTTAGAATTAAGTGGAACCAGGACGCCGTCCATTGCTTATAATTCGTTGTTCCTAATTATTAATTTTTAGAAATTACTGATGAACCATACATAATTATGATCCAATTATGTTCCACTTATGATGCCAAAATAATTTTTATTTTCAAGTGCAGTGCTGCCAGATTTTAGGTAAATTTCTCATATTTTACAGATTTCCCCTTATATTAGAGACCCTACCTATATTTTGGAGCGACAATCTTATTCTAAAATGTTGGGACTTTTCAATAGTGTGTTTTCTCTTGCGGTTTTACGAATTTTAGTTCAATATTCAGGACTCATTTCATGTCTTCCTGTGTTATCTTATTTGGTAGTCAAGAATATATCATTGTATCGTATCGTAAGGGGCGAATATGTTTTGCTAGTGCATCATGTAATATGGTTTCAATATCTAAATAGATACCTTTTCATTGCAATGTACCGTATCGAAAGAGTTGCCAACTACACCTGCACGTTATGGTACAATCTTTGCTAATAATTCTAGTTTTATTGATATTTTATTTCGAAACAGAAGCAGAGATTTCGTCTCCTGCGATCTTCCCATAGTGTTGTTGCCAACATAACTGTCACTCTTTATTACACGGCTTTTGCGAACAAATTGATACCAACTCGTTTATTACATTATCTTACTCATCATCGGATTGATTACCCAGACTCCTCATAAAAAACAACAGCAGTTGGTTCTTAGCCTGTCCAACTGTATACGTGTCAGTAATTAAGAATCAGCCATATGAGATAGCAGTTGGGAAAACAGTGCACTTATTAGCAGTACAAGAAGTACAACGGAAATGTGGATACAAGAAAGAAAACTCCCACGTTCTTACATCATTCGGTCTTGCTAAGAGGTCAACACAAAGATAAATAAAAATAAACACAACAGTAATTGGGAACAATTATCAGATTCGTCAGGTCCTCTGACACGAGTCAGTGTTGTGATTGGTCACTGAGGTCGAAGTGTTGAGGCTGATGAATGTCTGGTGTCACGACCTTGTGTGTTGAGCAATGCAGAGGCGAAGATTAGTGGATCCGTATGGACCAGCCAATGCATTGCAAAGCGCAAATATGAACTGGTTTCGCGCATAAATCAACTGCCGATCTCATTCTGCAATTTGTTTCACAATCACAAGGATTTGGAACGCAGACGGTATAGTGGGCTGAAGATGCCGAGGAGGATGCTGTTTGGTACAGAGCATGTTGGTGCAGAGGTTCGATTCCCCGTGACAGTCCTTTTGACTGAGGTTTTTCGTGTTTCTCTCAGTCGACACAAATGATGGGTGGGTTCCCTCATAGGCCACAGCCTACTTCTCCCACTGTCCATTCTTACCTCTACTTCTCATCATCATCATTATCATCATCATTTGGCTCCCGCAGCAAAGCTGTAAGCGCTACTCAACTATAATAGAAGGGTGCAAACAGTTTCAATATTATGAGGAAGAGACTAGCAAACACTGACAGATGATTGAAATAATGAATTTGTTCGAGAATGCAGTGGGGGTCTTAAGTCCAGGCTCTAGGGGTTAGACCCACTTAACACTCAGATCCTGGAAGTTATGCCACTGCTCCGCCATATCCTTAAAGTACTTTTAGTTTTTAATGAAAGTCAGAAAGTGTAGCCCCCCATAATTAGGCACTTTTTGCGCAGTTGTTTAGCCTGCAGTGTACTTTGTATATGGAAGACGATAAAAGCTTAGGCTAACCAACCTAGTCTATAAGATAAAAGTGAGTGTTTCAATGAATGCAGACGATCATTGGATTGGAACTACGATCAGCTGCCGACAAGGCGAGAAGGTGTGTGGGAACAGTTAGCGGTCTGATCAGCGATCATTGAGCGTGATTACTGACACATCCCAGTCAATAACGCGTCAGACGTCACGCAAAGACCACGCTAATTCGTGTAATCATCCCATGAGTTTAACACGTTGAACACGCTCGCGGGGAGCGAGAATTTTTCTGGCAAAGACTTCGTAAATGGGACGAAAATTGACTGTGACACAAACTCTAATAACTTACTTATTTAGACAAATAGAACTCTGATTTAGAAGTGTAGTATACATACTGTGTTCTGACAGCTATTACATCAGTAAAATGAAGGATATATTAACAGTAAATATGCTCTATTTCGAATTAAAAAAACGAATAATTTTTACTTTGGAGGGTTTTCACGACCCCAATTTCATCCCAGAACTATCGTGAATGACATTTGAAAACATAATTTAGTTGGATCAATCATTTATTTCTCTTCAAAAATTTTAAAAATGAAATTTTATAAAAATAATTTTTTCTCCTATTTACGAAGTCTTTGCCAGAAAAATATTCGCGCACGGCGATCAGTTAAATGCACACGCATCACAAAGCACAATACATCTTGCGGGCGGCGTTTCAGATGTGGGGCAATGTTGGCGCCCGAAAATGTTCGGATTGCGATGTTACGCCAGATGGAACCCTAGACCTAATCTGTTGCTATCGCTAATCTTAATCCCAGAAAAAAACACTCCGTGTAAAAAAGGCAGCCAAGTCTCTTTACTTTAAAAAAATTCAACGCCGAAAAGGAGTGATATCAAAAAAGGAGCCAAGTCAATGACATTTCCAAATATTTAATCGTATCTTTGAAATAAAAGTATAAACACCGAGAAATACTTTACAAAAGGACTTGGCGCATCGTTTTTTTAAAGACATCATTCTATCCTAAAAGTGGAAAGAAATTTACAAGTAGGTACATTTTCCTCTTTCTATTAGAGCCAGAATCTATGAATCAAGCTACTTTTAGTAATGACTATTTTATAGTTTTGTCAATGGCGATAGAAGCATGATTTTATGCTGTAATATATAAGTAATATAAGGGTGAAAGAATTACATAACAATTGGAAGTGGTGAGAATGTAGGTTTCTCTGGAAAACTTCCATGGAGTCAGGAGTCAGGATCCTCATCAGTGTGTTGTGTCTAATGTCCGCCCGTCCGATCGGGTAGCTCAGTTGGTAGAGCTCTCGCCCGGCAAGTGAGAGGTCCCAAGTTCGTGCCCCGGTTCGGTCGGATATTTTTCACAACACACATCCCTTCATATCAATTGGAAGTGGGCTCATACATATTCTTGCAGTACTGTTAATATGGCGATATTAGACTGGTATCTTTTCATAATTTGATCTTGACTGAAGGAAATCATGAAACGTTGTCAAATAATTACTAACTAATGGAACACAATTATATATTTTTGAAGTGTCAAGTGTATAAAGTTAAATTTTTTAATAGAAATTCAATATGACTGTCTTCTTTGTGAAATGTATTTTTATAAAATGTGTATTAATAGAAATTGTTACATGATGAGAAGGTATAACGCATGATGAGACTTAATTATATTCACCACGAAACAATATTACGAAGATAACTATTGTGTATATTTATAGAAAGCATAGACAACAAGTTTCATAGCGTATATATTCATATAGAAAATATTTTACAGAAGGTATGTATAATATGTACCTAATTGAAAGATGTTTCCCTATTATTCTAAACATTCAAAATGACGGTTGTATATAAATGGCACATGCTTATGAATAGAAAAATGTCTTTAAAAAAACGATGCGCCAAGTCCTTTTGTAAAGTATTTCTCGGTGTTTATACTTTTATTTCAAAGATACGATTAAATATTTGGAAATGTCATTGACTTGGCTCCTTTTTTGATATCACTCCTTTTCGGTGTTGAATTTTTTTAAAGTAAAGAGACTTGGCTGCCTTTTTTACACGGAGTGTTTATTTCTGGGATATCACTTCTTTTGTTAGTTTATTCATACAGCTTGTA
This sequence comes from Leuctra nigra, assembly GCA_934045905.1. NCBI lineage: Eukaryota > Metazoa > Arthropoda > Insecta > Plecoptera > Leuctridae > Leuctra > Leuctra nigra. Next base: position 53,569,061 of record OW203761.1, read on the forward strand.
GCACAGCTTGTGTCCGTGCAAGAACTTATTTCTTTAAAAAAATACGCCTATGCCGATTTGGATACTTAGAAAAGTTGCGTTTGGTATATAAGATTAAAATAATTATCCAAGAAGAATAGCTTTAAGTTTCGTTACAATCGGTCCAGCCGTTTTCGATATATGACGTCACTTCCGGTTTTAGCAATGGCGGCCGAAAATAATGTCGTCTTGAATTCATAATTATTACTCCTACACATTTCCAAAATTTGGTTGCAATCGGTACAGCCGTTTTTGATATATGACGTCACTTCCGGTTTTAACAATGGCGGCCGAAAATAATGTCGTCTTGAATTCATAATTATTAGTACAACACATTTCCAAAATTTGGTTGCAATCGGTACATCCGTTTTCGATATATGACGTCACTTCCGGTTTTAACAATGGCGGCCGAAAATAATGTCGTCTTGAATTCATAATTATTAGTACAACACATTTCCAAAATTTGATTGCAATCGGTACAGCCATTTTCGATATTTGACGTCACTTCCGGTTTTAACAATGGCGGCCGAAAATAATGTCGTCTTGAATTCATAATTATTAGTCCAACACATTTCCAAACTTAGGTTGCAATCGGTACAACCGTTTACGATATATGACGTCACTTCCGGTTTTAAAAATGGCCGCCGAGAACACTGCAACCTTGAATTTATAATTATTTACAAAGTACGTTTACTTATATCTATTTTAAAGTATAAAGTGGTGAATTTAGCGTCATTTAGCATATTTATGACGTCATTTCCGGTATAGGTCATAAAATGTGTGACGTCATTTCCGGTTTCGATATTTGAATCATCAAATATTACTGATTACATAAAGTTGACCGTCTAAATCGTTTAGCGCTGGTTTTGTTCTAATCTGTTTAGCCGTTTTTGAGACATGATGTCACTTCCGGTTTCAAAATGGCGGCTTCCGGTTGGTTTTATAACAAGTCAAATGAAATATCAAAAGTACAAACGTTACATAAATATCAAGACAATCGGATCAACAGTTGTTGCTGAAATGCAAATCGATGTATATTAAATTTCATGACGTCATTTCCGGTTTATTTAAAATAATGTTCAGTCTTTTGATATTGATAATCCATATAGATGACCGTCTGAAACGATTGGCGCAAATTTCGTTCCGATCGGTCCAACCGTTGACGAGATATGACGTCACTTCCGGTTTCAAAATGGCGGCACAAAAAATTCATGGGGACAAGGTTAAATCAGACGCCAAAAGTGCACACGTGGTAAAAATGTGAGATCAATCGGTTCAGCCGTTTAGGCTGTGGCCTGTTTACCGGATTTTAGCTCCAGCCTACTACTATGATTACTGATTATGAAAACCGCCCTAAAACACTGTTTTCACGGCCCTCTAGCGCGCAAAGGGCGTAACCTATTGTTCCCAAATTTGGTATATGTTGTAGGGTGGGCCATAGCTCGAAATTAAGATATTTCGCAACAATGTGAGATTTCTCAATTTTAAGATCCAGTAGGCCGAAAATGCCACTTTGATGCTTACAGTAAAAGTGGGTTTGCTCCAGCCTTTATATGAGAGTGTGCGCGCGCCGTACGACTTGGCTGGCGTGGAGCGACCGCTCCACTAGATATGCGGATTCCATTCGTTTCAAACTGAAATGGGGTTACAGAATAGGGCTTCTTGTCTGCTCTTCAGATGAAGAAGATGGTGGAACTGAAGGAGCAACTTGTTCGGGCCACTCGTACTGCTTATAGATTCGCGTACTATCAGCTACAGCCTCAGGACTAATATCATTATTTACACTGATTTTTAACTATAGCACCTCGTTTGTTCCTGTTCGAGCGAGTACGAATAAAATCACTGACAAGAAGTCACCTTGGGTTACAATACCAATTTTTACTAAAAATAAGCTCAGTTTAAAATACTATTTATATTTTGATTTTAAGTTTCCTTGTCTACCTGTAAATGAAAGAAATAAAAACACTTTTGATTTCATTGTGAATAGGCCACTTTAAAAATTATCAATGTGGCTCTGCTTTTTGACAAAAATCATATGCAGTTTGATTTCCAGGTCCCCTTGTAATGGGTTTCAACAATAGAGTAACCCATTACAAGGGGACCTGGAAATCACACTGCATATGATTTTTGTTAAAAAGCAGAGCCACATTGATCATTTTTAAAGTGGTCTATTCTCGATCAGGTGTTGACGTTCCACTTTCCTTCTAATCAAAATTGACGTTATTTTAATCATCAAATTTAATTTGATTGATTCGAATGCACATTGAGTCAGTTTCAGGAGGCAGACGCCCACCAGTGTTCTTGGGCCCGTTAGAGAGAAACCAAATGTTAGTATTTTATTTAGGAACGCCCACAATGTAGCTAATCAAAGCATTTTTATTGTTTTAATAATATTTAACTACTGCTTAATTATTGGGCGTGAACGGTTGGTAGCTGTACGAAAACGCTGTCGAACATTTATGGGTGGTGATCAAGGTATTATTTAATTTGTACTAGGAATGTAAACATTGAAACGTAATAGGGGGTGTAATTATTTTATACCATTAATTTTATGGCTTCCATTTGTAAAGAAAAATTACCTTTAGTCATTTGTTGGAAGACAGTAACATTAATATACGACAAAAACATGACAAATAACCAAAAACCATGAACTGTCGTTTTAAGGTAGCCTCCAAAATAAGACAAATGTCTACCAAAAGATTTGACATGTACATTTTCGCAAGAGCTCAGAGTGTTTAGACAGATAAAATCTTTCTCATTCTTTGAATTGCGACAGTTGGCTTGATGTTGATTTGTGTAAGTCTAGTAAATGAATCCCATACAATAGGCACGGGCCATTGTTCCCAGCAACGTCTTAGCATATCAGACCACAATGTGGTGTTACGCAAGAGTGTGGGAGGGCGGGGGAGGGAGGGGATTCGTTATTTCAATTTAATGGTCCATATCGGGGGGAGGGACACCTGTAAACTAAGAATATCACGAAAAGTGTACCTATAGATCTAAATTGATTTCAGAAATTAGCATTTTCCCGGTACGGGCCCTGAAAGTACCTAAAGTAAAGGTGACGGCTTTTCTTCCACCTAATTTGGATGGCAGTTAGCTCTCCCCCCCCCCCCCCCCCCCCGTAATTTGCACATACAAAATACTTTTAAGTTCCTTATAGGAAAAATAAAATTTCATTGGGGGCAATGGCAATATAAATGGTAATCTAAACAATTTGAAGCATGTTTTGTTACTCATTTTGTAAATTCTTTTAGTGTATTGACTATGGCAAAGAGATTTTTTAAAGTAGGTATTGCTTTAAATTTAGCTCTTCATGTCATGATCAATTGCTACCATCTAGTGGAGCGGTCGCTCCACCCAGCCAAGTCGTACTGTACACTCACACTCACTCAACATACCGTAAATGCCTAATAAACTGAGGAGCAGACCAAACACTTTTACTGTAAGCAACAACATGGCATTTTCGGCCTACTGGATCTTAAAATTGGAAAATCTCACATTGTTGTGAAATGTCTTAATTTCGAGCTATGGCCCACCCCACCCCATATACCAAATTTGGGAACAACAGGTTTTGCCATTTGCGAGCTAGAGGGCCATGAAAATAATGAAATTATACCCCTTCTTAAAGCTATCTGATGATGATGATGATGATGATGATGATTCAGATATCAGGAAACATTGTTGACAGGGCCACAGCCTAAACGGCTAAACCGATCGATCTGAAATTTTTACCACATGTGCACTTTTGGCGTCTGATGATACCTTGCCCTTATGAATTTTTTGTGCCGCCATTTTGAAACCGGAAGTGACGTCATATCTTGAAAACGGCTGAACCGATCGGAACGAAATTTGCGCCAATCGATTCAGACGGTCCTCTATAAGAAATAACAATAGTGAAATTAAAGTTTTCTAATTACTGAAACCGGAAATGACGTCATAGTTTAGCGAAATCTGCCTAAATTCACTTCCCTTTATATAAAAACCAACTACATATTCAGAAGGCTTATAATGAAATATCAGTATTTATATACATATTAATACCTACAATGTGTAAGAGCTTTCAGCCGCCATTTTGAAAACCGGAAGTGATGCCATATCTCGAAAACGGCTGGACCTATTGGAACGATGCTTTCGCAATTCTTCATGGCATATCACTTTAAGTTTAAATTTAGCTCCAAACAATATTTTTTTAGTAACTAATTCGGAAATGGCGTATTTTTTTAAAGGAATTAGCCATTGTTGCCCTAATAAGTTTTACAAGTTGTGTAAATAAACTAAAAAAATAAGTGATATCCCCATAAAAAACACTCCGTGTAAAAAAACAGCCAAGTCTCTTCAACTAAAAAAAAAAATTATGAAATCTAAAATTTCTGCACTGAAACGTAGTGATATCAAAAAATGAGCCAAGTCAAAACTTTATTTGAAAATTAAAAAATACTTGGCGCATCGTTTTTTTAGGGCATTGTAGGTATAGGTAAAGTAAAGTAAAGTAAAGTAAAAACGTCTTTATTTGATACGGCGAGATTAAGCACAGACGGCTTTTCTTCCACCTAACCGTTTACATGCTAGACACATTCAGTCATTGACACTTTCAGTTTTTAATATTCTAACTATAGTTAGCAAGAAGATTGAGTCAATATATATATTTAAATATATAACTATTTTATCCTTATGACTAATTAAAATATAATATATCTAAAAATAAGAAGTATGACAAGATGCAAATTATGGCAGAAACTTTTCAGAACTTTCAAAATTATTATTTTACCCGTATTAATAAATAATCTTTGAAATCCAATTGACGTTGCTAAATAAAGCAAGGTAAGATTATCATAAAACTAAAAACTAATATAATACTAAACTAGTCAATTACTTCAAGAATCAAGTATCCTAAGAATGTTAAAATATATGTAATTAAAACAATTTACTATAAACGGTTCATATATGGAATATAAAGCTGTAAACAAACTTATTTGTAACAATGTAAACATTACTTATTAAGTTGGTTCTTTAGTTCTTTCTGGAAACCCTTGGTAGTAAGTAGACCAATCTCTATCAGTTCTTTGGAGAGACTATTGTATACCTTAGTTGCATTATATGTGAATGATCGTTTGAACATGGTACTGGAGTGCTTTGGAATGCTGAGCTGATGTTTACCTCGAGTATTTATGGAGTGCGTCTCCTTTCTAAAATTTAATTTTTCACGAAGATATGCTGGTTGACCCTCTTTAAATACCTTCATTATTAGTGTCGCAAAATGCAGTTTTCTCCTGTTAGCCATATTTAGCCATTTCATTTCAGAATATTTGATATTTATGTGATTCCGAGTTTTTGTTATTTCGTTGAATTTCCTCATATTTAGAATATACCGCAAGCACGAGTTTTGAGCAATTTGAATCCGACTTATACTGTGACCGTCGAGGCAAGTATAAGTATATGTATATATACTATATACTATACTATATATATATATATACTAAGTATATGTATTTATATCTAGCCTATACTTCTAAGCTATTTATATACACGATGCGCCAAGTATTTTTTAATTTTCAAAAAAAGTTTTGACTTGGCTCATTTTTTGATATCACTACGTTTCAGTGCAGAAATTTTAGATTTCATAATTTTTTTTTTTAGTTGAAGAGACTTGGCTGTTTTTTTACACGGAGTGTTTTTTATGGGGATCTAGTGGAGCGGTCGCTCCACCCAGCCAAGTCGTACTGTACACTCACACTCACTCAACATACCGTAAATGCCTAATAAACTGAGGAGCAGACCAAACACTTTTACTGTAAGCAACAACATGGCATTTTCGGCCTACTGGATCTTAAAATTGGAAAATCTCACATTGTTGTGAAATGTCTTAATTTCGAGCTATGGCCCACCCCACCCCATATACCAAATTTGGGAACAACAGGTTTTGCCATTTACGAGCTAGAGGGCCATGAAAACAGTGAAATTATACCCCTTCTTAAAGCTATCTGATGATGATGATTCAGATATCAGGAAACATTGTTGACAGGGCCACAGCCTAAACGGCTAAACCGATCGATCTGAAATTTTTACCACATGTGCACTTTTGGCGTCTGATGATACCTTGCCTCTTGTGATTTTTTGTGCCGCCATTTTTAAACCGGAAGTGACGTCATATATGAAAAACGGCTGGACCGATTAGAACGAAATTAGCTCCATTCGATTTAGATGGTCATCTATATGAAGTATGTTACTTTAAAATATAATTTTCTTATATTCTAAACCGGAAGTGGCGTCATACATTTGCAATATTTAGCTTATTACATCAAATTATACTTTAAATACACATATCATTATCTTACATTGTAACAAAGACAATTCGAGAAAATAAGGAACACAACTGACCTCTGGTGGATTTTGTGGTACTAGGTAAATGGCGGCTATCAAGGGCGCATTTGCATAAATATAAATACAAATATTTGATATAGTTGTTTGTTATGGCCAAGTAAGTAAATTTACAGCTAAATATCAATTTCATTTGTATTTTGTTTTTTCACTGCTTTATGGAAACACGAAATGTAAAACAAACACATTAATATGGGGACCTGATAGTAGCCATCTTGCCAGAAGTGGCTCCATGACGTATCACTTATTTGTGGGAATACAAAATTATAATTTCAATACACAGTGTTCTCGGCCGCCATTCCTGAAACCGGAAGTGACGTCATACATCGAAAACGCCTGTACCGATTGCCACTGAACTAGCTCCTGTATATTCATTTTGCAATCTATTTGAAAAATCAATTGGGATAAATGAATATACAAATTAACGGTACCGGAAATGGCGGCAGGAACCACTCAATGAAACCGGAAGTGACGTCATATATTGAAAACGGCATGAGCGATTTGACGGAAATTAGCGCTATTGAATTCAGAAGGTACTTCATGAAGTATCAACTAGATGAAACTTAATTGTTTTCTTATTACCTATACCGGAAATGACGTCATAAATATGCTAAATGACGTCATTAATATTCTAAAGGACACTAAATTCACCACTTTATACTTTTAAATAGATATTTAGTAAACATACATTGTAAATAATTATAAATTCAAGGTTGCAGTGCTCTCGGCCGCCATTTTCTAAAACCGGAAGTGACGTCATATAACGAAAACGGCTGTACCGATTGCAACTAAATTTTGGAATTGTGTAGGACTTATAATTATGAATTCAATACGACATTAATTTCGGCCGCCATTGTTAAAACCGGAAGTGACGTCATATATCGAAAACGGATGTACCGATTGCAACCAAATTTTAGAATTATGTCGGACTAATATAATTATGAAATAAAGACGACATTATTTTCGGCCGCCATTGTCAAAACCGGAAGTGACGTCATATATCGAAAACGGCTGTACCAATTGCAACCAAATTTTGGAAATGTGTAGGACTAATAATTATGAATTAAAGACGACATTATTTTCGGCCGCCATTGTTAAAACCGAAGTGACGTCATTATCGAAAGCGGCTGTACCGATTGCAACCAAATTTTGGAAATAGTATGACTAATAATTATGAATTCAAGACGACATTAATTTCGGCCGCCATTTCAAAACCGGAAGGGACGTTATAATATATCGAAAACGGCTGGACCGATTGTAATTTCTTAGTACCTATCCTAATCGGTTGAGGCGTATTTTTTTAAAGAAATTAGTCCTTGCTCGGACATGTGCTACAAGCTGTATGAATAAACTAACAAAAGAAGTGATATCCCAGAAAAAAACACTCCGTGTAAAAAAGGCAGCTAAGTCTCTTTACTTAAAAAAAAATCAACACCGAAAAGGAGTGATATCAAAAAAGGAGCCAAGTCAATGACATTTCCAAATATTTAATCGTATCTTTGAAATAGAAGTATAAACACCGAGAAATACTTTACAAAAGGACTTGGCGCATCGTTTTTTTAAAGACATTTTTCTATTCATAAGCATATGCCATTTATATACAACCGTAATTTAGAATTTTTAGAATAATAGGGACACAACTTTCAATTACATATTATACCTACATACCTACTGTAAAATATTTTCTATTTGAATATGTACGCGATGAAACTTGTTGCCTATATTTGTAATAAATATACAATAGTTATCTTCATATTATTGTTTCGTGGTCAACATAATTAAGTCTCATGCGTTACACCTTCTCACAATGAAATACATTTCTATTAATCCACATTTTATAACAATACATTTCACAAAGTACACAGTGAAGTCACATTGAACAACTATTAAGACCATAATAATATATACCATATAATGGTATAATATATACCATAATAATATACTTCCATAATATAATAGTGTTCTATAAATAGTTAGTAATTATTTGACAACTTTTCATGATTTCCATCAGTCATGATCAAATTATGAAAAGATATCCTTCTAATATCACCATATTAACAGTGCTATAAGAATATATATGAGCCCACTTCCTTGTTATTTAATTCTACCTCCCTTATTATTACTTCTATTACAGCATGACATCTTTCTTCTATCGCCATTACAAAATTATAAAATAGCCATTACCAAAAGTAGCTTGATTCAAAGATCCTGGCTCAAATAAAAAGAGGAATATGTACCTACTTGTTAATAATCTTTCCACTTTTAGGATAGAATGATGTCTTTAAAAAAACGATGCGCCAAGTCCTTTTGTAAAGTATTTCTCGGTGTTTATACTTCTATTTCAAAGATACGATTAAATATTTGGAAATGTCATTGACTTGGCTCCTTTTTTGATATCACTCCTTTTCGGTGTTGATTTTTTTTTAAGTAAAGAGACTTGGCTGCCTTTTTTACACGGAGTGTTTTTTTCTGGGTAGATTATACTATCAACAAGGTTCGTACACAATTATTTCCTGCATATGTTGTTACTTTACCTTGTCAAAGAATGCAGTATGCATTCAAAATCTTACATTTCTGTACGTTGAAATTATATATTATTAAATAAATTACAATTACAAAGCCTGCAAATCATTAATAAACAAATTGGCGCTATCCTTGAAAACTAAAGAATCATAACAAACAAAAAAGACTTGATCAGATCTGCAAATGCAGACTCTCAAGGTCACCTAAATGAGAGCAGAATTGTTTCGAGTGATTAGCATAATCCACCTGGCGCTGGATGATGTAGCAGCACTTGAGAACAAAGAGAAATCGAATGTGCATTGTTGCGTCACTTGCGGCACGAGAGCGGTATTGTTGTATGCGATCTTTACATGGCTGGAGGAAGACAATATGGTCAGAGTGTGAGAGGATAACTGTAGTTACACCAGGGGATGAGTTGAACCGTAAGTTCACAACATCTTGCAGTTGCACCAAGAAGCCCGTGGACTCAACCTTAAACATTACAAAATGTCTGGACAAATATTCGGGTAGACAGAAAAAAATATATACGTTTAACAATAAAAAAATATATTTGCATAATGAAATGTGCAAAACTTTAGAATAAGATTCAGGCATTTTGTAAAAATAATTACAATTTAGGTTTCCAAGGAGAGTAGATTAGAAAGAAATGAAAACACTCGGCCACACATAGATTACATAGAATACTTAGATAACCTTTCCCCTTTGTGGCTATCGACTGAGGCAAAAACCTCAGTCATAAAGGCATTTGGAACAGTACTCGAGCGACGGAGCGTTTCCTTCCCCGACAAAATGATGACCACATTAATACGAGCTAAGTTATGACAAAACTAATGGTTCATGGCACTTGATGATTTTATTACTTTTTCGATATTCATAACCGTCTGGCAAATATAGACAGCTATTTAGTATTTCCCTCTAAAACCGCTCCAAACCACCCGATGCTGGCAACAAATTTGGCAGGGCTTTTATTTATATTACATTATAAAATGTTGATTTTGATGACCATTGCAAAATTTCAATGCAACGGGAAAAATGTAGATTTTCAACCAATGAGAAGATGTTTTTAAATTTTAGTTAATCAGAGGATTTGGCTGAAACTTTACGTCAAACATAATGATCTAATGGTCTTGCAAATCTTGCAAAATTTCAACTCGATCGGACGAATTTGGAGTTAAAACCATTCACGACACACTTTTTTACATCTTTCTAAATCTAATCTGAGGATTTTGTAAAAATGTAAGTCTGCATACCATCTATTTGGCCTTTACATGTGTACAAAATTTCAGATCGATCGGAGAAAAAAGTATCAGCTGTAGGTATATCGGAAGTTGCAGAAAAAAGCGAGGTCCGTGGCCAAAAAAGCCGATCTCCATACCATAATATAGGAACATATCAATACGCAAACAAGAATAATGTCTTGTATCTTAAATATTTAAACAAATAACATTAAAATATCATTTATAATTCAGTCGATGATCTGGTTGCACTTGCAGAGTGCAGATCGAGTATCTTGAGTGGGGTCGAAGTGTTCCCTTAAGCATGACCAAACTTCACACATTGGTAAGTGATTTCCAACAATGAACAATATGCTTCACTTAACGAAGAAAGTGCTATCGAAATATTATCAAGATCTTATCATGAATACAAAAGTTCATTAGCATTACATTTAGTTTTCTGGTCCAATTGCTTTTTTTCGCTTTTTCCAAAGTTTATGAACACGAATTTATCTTTCACTAGCTTGTTAGTGTGCATTAAATATTCCTGCATTTCGCACTGAATTGCACATTTTCCATAAATTACAACGAACATGACTTCAAGCGCATAATATTTAATTTCTTTTTCATTGGACCCTGACTCTTTTATACGTCTATTTAGAAGAAAACATATATTTATAAAAAGCTGCACAATTCTATTCCTTCATAGAACTTCATCTCCTTCGGAATAAACGCAACTAAAATTAGTGAAATATATTTTTTATTTTTTGTTCGGATACTTATATTATGGATAATTCTACAATTACGAAATCTATAATAAATCTTCATACATTCGGTCAAGAACAAGGGCGTATTTAGGGGAGGGGGGGCCGAGAGGGCCATGCCCCCCCCCCCCCCCCCCCCCCCCGAAATCAGGATTTCATCTAAAAAAATAAGCAAATTTAATTTATTATGTGAAAAAAAAACTAAAAAATGGAGAGATCATGTCAAAAACGTTCCAAAATGGTTAGAATTGAGTTAAAATTCCAAAATATTTCCGGGGCTGTGCGCCCCGGGCTTGCTTATTCTAATGCTTTTAATAAATGTTCCTCGAAGTAGACAAATTTTTGGATACTCTGTTATTTAGAATTCCCCAAAATAGCTATACACTGCGATTCAAAATTGCACCTAAATGAATGACCTTGGACGAAAATTTTCTCGGGGGCTGCGCTCCCGAACCCCCTGTTTTACACTGTGCATTTTCAAAATATTAGTAATGTCCGGCCCTCCCCTCCGAAATGTCATCCTGGATACGCCCTTGGTCAAGAACTAACATAATTATTTACACATGAAACATAATTATTTTACATCTGTGAAGGATCATATTTCTAAATGCATCACATCTTGAATACTTGCAAATGATCGGTTTTTCATTTCACTCCAAAGAGAGTGACTAGGACTCGAGGGGTTGCACATTTCGGTGCTCGCTTGTACTGTAAAAGAGTCATACAAAGCGTGTTCCTGAATTGAAACATTAATTGAACACAGAATGATTCGCGTCCCCCGATCATTTGCCATGTCAAATTTAATTGTTGTTATACCTTTTACGTGTTTTTACTAGGTCTGAAGATTTATTGTGGCATTGAATAAATTCACTCATGAGAAAATATCTGCCATATATTTCAATTATAAAAGACCTTGCAGTTGAGCACATCAAAAAACAAATTGAAGAAACTGTTGCAAAAACCAACCCAATTATCTGAACCTGCTCGGGTGGTTGTTTTAGAGCATCTATATTTCAACTGCAGCTCAAGAAGGTTTGGTCCTGTCAGGGTCATGGTTAGTAACAATCCATCAGAATAAAATCTAATGGCGCATCGTATTTTATTGCAATGCATAGAAACAAGTTTAATGAAACCGAAACAATCATGTAACTCAACTATTTATTGACCACGTTCACACAATGCGCCAATCATTATTTTGATTTTAATAATAATTTTAAAATAGAGCTCACTGGGCCCTTTTAATGATATCGCTACTGTTACGCTGAATCTCACACACTTCGCTTTTTAGTAGAGGTGACTTGGCTGCTGTTTTTATGTTGCTGTGCTTTATGTGCTTCATAAACATCTTTATATAATAATTTTTCTTGTGGTCAATCCAATTACCTGTCATTTTTAATATGCATTTCTTTATGTCTTTTTGTCAAATTGGGGATATGGATAACTAAAGCAATAGCCAACTTTTATGAAAATATTATGGTAATTGTCAAAGGGTTGATGAAAAAAGGTGATGATCAGTCATCAAATCTCTTGTAATATACATGTTCTATTTCTGTCAAAGTTGAATCAAAGATTTGATGAAATAATTGAGAGAAATTTTGACTGTATAAATGGACATAAATGTAAGGATCACCTGATGTAAGAATATCATGCAAAAGTTTCTTTTGCAACCCTTTATTTTATGAAACAGACTAAACTACTTTTTATGTGGTCAGTGTCAGTCACACTAGATATGCTCTAACACTCAAACAAATTATAGAAAACAGAATAGATAAATGCTGCAGTTTATTTCAATCTTGTCCTTTTGCTTTTGCCAACCTGTGGTAAAAACATTACATTCTAATTATTGAAATGACAACTGCAACTAATTATACTGCAATCTACTTGCAACCCAAAGGTATGCAATTTCCAAGTTGCATAGGTTAATTCACATCGCTTTAGAAGGGGACAACTCATTTCCTAAGTGCATATCGAGACTGAGAATAGCACTGGACTCACAGTTCGAAAGGTTCAAGTTGGATAACACTTGGCTACTTGATCGAGTATTGGTCTTCTGACCCTTCTCTCGCTCTGTTTGAAAAGTGTCAGCCAAAGTCGTTATTTACCTCGATCAATGTGAAAATCGACAATTAAAAATATTGACAGAGCAGGTTGGCCCAGGCAAAAAGCTCCGGACTTGCACTCCAGCGGGGCCAGGTTCGATCCCTGAAACCGTCCTTACTGACTGTGTAATTCGTGATTTCCATTATTTAGAAGAGGCAAAGAGGCAAATAATGGGAAGGTTCCATTGGGCCACGACCAACTCCTTCACATCGGCCATTCTTTCCTATTCATCATAATCATCATCATCATCATCATCATCATCATCATCATCATCATCATCATCATCATCATCATCATCATCGTCATCATCATCATCATCGTTGTTATTTAGTTGCAGAACAGCAGTGTTGTGATTAGATAATTTTATTTTTTATCTAGATAAAGATAAAGATAGATATGCCAATTTGTATAGATAAATTTCCTAGAAATCATCTAGATAATAGATCACAAATAATTATCTAGATAATTGTAATAGATAATAGATCATTTGTTTACCAAATGAAGATTACAGGAAACGATGTTTTATGTTGAAACTCGTATCTATCATCCATACAATTCGATATTTCAATTGCGTTTTTCAAGACTTTGGGGCAATATTTTCTAAAAACTGAGGGTATATTCTGAAAGCTCATAAAAATAACTGCCAATAGATAACAATATTTTTTATCTAGATGAGATAATAGATAATGAATAATTATCTAGATTATTATCTAGATAAGTCACAACCCTGCAGAACAGTGCAATATTCACTGATTAAAATTCCACTAATAATAAACAGCTTTGGTATTGTAATGGCAGGTATTGTTTCAAGCTGTAATAATGATCAATTAGTGAAATGATCTTGGCACACGCCTTTAACCTCCACTGTTTCACATGTGTAATGAAATGCAGCCGACAATGATTGATTACCTCAAGGAGCAGACCTCCAGTTGTGTCGACATCGGCGTCCAATGTCAGGCAACCCGCACTACACAGCCTCGTCTGATGCAACCCGCACAACATCAACTTGTCTGCGGCAACGCGCGTGACGTTATTTCGGCCATCTTGGGTGCAAAAGTCACTGGAACAACGTGCAAGGTCACGTGACACTTAATTGGAGCGATGCAAATGAGAAGGTTACAGATGAATAACTAGAGGTTCTGAAATAATAGACGCGCAGTCAATCGTAACTTATATTATGTGGTATGAATTGTTGAAGAACTGTTTTGTTGGAATTTAGAATTTGGCCCAAGTAAATTATGCAGATTCAGTGAGATTAATTGAATTTGAACTTTACAAGAACATTACTTGACACTTCCATCGAGTCCATATAAAACTACATTTTCGGCATTGGGCAAAAAGTATAATTACCGTTTGCAGTTCTTACGAACCTATACGTCAAACCTGAAAGTAAAAGCTCACCCTTACCTAGATTCTTCTTCTTCTTCATCATCTCTCCATCATCATCATAATCATTCGTCCGTCTCTATTAATCTATAGTTGCAGAAAAGAGCGACATTGAGCGACATCATATAATAAGAATGAGAATAATTTATGAACAAAGTACAAAATACACTTCTACACTATACCTAAGAATTTCGCTTACGTTTTTTTTGTAGAGATTCAGGCCAATGCTTGCTATTTCAATTTCCAGAAAATGTAAGTTATAGCTCCAACATTTTCAGAGCCTGCTGTTTATACTCGAATAGGTATGAATTCTTTTACCGCATGCCACAAAATACGTAACTTATTTATTTAGAAACATTCAGTTCACACATTATATTTGTTTGTTTTTATTTTATTTTTTAAACAAGTTTTTTTCCGGACAATAATTATTAATTAATCTGTTATGATCTGTGTTACTCTGCTAGATTGTGTAATTGGTTGTAAAATGTTGCGATGTTATCTGTGAATTGTTATCCGGCTCTTGCAACGATCTTCCTGATGGCTGCTGTGAAAGGTCAGCATCAATCGATAAATCAGTCTTTGAGGCGATAATGAACACATGTTGGAGTTGAAACAAGGCTAAACCACCTGTTAGAGGAAGATAATTGATAACAATTACCTGAACAATATCTCAGTGGGAATTACACTCGCTCAGTGGCGGACCAGGCTGAGGCAGAGGCTGAGGGGGTCTTGGCCCCTGGTGCGGGCCCCTTGTTTTTGTAAAGCAGGGGCCAGGTCAAATCGTTCAACCGTAATCGATCTGAAAATGTTCAGGCACACTATACCTATGTTTGAGCGGTCTCGTGTTCGTGGAGTAGCTTTGCAGTGAGATCCTGTGATTGGTGAAAATGAGAAATGGAACCGTTTGAATGATCAACTTAAAATTTTGGATCATTGGGGCAAACATTTTGAGAATTTGCACACAAATTTTTGAGAATTTGCACACAAATTTGTTAAGTGTTTTGATAGTTATTGATATTATTTTTACGTACATTTTATGTTCGTTTTGAAATATTTGTCAAATAACTTCAACAATTTTCTTTTAAATCTCTGCATCCTTTGACGCATTTTGTCTTCCTGGCATTTCCCAGGATATTGAGCAGCAACTTTCACACGAATATTAATATGCATGAAATACGAAAGATCGCTCATCAACGCGTTACAGAGAGCTTTTTTCTAGAAGCTATGAAGAATTTCCGCAGATAACGTTTATGTCTTTGTAATGTGAGCCTAAACGACTTCTGGGGCCCTAATCCTACCCCTCATCTGAACTTTCACCTCCTACCCGCTACTGTTTACCGCCTCTTTATAAGTTATTTGTTTTGACACCTTCAAATTATAACATCAACCAAGAGGCAGATTATCTAACAACATTTCTACCAGACTGCCTAATAGCATAACTAATAGCAACAAGTTACGTGCTTGAATGAAAATGAGAGTTTGGGCCAATTAAATTATGGAGATTTAATTATGTTATTAAAATATTACGGTTCACACATTTCATTTTAAATTTGTTCTTTTACATGTTCGTTTAAAAACGAGTTATATTCCGGACAATAAAATAGTAATTAGTGTCTTAATAAGGATCGAGAACGAAGTGGAATAATTTCTTACATCTTTTCACTTATTTACATTTAAAGTTTGAATTGGTATCTAATTGTGCAAACGTGCTGTATGTGTCCAATTTATCACAAAATTAACAGTACCTCCATTCGTATTGCCTTAGGATGGATTTCAAATAATTGCACACTGTGAAATTGCGATGAAATAAACGTTTTGTTGTGCTTTTAACAAATGTTCGTGCGCATAATTAAAGGCTATAATATTATACAAAATAAACACATATATAAATATACAATGTACAATACAATATACATATACACACATATACACATATACATATACAATATGTACAATATACAATATGAGTATAAATACAAAAAAGTATACTAAATTTTCATCCCTGCCTTCTTGATGAAGAAGCTGTAGAGCAGCTGATACTTACAAACGCATATCAAATCGGATGCAGTACGGAAGCTCGCTCATCAACGCGTTACACAGAGCGTTTTCCTAGTCTTACCCACCTAAGTATAGGAATAACAACTGATTTTCCAGTTTATCTCAGAACTATAAAATTGGAGATGAATTGTTTTCCATCTTTGGCGACCCAATTTATCTTCCAGATTAGTTATGTTGATCCTCTCTGTGTATAACCAGTGTTTTGGCAACTGTTGCGTGAGGAAAGCCGTGCCAGTCCGCCACTGGGCAGTCGTGTCTCGACTGACCTGTCCGTCTCTCCAGTCATGTTTCAGTGACGCAAGAGGTCAGAGGTCAATGTAACAGCGAGCAGCTGTGCTTCGTGAAGTTCTACCTGTTGATTGTGCCACTAGAACAAAAGACTGGAACCTAACCCAGTTACAGACACCGCTAACAGATGATGTTCGTGATGTGTTCGAGACTTGATACCACCCATGTGGGGGGGGGGGGGGGGGGGGCATTTGCACATGGCCCCAGGGTTACTTAATTAGACATTAGACACGATGGAGTACAAGTTGAGCGAGCAAGAACAAGAATTAACATGCAATATTAATCAATAATACGTTAATAAGTTTTAACAAGCAATAAACTAGGGATGGAGAAAATATCGATATATCGATATATATCGATATCAAAAAAATATCGAAATATCGATACCTGAATATATTGAATATCGATATATTGAAATATCGATATATCGAAATATTGAATATCGATATATTGAAATATTGAAATATTGAAATATCGAAATATTGAAATATTGAAATATCGAAGTATCGAAATATTGAAATATCGATATATTGAAATATTGAAATATCGAAATATTGAAATATCGATATATTGAAATATCGATATATCGAAGCTTTACCGTATGATACAACTATATTCTTAATTGAAGTTTATACCTACTATGGCAAAATAATTCATATTTGCAGTGCAGCGTTTATCACATTTTAGGACAATTTCTCAGATTATTCACATTTCTTTCTTATCTGGCCGGTGACCCTATATTTTGCAACGGCTCTGTTATTTCTATTTAAATTTTCTTTTGATTTTCCTATCAGTTTTAGGAGCAATTTAAGGCATTTATGCGATATATCAATATTTCCATACCTACATCGAAATATAATATAGTCATATATCAATATTGTCATATATCAATATTGTCATATATCAATATTTCGATATTTCAATATTTCGATATTTCGATATTTCGATATTTCGATATTTCAATATATCGATACTTCAATATATCGATATTTCGATATTTCAATATTTCAATATATCGATATATCGCGATATCGATATATCGATATATATCGATATATAAATGATATCGATAGTCGATATCAAAATCCAGGTTCGCTCCATCCCTACAATAAACATTAAGTAGCTATAAGCTTAGAGGAATATAAGTGTGTCTACCTATAAGCGTTAACAAGGATTAATTAAAAAGCAATTACCACCAATTTGTAACAATATGCGAGAAATTGTTGAACAAGCAATCAATGAACCATCAATAATAATCAATATCAAGCAAATTCAATCCTAAGAATCAAAAACTAATATATATAAAATTGAAAAAAAATATAATTATATTTCCGTATCTTTATTCCTTTTCAAATATTAAAATCAATGAGATAAATTTGTCTGGGTATGAAAATACATATTTTGTTGAATTTTCGATATTCTGGTCTCAAATTCTTTATCTTGGATCAGAGCAAAATACGATATGTCATTATGTCAAAATCGAATTGCGTCTGACATAACAGTGTTAACATACTTGAATGACAAGAATCCGGCAGATTGTCACGTGAAATGTACTCGATCGAGAGAAAGACGACCAGCACTTCAAGATGCGGTCCAACTCATTTGCTCCACTTTAAATAGCACCAATAAAGTAATGAAATTATAGAATAACCCGTTTCTGAAGATACTCACCGCAACCACATCTCGACGCTGTTAGACACTATTTTCCAGATTCTATATGACTTAGAATTTTTCAAGTTTATTTTATAGTTATTAACTTATTGTTGATATTGACGAGACGACTTCACCCCAAATTATATTATTTTGAACAAATTTGAACACATTTCTAAACATCATTATAACTTTTAAAAAAATTACAATTTTATTTTCGTATTTATTTCTTGAGATGACATAAGAAAATACGAGCACGAACCAATAATTAATTTTTAATTTTTTGGTTTTTACATGATACATTTATACACTAAAAAATAACTGAAGCCCCACAAAGCCACATAATGGCTTGACTGCGGGGCAAAAATCATATATTATTAAAAAAAAAAAAAAAAAAAAAACATCACGTACTCTTTAAGTGATGTGTCCAAACTCGACATCAACGTGAATGTATTCACATTTCATATATTTTTGAGTCGAGTTTCGGCACAAATATTTAAAATAACGTTTTCAAAATAAAGTTACTTGGGAGTGACTTCTTGACTGCACATTTTCACTCTCTTATCTGAAATTTCAAGAAATAGTTGTTAATTAACAGTGGTAAGCAAAATGTACTTAACAAAATTAACCATACGAAAAATGTACAGAAATGACCCTCCTAATTTCTAAGAAACGCAACCCATTTTTTAATGTATAAATAATTTGCTTGATTCACGAGATATTACTACGAAGTATTATAACCTGAGGGTGCAGTCGTCTCAACCGGACCTTGTAAGTGAGGTATGTAATATTTCGTTAGGTGATCACCTCTGATCTCAATATCGTGGCTACTTGTTGGCTGCAGGTGAAGTTTCACTTTCAGTCCGAGGCTTTTGCATCCACACTTCAACACTTCAACACTTCAATACTTCAACACTTCAACACTTCAACACTTCAACACTTCAACACTTCAACACTTCAATACTTCAACACTTCAACACTTCAACACTTCAACACTTCAACACTTCAACACTTCAACACTTCAACACTTCAATACTTCAACACTTCAACACTTCAACACTTCAACACTTCAACACTTCAACACTTCAATACTTCAACACTTCAACACTTCAACACTTCAACACTTCAACACTTCAACACTTCAACACTTCAACACTTCAATACTTCAACACTTCAACACTTCAACACTTCAATACTTCAATACTTCAACACTTCAATACTTCAATACTTCAACACTTCAACACTTCAACACTTCAACACTTCAACACTTCAACACTTCAACACTTCAACACTTCAATACTTCAACACTTCAATACTTCAACACTTCAACACTTCAACACTTCAATACTTCAACACTTCAACACTTCAACACTTCAACACGTCAATACTTCAACACGTCAATACTTCAACACGTCAATACTTCAACACTTCAATACTTCAACACGTCAATACTTCAACACGTCAATACTTCAACACTTCAATACTTCAACACGTATGCCAGGTAGTCATCGCTTACAATAATATGACGTCGCATAATAGAGCGAGCATCTTCTTTTCACTCTTTTGGCATTTTTTTTCTATTACTGACGATATTCTTACAGGTCGCACAGTTTCTCCGATCGAGCTGAAATGTGCACACACATACGGACTATCTCTGGATATCGATTCTCTTTTTGATCTCGTCCCGACCGATATTGAAATGAATTCGGTCGCGACGAAATAAAAAAAAAATACATGTATATAGAATATACGTACCCTGGGGTTTGCAGACCACTTTCCTTTGGAAATAGGTTGTTTGGTTCAAATGTGCTCGAAAATATCTTCTGATTTGTTGGTCCGATCAGTTTGAAATTTTGCCAGATCATTGCGACCTACATTGTCTAAAAATTTATAAAGGTTAAGCAAAATCCTCAAATTGGGTAAAATTTTTAAAAAATCTTTCGATTGGTTGAAAATCAAAATGCTCCGATTATGTTGAAATATGGCATGGTGATCAAGATCAACATTATCTCATACTTAACACATTTTCAACCCAATCGGTCAAGTCGTATTAACAGACTTATTACCATTTAAATAATTAAGATAGAGTTTTTCAAATAGATGTTTGGAATAACCTTGTAGTCACGACACATGGACCTGTTATTTGTTCTTCCAGAACCAGAGTGTATGGAGATCGGAATGTCGGCAAAGAAAATCGTATCGTGTCGTAGCGTGTATCGTGTTGGCTGGAGATGTTGCACGCATCGGTGCAATATAATTATTAAGTATGATATCAAAAATTGGTTAACCTATCATAAACCTATCATATAAACCTATCAAAACCTATCATTATCTTTGTTCAATACTCTTTCGGCCATCGGTGGTTTAGATAGCTTTTGCAATGACTATACCTTCTGCCTTTTCGCCTAGTACCTATTTCACACAAATTGATGTCTATTGTTGTAAGTTTGTGTATCTTCTGTTTGTTTGTGTAATTATTGTGAGTGACCATACATATTTTAAATGTTTTTTCTGGAAATTATTTATTCGTCTGTTTATTCCCACAATCAAGCTATTGTAGAGCTTAAGTGGGTTAGGGATTTGTTTAAATGTAATATTTCATGTAGTACTAAAAAATTAATTAATACAAAAATATTATTTTATTAGACGCCGCACTCTTCTGCATCTAGACCAATGGCGACGGTTGAATGATTACGATGATGAAGAATAGGTCGATAGGCGGAGGTGGCGGTCGTGGCTTTATAGTACAAAACCTTCCTACCATTTTTCTCTCGACTGAGGAAAATCATGAAAATCCTCAGTCAGGAACGATGATTTTGGGCATTAAGCCCGGGACAGCCTGAACGTTATTGCCTGTGCCATCTTGCTCCTTATGATGATGGAAGGATGCTGGAAAGGACGAATCTCCTCAGGTTAGACGGTCATGAGAATCAAACCCAGGCCATCTAACATGAACACCGAGTTCAATGCAACAAGTCTTCCAGCAATTTCGACTGCTTTTCTTCTTTGAGTAATGCAATAAATCAATGTCAATCATTATTAGGTACTAAAAATGTAATCCAAATAACTGGATCATAGACACGTAAACCACACGAACGAGAGTGAAATTTCTCACCTAAATTAAATTATCTTGTATACACTTCTAAACTGTCCATTGTCTCAAAAAATATTTCATATTATTTCATTCACGCATATTTACATATTATTAATTTGACCTTTCTAATGAAGTAACGACATGAACGATAATATCACAGAATTCGAGTTGCAATCTGTAACATTCCTCTAACCTAGATCCCATAGCAAGACTTGCGTACAGAGCGCATAGTGTTTGTTTCGTCAAGTTTATTGTCTGACTCCTTCGCAAACCGACTACCATTGTGCCGGCTTTCTTCACTGCTAATTATCGCGGGTTTCGGTACCAAGGAAAGTTACAGTTTAAACACACACACATGTGCACGCATTTTTTATCAACTAATTATCATTATGTGACAACTCGTTGGGAAGAAATGAAATCACTTTCTTTTACACTTGAACCAGACCAAAGCATAATAATAATAATAACAAGTATTATAGCATAGTTATTAGCTGACGCAAAAGGTGTTTAATAAAAGTGATCCAGTTTTAATCATGTGGGCTACATAAGACTGGACATAATTTCTCAGATATGTGATTACAGCATACATTTTTTGTTATAATAATAACTGCGAAGAGGTTTTAGAAATCCGATGCTCCAGGAAAAGAAAACTACTTATGATTATTGAGATTACAATGAAATTGTATTGAGTAACTTTGGATAAGGAGTGGTTTTTTGAGGTATAGATTATCGGACGGAGCCGAATTCGAGCAGATTGTCAAATTACAGATGTTAATGCTAGTGTAAAGTATCGTTTTGTCATGCAATCCTTTCCCAATGGTCAGGTCGTGCCAATGATGGCAATAGCGTCAGGTATCACATAAGTTAGAATGATTTTGTTGGCTGGCTTATGGGAAAGTAATTGGATGGTTTTGGATTTATCAGTAGACACAATCAGACGTAGATCGTGACTTGAAAGTTGGACCGTCGGAGAATCGGACTGTTGTTCAGCAGAAGAACAGAGTTCGATTGCTTTGAAACCGATACTTTGCGTTCTGTGTCGCCTTTTCCAAGAGACAACTTCAGAATAATTTACATCAAGATATCATTACACATTTTACTACCTTCTCCTTATTTCTTTCATTGCTTCTTATGTGTGTTTTTTTTTATATATTTTAAATGTGTTTTCTCATATAACTTGTATAATTTATGTAATACTTCACAGGCTTATTGTTCTTTGCATTGTTTGGTTTCAGGTTGATTGTTGGAAATTCCTAGAGAGGGCTCTAGTAGTTGGAGAAGTGACGACGTATAAATAACTTTATATTATTTTAACAATTTTTTTTATTTTATTGTAAAATTATAATAGAAAATAGTAATTGTAAAAATGCCTTAACGTAAAGACAGTCAATTACAAAGTCAAAAATATGAATATGATAATAATTACCTATTGAAATTATTTTACTGTCAGTGATATTTCATTTTCAGCTATAACTGCATTTGATTAAGAGATTTCCTTTTCGAAAACAGTATTCAACATCCTCGTATTCCCACAGCTCCTTGGGCCTCATAGTTCCCTTCAGCATCCAACCAACCCTCTTGAGCGAATGAGTTTGTTCAAATAGTAAACTATGAGTTACATATTTTACTGAATATCATGCATTAGTGTGGTACATCTAATGTTATAAGAAGTCTTTAAAAGAAAGATAAGAAAACAATCTACCAAAACCGTTTAAAACTTAAAATCTTAGAGACCTTAGTCTATAAAATATGCGAAAGTGTAATTTTGACACTTTTTTTTATAAAATCATATGAACGTAATGTTTTTAAATTAGATCTTCCAAAGGTTTTAGAACAATCCGCAGTCAATTCTCACCTGATCTTGACTGAGGGATTCGTGGATTACCTCAGTCGAGGCAAATGCAGGGAAGGTTCCCCATACTAATAGGAAGAAAGCAGGACTTTCATCGGCCGCCGAAACCTTGAGTTCAATCGAAAGGATCGACGGAATGCCTGTGGAGATTTCAACGCACGGATAAACAACCACCGTCCATCGCCCTTCCACTTCTTCGCCACTATCACCATAATCATTCGTCACCAGCAGCCTGATTGTAGAATAGTGCGACATTAAACACCATAAAGATAATACAAAAATAAAATTAAAACATGAAAACTAAAATATTTAGAAAAACATGCTGAAATTACAAAGCCGTACAAAATTGTTATTTTTTAAAATAATTAAAAACAATATTGCATTATAGAGTATGGAATGTAATTTATAATAATATGGTACTAATCTTATTTTTCTTGTTATGACATCGTATTTTTTTTATTTGCAATTATTTTGCAAATCTACCTGCCGATCAGAAAATTGTTCGGTATGACTAATTGCATTAATTTTGTGACAAATAAAAAGATAGGTAAACCAAAACGTGCTGATTTCAAGACTGCTCGCTCATGATCGTATCAAAGACGATTGATATTTTAAGGATATCTCTAGGTTACTAATACTTCACGATGAGTTATTAATGATCGTCACTTACAGTGATGTAACTAAGTGTAATTTCCTTCGCCTGAGGTTATTGTAACACTCTTTCCGCTTCTTTGCTTACGATTTCCTTCGCTCCACAATGTCAATGTCTTAAGAAAGTGGTCAGTTAAAATTAGGAAGTACAAATATCGCAATAAAGGCACACCTCAACTCGATCGACTAGCAATGCAACTTAATCTCTCTACTACATTGGCCGTATTAGGCGACAACTAGAGCAAAGTGGTGAAAGTGGTCGTCAGTTTTTACCCCGTGGCTCCCGTCTTGGAATGCCGATGATGTGTGAGTCCATATCGAACAAGGTTAGCATGCGAGCAGCGCAAAATCCACAGAAGAAAGCAGACGCGTAAGAAATCGAGAAACAATTTGGTGATCGGCCGTAGGACCTCAAAGCTAACTGGATCATTTCCGGGGAAGAAATTAGTTGAATATTATATAACTTCTTGACTCTCTCATGAAAATGTGAAGACAATTGTCCAGGTGTGAATGAAGTTATGAATCATCTTCGCTAACTGAGCAATAACAAACATTACGGTCTATTGTTCTGTCTCGAATTCTACGACTTCGTTGAGTAATGATTTCGATCAAATGACGACATCTTTGGGAAACGTGACTGCACGCGCTTGCGCCGACTGCGTCTTCATGATTGTTGCAAGTGGAAAATGGAAATTCTATTTGTGAGAGAAACATTTTTAAACAATTAGAGTACACAATTAAATTTTTTAGTAGTTTTTTTTATTACAAAACAAGAATACCTACATAAAAATTACATCAGTGCAATAGATATCAATTTACATTATGTAAATTAAATAATTATAAAAATTGCACAGAAAATGTTACGACGAATAATAACTTGGTTTGATAATATCATGATTCCAATTATCTTTCTCATGCATTCGCAGTTGACAAGTTAATATACATAGAAACTGATATCTGGATGATTATGCTTATATTTAATAAGCTGCGGTCTCATTTGGCTTGTTATATACAATCATTGCTATTAAAAATAATTTGGCATATCGTATAATACGCAAACGACAAATAACTATGTGTGTGTAAGAAATTTACTGCAACTACCTACTCAAATGCTTGATTTCATTCAGCGACTTTGTGTATTCACGTTTATAACGCGGTGAAAGCCAATGGGAATGAACTTTCTTTCCACAAAACTTACAAATAATAATCATTACGATTCTTCACAATTCTTCACGGAATAACTTGTCGAACACATGAAAGCACGCATGCGCTTTGACGAGCCGACGTACTGTTTTGAGCCTTGCACACGCGGACGTCACGGACGTCACGCGGACGTCACGGACGTCACGCGGGCACACGCGGGGTCACACGTGTTCAATACGCGATGTTGTGCGTGCGCAGGAAAGAGTCGATCTGTCCGTGCGAGACGCCCTCACGTTCCCGATCAGAGGGTGACACGTAGTAGAACTGCCTCGAGGGCTCCTTCTGCAGCTGGTGTTGCTGTTGCTGTTGGTAGTACTGCTGTTGCAGCGGGTACCTCTGTTGACTCGGCTGTTGGAACTGCGTGAACCGCGTGTGCTGTTGCGCCTGGGGCTGGGGCTGTTGCAGGGCCAGAGCGCGTTGACGCTGTTGCTGTGCAGCGTACAGTTGTTGACTCTGTTGAAGGACTGCGGCTTGTTGCTGTTGATACGCGACCTGTTGAGGAGAGGGTTGTTGAGGTTGCGGGCGCTGTTGTTGCAGATGTTGTTGATGGAGCGCTTGAGCCTGGGGAGCTTGGTAAGGCTGGAGGCGATGTCGCAGGTTGATGTCGTTGGACGACTGAGGGATGTTCTGGTAGAAGACGGTCTGGTATTGGCCGGAGGCTGGGTCGTAGACAAGCTGCGTCTCGTACAGAGCGTTGCCAGTGGGCTTGGCGGCGGCGAGCTGCTCGATCTGATGAGGCCGGGCAGAGGGTTGAGGTCGGTGCGCCAAGGACCTCGGCGTCGTCAGCACGTTGTTCTCGAGCTGGAACTGGCGGAGCGTCTCCTCGAAGTCGACGGCGGCGGTGGCGGCGTGCGGGCTAGGCGTCGGCTGAGCGCTGTTCGAGTAGATGACGCCGGGACGAGGCGCCGGGGTCGCCGACTGGAGGGTGGGGCGGTATGTGGTGGCCGGCAGCTGCGAGCGCACGGTGGTGGAGGCGACGTAGGGACGAGGGGTGATGCGCACGGCGGGCTGCGCGCGGACGGTCGGGCGCGGGGTCGCGACTGGAGTCGGCTCGTACGCAGGCGCCTGGGTGGGACGGTGGACTAGGCGAGGGCTGGACGTGGTCCTGTAGAGAACTTGTTGAGGGACGGCGTCGACGGTCTCCTCGTCTTGGATGTAGTTGTTCTGGAACACGGTGGTCGTCGGACGCGCGTGGGCTGGTCGCGGACGAATTGGTCTGAGCGGTCCCTTGGGCACGTTCTCCTCGCCGTCATCGGTCACGGCCTTCTGCTCTTCCTCTTCCTCCTCCTTGGCGTTCGGGTCGCACGGGTTGCCGGAGACGTATGTGAACTCTCGTTTGTTGCCGTCGGGGTCCACATATCCGTACTTGCCTCGGACTACGCAGTCTGTGCCTCGCGTCTCCTCCTTAAAGCTGCCGTCAGCCGCTTCGTAGCCGAACGTGAAGGATCCGTCGTCGTTGACCTTGTTGTAGTTGCTGATGGTCTGCACTGGAGGTTGTCGCGCAGTCTCCTTCGCTCTCGTCGACGGTTTGGGAACGGCGACGAGCTGACTCCTGGGTCTGTACTCGATGCCGGCTTCCGACTGGCGGCCGATGGACTGACGGCCGTACAGCGCGCTGTAGGGCTCGTCGGCGACGAGGACGACGCGACCCTCCGGCGCCTCCTCCTCGGCGGCGGCGTAGTACTGCACCTGTTGACCGTGGGGCTCCTGGTCCTCGGCGACGGCCACGGGTCTCTGGACGCGCACCCGACGTGCCAGGGTCGGCGTCGACGCCGCCAGGAGGGCGACGAAGAGCACGGGCAGCATCTGAAGAACAACAATCAACATGAGTACAAGTGGAACGGAGCTAATCATGTGTGCAGTTTCTCATGTAGGTAGCTCACTTTGCGGTCAGATGCACATTATGAAAGTATAGGGATGCGGTTAACTTCCAATCATTTTGCCCTCTAAATCATGGAAGTAGTTTCAACGGACGGTAAAAGTCACCGCCTCCTAATAACAACTGACGGCAAGAAAATATATGATTCTAGAACAACAAAGGAAAATGTCTATTGACCGATAAATCTCGATCCACATCAAGTAGCCACAATCTCTTTCCAAACAATTGTCTTAAATCGTTTCATTTCATCTCATAAGATAGATAAAATGCTCTCACGTGTTTTATTAAATCATACTTTAAGGTAGACATGTCCTTAGACGCCCAAACGACGCCATATTTGGCAGCGACGATTTGAAGATTGCTAACGATGAATGCCTCGACTTAGCAGCAATTTAACATAGTTAAATATCAACTACTTTTTGACAGATGTAACTTAATGTTTGACCCCATCGATCTAATTGCGGCCTAATAAACATGCACGTAATCGAATCGAAGTATGCGAGGTCGGAGTTGAATCTAGGCGTAGCTACTTGATCGAGGCTAACCACAGATCGACGCGAGGGAAAGAATACTATTACTTCACAGCGTAATCCTTGTGGGAGGGTTTCCTTTACGGTTCTGACTTCGACCAGCCAGAATCACCCAAGTTGCAGACCCGACTTCTAGAGTTGATGGAAACATTCACAAAGCCTGAAGCTTGATTATAATAAAACAGATCGTGACTCCTGCGTTGCTTTTATTCCTCTTTTATGGCCTCCTGTCATCCTACATACATGCATAAACATTGCCCAGATAGATGATCAGTTTTTGCCGAGATGTCCACCTTGAACGCACTTTAACTGGTTCCGGTTTAAGAATTCATTGCTACATAAAAAGTGATCGAACTATACATGGATACAAAGACAGGGAAACTCAATTGCTTGTCAAGCGATTTGTCAAATCGTTATTCAATATCTGTTGATCATCGTTCGATTACATTTTATCAAAGTTAAGATATGTCTGATGAACTATAAATATTAACAAAATTGGCGGCACGCCACTTTAAAATGATTGACACAGTTGAATTTAATCCAAAGTTATTGAATTGTTAAATAGATTATTTTAACATTATCCAAGCTTAAGAAATGAGATTTATTGATTAAAGGGATGTTCTCATATAGAGCGGTTTTGCGTTTTGCGCATTGCGTTATTTTTCTTATAACCAATCACAAGTTCAAGAATCTTTTCGAGGCTGATGAGGAGTGAAACAGATCACTCGAAATGTCGCTCTCATTAAATTTATAAGAAAAACGGTATGAACAAAACGTTGTAATAAATTCAACGGTTTCAATCAATTGGAGTTATATCTGATTGGCTGTACCTCCAATTCATCTAACATTTAGATATAATACCGGCCTCAAATGTACTTAGCTGGTAGTAAGATCGATTTATCTTCTGGTATGTCGGATATTTCGCCTTCACGTAAGAGTTTCTGGAATCTGTGTTACCCCCTTCACACTTATTACACCAGCCGGTATTAAATACTTCATTATTAAGTATTATTGTTGTTATTTATCTCGTGACGGCCGACGGAGGAACCGAAGGCGTAACATCTAAGCGTCTGCACAACACAACAATGTTCGCATGTTGAAACCCATGATACTCTCCCTTTCATCGCGGCGACCAAGGGCGTTAGCACAGCCGCAGCTGAGAGCCGCAGCCGAACGCTGACTCAATGCTCCACTTTCAAATCAGCAGAATGGCGAGAAATTCTTTCACTCTTCGCCGTTCGTGAGAAATAAAAGTCAAGGGACCGTGACCCATGTATAATGATACAAAGCGATTTGATCAACTCACTAACTAGAATCGTAAACCGAAACTCTAATGATTGATGCTATTTATTGCTATTTATGCAAATGAAAGCTAATTTGTGCCAGAATTAGAGTACTAGGTACTCCGGTCGTTTTCTCCTTTCTGATGAAGAGCGAATAATCTGTTCAATTAGTTAAAACAGATAGAGTTACCTACGTTGGATCCGTTTCGATTGCAACAGATGCAAACATCACGACGACTATTCATTTTATTGGCTCTAAATCGTATTTCTAAACAAAGAGAAAATAATTTATTAACCTGTTGCAATAAGAGGGTCAGAAATTCAGATTTCATGCAATAAATCCGAAGATGGAAGAGTATTGACAGCCATATTAACAAATTGAGTGGCCAAAAGAGATAGATTTGGAACGCTCTTTCCACAGACTGATCTTTCTGATTTTGTGGGAATGAAAAGTTGCATCACAATGTTTTAATTAATCGGTATGATTGAGCAGTGAGAACGAAGTATTTTATTGCTGATGTGAATCATTTTGCTTTCGCATTGCTTCATTTTAAAATGTCAATTACTCAAAATGTTGCCACAAACTGGATAATCTGGTTCATCATTGCAAATGTTAAATACATTTTGTGAATGTATCTTCTTGTATGACAAACCAACTCGAGTGTGTGGTGATGTTAAATGCAATGGGAATATTCATACTTATAACAACGATATTATTCAATTTCAGTAATATGGAGCAAACAATTAAACAAATAATTATGGAACAATAGACCATAAAAAAATATCTGTACGCTCTGTTTTTACAATATTTCCCATGCAATTAGATGATGCTATGCTGGTATAGGTATATGTTCGTTAGCAATACATATAAACACACAATTGCATTGCATGTACAATTTGTAAAAAATCAAAGCTAGGTACCTAATTACTAATTAGGTACTCAAAAGACCACATTAAAAATGATCTAGTTATAGCCGTGCTTTTTACAAAATATCTCATGCAGCTCGACGATTCTGATATATTTATGATATTTAACAATAGCTATAGTAACATCCTAAATAGATACCTGGGGTCGATATTACGCGGTTTATTTTTCATGCTTTCTGTAATGGTCCATTGATGAAATAATATTGATTTTCGTTTCAACGGTATAGATTAATTATTTGGTTGCTGTTTTTTGTATTGTATTATCCTAATTAACTAATTATCATCTGTTTTATCATGGTTTTATATCGTCATTCTGCTGAAACTGTGATTTAATTGAAACATGAGTATTAATTGATTTAGTTATAACTTTCCACGCGTTCCATTCATCAATGTTCGACAAGCCGTGGTTTTTACCCGACAATTACCTACTCTTAAGATTTCTTCTCATAGTTCTAAACAAATTCCCATGTTACCGCCGTTTCGGTGAGTGGTTCCTAGTGCAAAACATGCATGCATAATGTTCGCCCGCAGCCCAGTTAGGTAACCGCCTCTCTGACACGGAGCAAGAGGAAGTGCTCTGGATTGTGCTCGGGTCGGGTGACATAACGCCGCAAGAGTTCCTGTCACTTAGCCTTCGACAGAAGCTGAGACTTGCATCTTACATCCAGCTGAGATCAACCTTGTGGCGCATAATCTTAGCTAATTGCCGGAAACTTAGCCTGAATCTCCGAGTCTCGAATGACCAAGAACATTACCCAGCTAAGGGCACTGATTATACAAAGTGCGTAGGTAATTCATTATACAGTGTTAATTTTATAAGACTAAAATCTGACTTTTACAGTGCACCATAAAAATTATAATATACTATAAAAATTATAGTATACAATTTGAATAATAATATTATATAGGTATGTGAAGATTAATATGATAATGTATTATTATCGATATTTATTTTTGAGGCATTTATAGTGCGCCACCATAAAATGACACAGATTTTTTACATTTGAATGTTCTTTTATTATTGAATTTTAAGTAAATGCTAATATATAGGTCTCCTGAATCTAAAAGTGATGGTAAACGTGATCCAATCGTTAAATTTACTAACAATGCCACAAGTCAAAAGAAATAAAATTTAATTAGAGCACAATCACAAACAAAAAATACGTGCAATCTTTTTTCCCGAATTTCTGACAGAATATATTTTCGCAAATGAACTCAGTTATACAATTTACATTTAAATGCACGTAGGTACACAACACACCTTTTTTCACTTTCTCGAAATTGAAAAACGCAACTTATTTAAATCCCACGGTTTTACTTGAAAACATTTAAACTCGAACCACTTGCGTACCGCCTCCGCACAAAGTCCAGCCACTTAGCATCCACTTAGAAACTATCACATCACTTTGTCCGATTGTGTCACCAAACATTCACTTTCCTCGAAAACAGATATAGAAATAAAACCCACAATTTCTATTTACAAACAATAATCATTGTATTAAACAAACCTACCTTATAATTAGACTGCCTCATTGTAGTATAAATCCACCTGTCACTCTGGCACTGTACGTTGCTTGTCGGCGCACTGCTTCAATGTGAATAAACCACTTGCTGAGGCACGACGAGGCTTTATATAAACGCCGACTCCGTAGAAGACTGCCGATGAAAGTGAACTGAGAACCAAGAGGGAGAGAGATGGCTACTCACATGACTCATGCGTTAGAATGAAACGGATGGTGCGTTTAGTGAAAACAAGCATTCCGAAATGTGATCAATTGAATGTTTAAGAAAAGTCGTCTCGGCCAGAAGCTTTTTTATTGATTTTTTAATTAATTCAATTCAATTCCGTTCATTACTTTTGTTTTAATATATGTTTTGTTGTATATATATTTTAAAATGAATATTTAATATTTATAATAATCTTCCCACTCCAGCAAGTGTGCTGATGTAGTTTGTTTATTATGTGATTATCGCTAGAACTTTTCACAAAGTCTCCAATAGATGTTAAAATTACAATATTTCGTTTCGTGTCACTAATCTTCTCTACGATTGCTTCTTTGAACAACAGAATTAATTAATATATTCAAGAAAATAATAGCTCTCTTTCTCAAAAAATATTCTTTGTAATATTGGTGTACTGAGAAAATAATTACGGTTGCCGATTTGAATAAAAATACGCAATTACGTCCAATATTAACTAACTAGTAGGTATAACTTATAATAATCATATTTAATACATTAATCTTGTTCTTCGTTGCAACCTGTTGGGCTTGTAATTTTTGGTTTGCAAATTTTATCTGGGCCATGTACCTGAAAGCTCGTTTCCTCAATTTATCCGAAATATATATTTTTCTTCAACAAATCAATGATTAGTAGCAAAGCAGTGCACGGTGACGGTTTGTTCCCAAACCCTCACCGCTGCCTTGCTCTTACTCGATGGTTCCGAAAACGTCCACGACAAAATCAATGATTGATTAAAATCAAGTACCTAGTAGAAAATAATATAAATAAGTCAAATATAAATCCGACAAAATCCGATAATATACATCCGACAAAATCCGACATACCATAGCTTTTACGAAAGGGTAACACCTGTTATCTCTATAGTGATATCAGTGATATTACCACGTGAGATACAAGTAATTTAAGTAGTACTGTTTTTTCTCCTGAAGATTTTCGTCCTTATCTTTGCTTTCATTTTTATTATACAATTATGTGTTCATTACTTGTTATAATATTAATAATTTATTAATTCTTACTTTCAATCTCAGTTCCATCCTTTGCAAAATCCAATGTACTGTACCTATACATTGTCCGATTTGGTTGAAATTAAGGAG
Source organism: Leuctra nigra (assembly GCA_934045905.1). Taxonomy (NCBI): domain Eukaryota; kingdom Metazoa; phylum Arthropoda; class Insecta; order Plecoptera; family Leuctridae; genus Leuctra; species Leuctra nigra. Next base: position 53,601,699 of record OW203761.1, read on the forward strand.
GGATCTCCGAATTTCACTTATGTATAGAAATCGTTCAAATTTCGCATATAAATTGATTTTTATGTACTGCATCATAATATGGCGAGAAAAAGTGGTCAACGTGAACTAATTTTCGAGATATATCGCTTCAAAGTTACAGTTTTCTTCTCAGTTTAACATTGCGATCATACGGAAAAAGTCATGCTGATATTTTTAAAAGCTTATTTGGCTGCTTTCCCACGTATAGAATTTTTTGAAAAACTACTATAGCATGTATCAGATGCAATATTTGATTATAACATTTTTAAATGTATACCTTCGTGAACGTTTTACCGAGCTATGAGGGTTTTACTGCTTTATTTTTACGTTTTTCCATCTGAAAAGTGCAGTTTTACATGTAAATTTATGTTGCCATGATAAAACGGTCTTCTAGAAATTCGAAATTCTTTGCAAATTTGTAGAAATTTCCAGAAGACCGTGATTATATCACTTATCCTCCTTGGAACGGCATTGTGGATAGATCATGGCTGTCAATAGCAATGAATTTCGACATTCATCATTTTATTTAAACGTAAGCACTATTATTTTTCTCTGATACTTTATCCAAGGTCATGAAAAAATTACCAGCATCCACCCAGCATTTTAGGCACCATCAAATCGATTGACTGAAATTGATAAATCGATTGTCTAAATTTAATCTTCAACCGAAATTGAGAGTAAATTGAAATTAATAGTTTGATGAAAGTTCTCCGTATGATACTGCAAATCCGTTTGTGCGACACATAGTATTAGAAATCAGCGAGTGTTTTGTGTTTTAGGCATGGGTTTGTAGCACGTACTCATCACTCTTTGTCCAGTCTTTAGGCTCGGAAACCAAGTTCGTGGTCTTTGACGGTGGTCGATCATCCGTGGCAACAATTTGACCACAGAACCATCATATCATGCACATTCGCATCTTTCTCGCTCGCACATAAGCGATTATTATTGAACTAAATATTGATGCGCTTCGGAATGTGCCACTTCACACAAAGAGATAAAATCTTCGGCTTCAGAAGACATAAAGAAGTGTTGTAGTTTTACTTTTATTGTGTTTTGCTAATAAACTGTGTATTCATGGACTGTTTCCCATCGAATCGCATTCTATTGTGATATCAACTTGAGTGAAATTCAATACATCTGACAAATTAAAATATTATAGAAAATAATTGCGAGTTTGGTTCTGAAATTTGACATCATATCATCATCTTGTCTTCTCTCTTGTCTTTTTTGACAGTGATTAGGAAATAACAAAGCTGATCGAGTACGTATTTCAATATAATTATATAACAGCACAAAGAATATTCGCAAATAGATGGATGATTTTGAAGTAATATAATCATTAATCTATCTGGAGCCTTGAGATTTCATCTTCCTAAGTTTAGTTGACAAGGATGCAATGTTGGATAAAAACTACCTCCAAACCGGACGCAAGTATTTCGTCACAATGATCTGGTTCACGGATTTCAATTATTTCAAGATGAAAACAAGGCCGTAGGGTTCGTGGTTAGCGCACTCATCATCGGGTTGTGGGTTCGACTCCGGTGGACAGCTACACTGATATTAGATTCCAATCATTCATTTTTATGACTGTAATGGTGAGGTCCGAAGATGGATTTTGAGATATATCATTAATAAAAACTCTTCTACCACCAAACATTGGCAAAACAAACCACAGATGAATAATTCAATACAATTTGTTATCAATGGCTTCACAAGAAACAAATAAGGAGAAGAACAATTACCACCTAATGTTTAATGTAAACACGTTATCTCATTTTACATAATGTTACAGATCATTTATCAATATAGTGCGTCAATTTAAATAGTTTTAAAATTTCACCAGTTTAAGAAAGAAGAAAGAAAGGGTTGAAGGGATTATCCCCCCCCCCCCCCCCCACACACACACTTGAACAATAATTACTCCCCATATATTTAAAAAAATTCAGTTTTGTGTCCCAGAATCACTTTAAATTGTTTAATATTTTAAAATGTCTTGTGGGGCAACAACTGGAGGGTTTTATGTTGTAGTTAGAGCATCCCAGAATCACTTTTGAATTGTTTAAATTCTAAAACAAATCACCCTGCGGGGGACGATTGCATACAGTTTGTGCACTTTAGAGCCCCAGAATCACGTTTAAATAGTTTAAATTTAAACAATTCGCTCACTTCGCCCCTGACCCCCCTCCAGGTTTGGCAGTCCTCCCCCCCCCCCCCTCCCCCCTCCATGTCGAAGTTACTATATCTTGTAGTCGTCAATGACACTGAAAATGTCATCTTTAATCTTGATTTCAGCACGTCCTTCATTGTATGACATAAAACTGACACAATATATTAATGCACATGACACTATGACATACAAAATTGACACTGGTAAACAAAACGACAAGTACGACAAAAGTAGCCCTCTTACGATACCTGGAAATATTCTAACATATTCATTGTCAAAACTATATTTGTCACAATGACACAAACAAATTAGTTCTTAGAGGATGTTACTTAATCACGATACTATCTTAACTCTTAATATGAAACAATAGATGATGACATCAAAGTATCTAGAAATCACCCGCCAAATATTGTAATAATAGCGAGTATTTTCGGTGCTATTGACTGCATATGAATGTGTTGCACATTGGCATGCAAGAGCCAAGTAAAAGTGGCTATTATCATACTCCTTCGCTTGCGGGTGTGAAGACGTGATGTCGCATCGCCTAAGTGTCATTGCAGTGAAATCGCCTCTTTGTACGCAACAGCGTGCGTGCCTTTTGCCAAGCACACGACTGACATAGATATCTACAGGACACTCCATCAGGATTCTTACTCCTTATTCAGTCAGGATCCTTTACGTGACATTGTGATCCAGTAAATTCAAAAATATAATCATAAATAATAATGATAAAAAGAGTTTATTACCGAAATATTTAACATTTTCTTTCATAAAAAAAGTTCAAATTTCATTGGATTTGCATGTGATGGATTTCAGAATTAAATATGGTTTTTTCAAGTTTAATTATCTTTAGTTTTTCACAAAAATGGCGATTCATTGCTTTTATATTAACATAAGTATACAACGGTTTTCCATACAACCGTAGGGATATACCCAAAAATATTTGAAGATTTCGATAAAAATACGCCATTATCAGTTGAAATGTGTTGAAATTAGAAGAATTCTGTCGACAGTTTGTAAAAGGATTCATTGGAACATCTCTAATTTTATATGAAAATTATGAAACCGAAATTAGTACTTGGAACCACCCTATATTCTCTATTTTAACATGCGTTCATAAGAAAATACATATACGATTATTATTAGTACAAAAGTGCTATGGAATGTCTTTTGAAATTGATTGAAAGGATTGGAACAATCAGTTTTGGGAGTACGTCTTAACTTACATGGCCTATTTGTTCAGACTTCATTAATTGCATTGTATGTTAAGTATTCACATAGATCTACCTTCTGTTGTATGAATAAGAATGTTGCTTTTACAACGTCAAAGTGATTGATGCAGTTTTTACCTGTCATAAATAAGAGTAGTTAATATGGGCCATATAATTACATCATAAGTCCTAACGGTTGCAGTTGCTTATACAACTCGATGCCTTGTAAACAGAATGTTTTCGTTTAGTGTGCTCTCATGAGGTGCAAGGAAGGCGGAATGATCGTTTCATGATTTGTCTAAACGTGACTTTGAACGTAAGGTCAGAGATGACCCCGGGTCATAATGGGTCTTCCACAACATTTGCACAAGAGATAATTCGTTTTAAGGCGTCTCCCGGCACTCGTTAATGAAATTAGAAGAAAATCTATTCGTTTCTTTGTATTAATTTTATTTACTGTTGTTTACAATTTGGCTAATGGTGACGGATGAATGATTATGGGTGATAATGTGGGTGATGATAAAGAAGAATATGTAAGTGGAAGGTGGGAAGGATACAGTAATGGCTTATTGATAGTGAACCTTCCCATCATTTGCCTCTCGACTAAGGTAAACCACGAAGAAACCTCGATGTTTTCGTCCTCGGTGAAGAAGGACCCGGAATCAAACCCCAGGACCCCGAAGTGAATTAAATTAATATTATAAAATTATACATATAGTTATAGGTATAGGTCTTAGATGAGAGGCTTTGCGTATAATTTAAATTTCTATTTTGATCAAGTGAAGGAATTAGGGAAATTGCAAACTTCTTGGATTGCATAGATAAAGTTATCGTGATATCATATTGCAGTGCTTCGATATAATGTTTCAATTATTTAATTAACTAACGCCAAATATTTCGGGCTGAATTTCACCGGGTGGGTAAAACCTGGGCTATTAAATATTAATTCTTTCATCGACGAAAAGTTTGGAGAGAAACGCAATTGCGTATTAGACGCACGCAATTTCATCTTAATTGCATGTGAATTATTTAAAATAATTTACATATTTGATGTACTTCCTTAAAGTACGTAGTCAGGTTTTGTGTTTCTTTCCGCATTTAAAAACGGATTTATTTTAAAATAAAATGTGGAGTCTTCTGAAGGCTCCACATCTGATTGTCCAAGCAAAACGTTTTGTGTCGTTTTATTTCAACAACAATCACGAGTGTGATAATCTCCCGAGCCTGATTGTGTAACAGAAATCCGATGTTGTTTGTCCGTGCGTTGAAATCTCCACAGGCTTTCCGTCGTTCTTTTGATCCAAACTCAAGGTTTCGGCGGCCGATGAAAGTCCTGCTTTCTTCCACACTTGAACTTAAAGTATGACCTTTGTTCAAAAGTACCGACATGAAATGGATTGGTAATTTGAGTAATCCCTTCCATTGTTGTCAAGGTTAACACTGAAAGAAAAGGATTTAACCATTGAAAATGCTCTGCAATTCAATAGTCACTTGTTCATTTAACACGATTTTTCTCTGCAAATTGATATTCAGATTGAAATACTTAGTATCTTTAAAACAAGTAAATAGCTTGTAACATCCTTGCTCTACTTCAATGTGTAGTTTTTCCTTTGCATTTCTTGGTATTTTGTAAAGGAAGTGTAAATTGTTTTTAACGACGCACAAGACGACCAGTCTACTTTTTTAAATCAAATGTTTTAATTCCTGCAGAGATAAAAGTAACAAGATTTTTAATCAGGTTAATTACCTAATTGACCTGTCGGAAAGACTTTTAGTGAGTTAGAATAAAAGATTTCCCTAGAAGTTTCCATGAAAGTTTTGAACAAATATATCAAATAGCTCATTATATAATTTCTTAAAAAGCATCACAAAAAGAGCTTGAAATACCTAATGTTTGGTACAACCCAATAAAGGATATTTATACTATAAATGATATGAAAATGGCAATCACTTATACCTAAAGCCCAGTCCACACTAGCAACTTTTGGTTGATCACATCCTGCATGTGCAAAAGTCAAATTATCGTCTCCAAAGTGACTCTGCGCACGAGCAGAACCAAAAAGACCAATTGAAATTGCTAGTGTGAATCGGAGTAATGACAAAAGATAATATTGCACATATTCAAATTCTCACTTTATTTACTTTTGCACACACCTGAAATAGTTTAGTCCCGAAAGTTGATTAGGATTTCAAATGAACCAACTGCAACTGCAATATCTTCTCATGAGCTTGATTTATCGTACATACATCTTAAAGTTAGTGCAGATTAACTTAACTTTATTAACCCGATGTAGTTTTTTAACAGTTGAATTTAATCCAAATTTTAGTTAAGATGTATTACCTTTCAGTTTGTATTACCGGTTGTATTTAGGTCCAAAACACATTAAAAAGTAATGTATGTACAATAATAGAAGAATAAATCAACTTTTTACTTTTCAAAAATCGAAAACAGTTATCATTGCTGTATAATATGTTCTATTACATTGTTAGAATATGCATCGCTGTTGCAGCATGGAAATGATGCCAATTCTTGTACAAGAAGACCTACATTGGGACATTACTAATTCTCCATCATATTATTCAAATATAAAAACAACACTGTGATGTCACGACGTGTTACTTGGCACGCATCGGCTATTACTAAATATCAATAGGGTGTTGAATATTGATTCATAAACAATATCTTCGCCACAAACCCGATGTAAGCGACGTTTCGAACACACTGGTCTCCAAATAAGTCCGGTACAAGGCTGAAGTGTAGGCGGATTATTAGATAACATAAACTTAATATTGCTATTACAGTTACAATTCAAGTGGATAGTAACCTTTAAATTTGTCGTACACTCTGATGAACTGTGACCCGCGCTAATAGTTTTTCATGTTTCATAAAACAAGTTTCATTTTAAATACCATGATATGTGAGAGGTCTTGTTTTAAGTAGATGATCTGTGTCGGAATGATAACCACGAAAACGGGTTGCGATGCAATTCCCATGCAATATTAACCAGAACACAAATCCGATGAAAGTAAGTTGTTTAATTGCACTTGATTATCTTCACGTGTTCAGTAAGCTTTGTGCAACATTTAGGTACTCTTGGAACAACTAAAAACGGTATTTGAACGAAACGGATCAGCTGATCAGGTTCCTTGACAATCAATCCTTGTTATTATCAATGAAGTCAGAGCTCACCTACTAGAGTTAGATAGCATAGATTTCATCGGTTGATGTCTTAAAATGTTTAACAGCAAACCGTTTATTTTGAATACCTTTTTTAGTTTGGCCAAAGATTAAAGCAGGGTTTAGTTCAGTGTTATTGTTCGAATCTAATCAAGAATGTTATGTTCTAACTAATGGAACAGGAGAAACGAAATATTTGTAGCGAATTGTTGTTGTTGAAAAAATGTTAGGTACTCTTTTAATTTCACCAGAGATGGTTTTCACTGATTGTTTAAAAGATAATGCGGTGTTTTCGTTTGAAGTACATAAAAATCTATCTCTGAAGATTATTGAAAGCGAACATTCTTCTGCAAATATATAAAGAACAAGACACAAGATTTGATTATTCTGTTACAATTTACATTACACAAGACTGAACATGTTAGTGAGACCAACACCCACACAAGCCAAGCGTGTGCGTGGGAGAAGACTTTGATTGTTGGGCTTTGTCTGTGTTGATTTGGTATTAGGTTCGTTAACTGATGTTGTTCTAATAAAATGATATAATAATTTAGTGCTTGAAAGTTTATAGCACGACATGATTGAGACGAAAGATACGCTGACAATCTGTACACTTTTATTCCAGTATAGAGGAGTGGAATTTTGATTATTGCAATTATACTGGAATAAAAGTTCCAAAGTTAATAAAAAATATGAAATAAATATGAAATAATGGATTAAGGTAATCTGTACTAATTAGTGACTGATGATAGACAATCTGTAAACTTTTATTCCATTATAGAGAAGAGGAGTGGAATTTTGATTATTGCAATTAAACTGGAATAAAAGTTTACAGATTGTCTATCAGTCACTAATTAGTACAGATTACCGATGGACCCATGTAAATTACTTATGGGCAATTATTTGAGCTTCAGTTAGTTTAAGCTCCACTTGGGAAATGTGGCCTGAGGTTAATTTAAACTGAGGAAATTAGCTCCGGAGTCAGGAAGCTAATTTCCCAAGAAACCACATTTCCCAAGTGGAGCTTAAATTAACTGTAGAGTGAACTAATGGTAATGGTAATACCGGCCCTTAGCCAGATTGTTAGACACAATTTTAATAACATTAAGTTTTACCTAATATTTTGTATAATTTTGTAAACAAGTACAAATAAATCAGTCTGAGCTTTACTGCATAACTCGTTATTTGATTGCTTGAAAAATCAAATTCCCTTCAAGCTGAAACTTAACTTGGTCATCAAGAAGAGTTCAGAGGAAGAACGACACAAGTCCATTTGATACAATTCCAATATAAACGCATCAGAAAAGTGAAGTGCTAATGCATTGATATTGTATCAATGTCCTTCAAATAGAGAACATATTTCAAAACATACAATGTACTAACCACCAGGTCACAATTTTAGGTAACTCATTTTCTCAAAATATGGAGTATTTCGTTCTTCTTATGTGTTCCATTTCCATCACATCCCTCTACAATACATTATCAGCCACCACTGCTGGCAGCCCGGATCTCGGGCACCTCGTCAACAACCACGTCACGATTCTGTCCGCTGTAAAGACGTCGTTATCGACATGTACTCTCGCATGAATGATTTCCATTGCGTCTGCATTGCATGTTATCATCTCGCAAGGCCGCAGCAATGTGTTGCTCGTGTCCATGTGCTTGTGATGCAATGATGAATCACGAGCAGAACTCTTGAGGATATCCGTGTCATATCACACAGATTACTCGGCAATGCGTCCCCCAATGAGCCACGCCCTGTGATGGCTCATGCGGCGATACCCTCTTGACTGAGGCGGTTTACTCAGTCGAGTGGCATCTCTTAAGTGGATATTACACGATGCAATTCAGGTTAAGCAACTGAAATCTTCCAGATTCAAATTGTCCCAATTGAAATCTTGTTTCAATGTGTCACTATCATGGTTTGAGGTTATAGGTTTGTTTTATGTTTTTTCATAACAATCGATGTAAACAGCAATTAGCATTCAATTGTTCTGTTAATATGTGATCTTTATACAAAATGCGATTAAATATTAAGAAGTTGTGTTCTCTGTTTCGATATTTGCTTCAATTCTAGTGTCTATTCATCTCAAATTGTCCAATTGCATTAGAACTGATTCTAAACCAAGAATTGGCAAGATACTGATTTTTCTTGTCTGTCACACTAACCTAATTGGCCCAATTCTAATCGGCAGATTTGGATTGCCCAACTTGAATTGTATAGTGGAATACCCACTTTACAAGACCGGATCCATCCAGAAGTTTGTTATGTACATCAGAAGGAGAAGGCCCGATGACCATTTTCTCGATTTTGCGCTGCACACTTTTGAAAGCTCTCAATTGCAATTTGACTCAAGTCAACATAACAGTTATTTTGAAGTACTCTTTTACCTGTGTTTGTGACTTGTGTCATCGTTACGAAATGTGATTGAATGAAGGAATTACTGTTTATTTGCTCCCGTCAAGAATTGAAAAGGATGTCGGGTATTTTTCCTCTGAGATCATAACAGTCGAATAGTTTTACAACAATTCACATTCTAAGACAGACTAATAAATAGCTTGTTTAATAGGTAATAAATAGCTTACTTATTAGACTGAGATCATTTGAATCTGCCCCACAACTTGGTACAATCTCTTGCACGTATATTCACTTCATGACTCGTTATACGGCAAGGACGGTGTCATAAAGGTATATTTTTATGAATATAATAATACTTACATTGTTTTAATAATTTGTATGCACATTAAAATGTAATGTTAAAACTAATTGCAGTGACATTTAAAAACATCATGTTCAAACAAATTGATTGATAAAAAAATAACGGGAAAATCTTTTCCACTAAAAGGCATGAAAGCATGGGAGGGGGGGGGGGGTCTGGGGGAGGAAATAATACCTTCAGTAAAGTTTTCAGACTTTTGTCAGGGAGGGGGGGGGGGGGGGGGGCTAATCAAAATTTTGGGATGGCTCAACAAAATACACAAAACATTATTTTTAGAATCTGAAAAATAACGGGAAACTCTTTTCCACTAAAAGACAGCATTGGTGGGGGAGATGGGGGGGGGGTCTGGGGGGGGGGGATCACCAGCTCTATGCGGGTCCGGGGCAATGGCAACGGGAAAATTTTGAATTTCCCAAATGGATTTAAGTGTTTTTTATAGTATATTGGGCACGATATTTGATTTCAATATCTTCAGCATGACTCTATAATTTACGAGTAGGTATATCTAGTGGAGCGGTCGCTCCACCCAGCCAAGTCGTACTATACACTCACACTCACTCCACAAACCGTAAATGCCTAATAAACCGAGGAGCAGACCAAACACTTTTACTGTAAGCAACAACATAGCATTTTCCGCCTACTGGATCTTAAAAATGGAAAATATCACATTGTTGCGAAATATCTTAATTTCGAGCTATGGCCCACCCAACCCCATATATCAAATTTGGGAACAACAGGTTATTGCATTAGTGAGCTAGAGGGCCGTAAAAACAGTGAAATTGCACCCCTTTTTAAACATATCTCCATCTGATGATGATGATATCAGGAAACGTCGCTGTCACCGCCACAGCCTAAACGGCTGAACCGGTCGATCTGAAATTTTTACCACATGTGCACTTTTGGCGTCTGAGGTGCCTTTTTATAAAATCAACCGGCAGCCGCCATTTTGAAACCGGAAGTGACGTCATATCTCAAAAACGGCTCAGCCGATCGGAATGAATCTAGCGCCAAATGATTCAGACGGTCATCTATATGGAATACCAATAGCTGAAGTAGAAATGTACTATTACTGAAACCGGAAATGACGTCATAAATATGAATAATCATACTTTAATGACTTCTTACTATACTATAACTACTTATTCAGAAGGCTTATAATGATACATAACATTTATAGAAATAAATTCTAGGTGGCAGTAATTTCAGCCGCCATTTTGAAAACCAGGAGTGATGCCATAAGTCGAAAACGGCTGGACCGATGGGAACGATGCTTTCGCAATTCTTCATGGTATATCACTTTAAGCTTGTATTTAGCACCAAACACAATTTTTCGTAGTAACCAATTCAGAAATGGCGCATTTTTTTAAAGGAATTAGTCATTGTTGTAATTAAATTCTATATATCCTTGTATATTTAGGTCTTGTACTATATTTACTGTCATATTCCATTTTGTTAATTAGTATTAAGTTTATGTGTTACAAGTTTGGTAAATAAACTAAAAAAATTAGTGATATCCCCATAAAAAACACTCCGTGTAAAAAACCCAGCCAAGTCTCTTCAACTATAAAAAAATATAAAAAATTTAAAAATTCAGCACTGAATAGTAGTGATATCAAAAAATGGGCCAAGTCAAAACTTAATTTTAAAAACCAAAATATACTTGGCGCATCGTTTTTAAGGACATTATAGGTATATTATATATATTTAGGTATATTTAATTTTTGGCATATGCTTCTGTACTATTTATATACACGATGCGCCAAGTATATTTTGGTTTTTAAAATTAAGTTTTGACTTGGCCCATTTTTTGATATCACTACTTTTCAGTGCTGAATTTTTAGATTTTTTATATTTTTTTATAGTTGAAGAGACTTGGCTGGGTTTTTTACACGGAGTGTTTTTTATGGGGTTAGAAAGTTTACATTAAAAGTGAGATAATACTTTCTTCATAGTTTTCCTCAGATTTCGAAATAAATTTGTGAACTTGAAAAGCTATTTGTAGGTATTATTTGGCGTAATATTTACAAAATAATAACAATTTAACACAATTTTTATAACCTCATTTATCCTTTAACAAACTAGTCGGTCACAATGTTGATACTGGCTATTTGACTGGTGATCCTTCCCCTGAATCCGCGACTGAGTGTTCTAGAAGGCTCTGGCTGCAATGCCATGCTTTAGCGCGACCTCTTGACCCCTCTTCCGCGCGCAACCCGTGATTATCACACATCACGCGGCGTGACGTCATCATCAAGATCAGCTCCAGACGCGGAAGCTGCGGAGATGAAAGCTGATAGCATGGAGGAAGCGCTGCGTCCAGGCAGACAGCCAGGTGATCTTCTGGGTAATTGGGGTAATAGAACGTGGTTGGTGGGCGGTGTGCAGCACGGATATGTCGTTGAGAGGTTGTCGAGGGGGTTACATCGGTCCAAAGGTTACTTCTATTCCATAGTGCTGGAATAGTTACAATTGAGGGCAGTGTCGATAAACAAACTAATGATAGTAAGCTGGTTTATGCGCTCATAGCAAGCCTTGCGTCTAGTGGTGTCCTTACACGTAGAGCCTGTGTTATTGCTTCAAAATGATTCTAAATCGAATTAAATGTCTAGATGTCCCGTCTTCGTTGAATTGTAATAGAAAATTTTGTAGAAAGACAGAATAACTCGAAAATCTCGAATCAGTTCTTAGCTGCATATTTCATCTATAAATGTGTAAAAATCTCTCCAACGAAAAATATTTTTGGTAACAAATTTAAATAAAGGAACTATGCTATTAATTGATGAATGAATTCATTCACCTTGCTGAGATTATGCGGATCAAATAGTTTCAGGCAGTTACATGAATTAGAGCTCTGAAGGTCAAGGGCTCGAATCTGATATCGTCCTTCCTGACTGAGGGAATTTCTTCAGTCGGATGCAATGTCATTCCCTACCAATGGGCTACCCTTGAACATCTTCCATGCGCGTTTACCTACTCTTCTTCATTATTTCCCAAACATCATCATCATTATTATCATCATCATCAACATCATCATCATCATCATCATCATCATCATCATCATCATCATCATCATCATCATCATCATCATCATCATCATCATTCTCGTAGTTCTATAAAATGCTTCTTTTTCAGAGCATTTTTGTGTATTTATTTCAAGTTATAACACTTGTTTTATTTCCACTTCTCCCAATAGAATTTCAGTTCCATATAACATAATTTCTTTCTTCGTATACAAATGTGAAATGACATCACATCGAACTGAAACGACGCAACAAATTGCGCACTTCATGTCGAGTACTCTGGATAGTTAGTCAATACGAGCTCTTGCGATCTGGTGCCAGTGGAAGTGCAGGATGTATTCCACGATAACCTGAATAACTCATTCCGAAACAATTGTCCATAACACTTACTAGTTATTACCTACACGATTATGATATTGAAAGTCTATCTCAAAAGCATTAATACAATTCCACACATTTTCCCATGCAGCTTGGTGCAAGATGTTGTTGCAAATCAAATGGTCTGGTCATTATATAACTCTGACTAATTCTGCGACTTACTTGGAATGAATGATGAAATGCGGTTGGTCAAGAATCGACCTATTTCACACCTGACACTGCCGAGTGTTTTCAAGAGCTGATTTGTTCCCACGTGACACAATGCACGACGCGGGAGTCGAACTCGAAAATCGAGATGAGTGAATGTCACTGTTACAAATGCGATGAATGATCACACTAATAGCTCTTATTGTTAGAGACTTTTTTGATAGAGGTAAATGTCACGGCTTGTTTTCTTCGTTTTCAAAAACATTAACTCTAATATTAATAGCACGATCTAATTTTAAATGACAAAAGTATAATGAGTAATGACTTTGTATATTTGTGTCGACTAGCACATGAAAATTATGAAAATGCAATTTGTTCATGGGCTTATCAATATTAAAAGCCGAGAGAATGTCAAATTAAATATTGTAGAATAACAAAAAACTTAAACTATTTTTAAGAAATAATTAACCACACTTTTCGTCCTCTTTAGCTTCTTCTGTACACATACCATACTCCTGCTTTCTTCTGCTGATTAAAGTACATGAAATGAACTCCGGGCAGCACAATACCGGGAAACAATTCAAATTCAAAACCTAGTGTAGACCATTTCTATGCGTTTTCTTTTGGACAATAATTTTTTCGATTTTATATCTAGTGGAGCGGTCGCTCCACCCAGCCAAGTCGTACGGTACACTCACACTCACTCAACATACTGTAAATGCCTAATAAACTGAGGAGCAGACCAAACACTTTTACTGTAAGCAACAACATGGCATTTTCGGCCTACTGGATCTCAACATTGGAAAATCTCACATTGTTGCGAAATATCTTAATTTCGAGCTATGGCCCACCCCACCCCCTATACCAAATTTGGGAACAACAGGTTATGTCATTTGCGAGCAAGATGGCCGTGAAAACAGTGAAATTACACCCCTTTTAAAAGCTATCTGATGATGATGATGATGATGATGATGATGATGATGATGATGATTCAGATATCAGGAAACACTGTTGACAGGGCCACAGCCTAAACGGGTTAACCGATCGATCTGAAATTTTTACCACGTGTGCACTTTTGGCGTCTAAGGTGCCTTTTGCTATAACCGGTTTTATGCCGCCATTTTGAAACCGGAAGTGACGTCATATCTCGAAAACGGCTGAACCGATCGAAACGAAATTTGCGCCAATCGATTCAGACGGTCATCTTTATGAAACATCAATAGTCGAAATAGAAATGCACTATTACTAAAACCGGAAATGACGCCATAACAATGCCAAATCTGACTAAAACCATCTCTTATAACAATACATACATATTCAGAAGGCTTATAATGTTACATAACATTTAAGATACAGATATAAGTTGGCAGTGATGTCAGCCGCCATTTTGAAAACTGGAAGTGATGCGATAACTCGAGAACAGTTGGACCGATTGGAACGATGCTTTCGCAATTCATCATGGAATATAATTTTAAGCTTACATTTAGCACCAAACACAATTCTTCTTAGCAACCAAACCACAAAGGCGTATTTTTTTAAAGGAATTATAGTCATTGGTGAAACAATGTTACAAGTTATAAGAATAAACTGAAAAAAGGAGTGATATCCCCATAAAAAACACTCCGTGTAAAAATACCAGCCAAGTCTCTTTACTTTAAAACAATTCAACACCGAAAAGGAGTGATATCAAAAAAGGAGCCAAGTCAATGACATTTCCAAATATTTAATCGTATCTTTGAAATAAAAGTATAAACACCGAGAAATACTTTACAAAAAGACTTGGCGCATCGTTTTTTTAAAGACATCTTTCTATCCTAAAAGTGGAAAGATATGTACAAGTTTAAGTACTTTTCCTCTTTCTATTAGAGCCATCAAGCTACTCAAGCTATGAATCAAGCTACTTTTAGTAATTGCTATTTTATAGTTTTGTCAATGGCGATAGAAGAAAGATTTCATGTTGTAATAGATAAGTGATATGGTAAAAGAATAAAATAACAAGGAAGTGCGCTCATATATATTCTTATAACACTGTTAATATGGTGATATTAGAAGGGTATCTTTTCATAATATGATCTTGACTCTGAGGGAAATCATGAAACGTTGTCAAATAAATTACTAACTATCGATAGAACACTATTATATATTTTCAAGTGTAAAGTGTATAAAGTTAAAAATGTTAAAGAAATTCAATGTGCCGTCACTGTGTACTTCGTGAAATGTACTATTATAAATTGCGGATTAATAGAAATTTATTTCATGATGAGAAGGTAACACGCATGAGACTTGATTAATATGTTGACCACGAAACAATATTACGAAGATATCTATTGTGTATTTATTACAAACATAGGTTACAATTTCATGTGTACATATTCAAATAGAAAATTATTTACAGTAGGTATATATAATATGTAATTGAAAGATGTGTCCCTATTATGATAAAAGTTCTTAATGACGGTTGTATATAAATGGCATATTACGCTTATGAATAGAAAAATGTCTTTAAAAAAACGATGCGCCAAGTCCTTTTGTAAAGTATTTCTCGGTGTTTATACTTTTATTTCAAAGATACGATTAAATATTTGGAAATGTCATTGACTTGGCTCCTTTTTTGATATCACTCCTTTTCGGTGTTGAATTGTTTTAAAGTAAAGAGACTTGGCTGGTATTTTTACACGGAGTGTTTTTTATGGGGTTTTGGTTACTTTAGATTATTAAAAATGTGTTTTGTATTTATTCATAACACCCCCCAATGGAATCCTAAAATTCCCCACCGGTTGGCGAATATCTTTCTGCCAAAGACTTTTAATATGGGGAAAAAAAACTAAAAAATTCGGTTTTTGTCACCGTCAAATTTTCTCTCATTTTTCTGCAAAGAATTATTTGAAAAAACTCTCTCCCAACTGTTGGAAACCTCTGATCTAGGTACTGCCCAAAATCATGCCCATCAAAATCATGCTATCAATCATGTCCCAAGTGCATTGTGCTTCTGTCACAAGCCATGCAGCTGGCTCTGCGTTGCGCAAGGTGCGACATGTCTACAATGTCCCAAGTGCATTGTGCTTCTGTCACAAGCCATGCAGCTAGCTCTGCGTGGCGCAAGGTGCGACATGTCTACAATGTCCCAAGTACATTGTGCTTCTGTCACAAGCCATGCAGCTAGCTCTGCGTGGCGCAAGGTGCGACATGTCTACAATGTCCCAAGTGCATTGTGCTTCTGTCACAAGCCATGCAGCTAGCTCTGCGTGGCGCAAGGTGCGACATGTCTACAATGTCCCTAGTGCATTGTGCTTCTGTCACAAGCCATGCAGCTAGCTCTGCGTGGCGCAAGGTGCGACATGTCTACAATGTCCCAAGTGCATTGTGCTTCTGTCACAAGCCATGCAGCTAGCTCTGCGTGGCGCAAGGTGCGACATGCCTACAATGTCCCAAGTGCATTGTGCTTCTGTCACAAGCCATGCAGCTAGCTCTGCGTGGCGCAAGGTGCGACATGTCTACAATGTCCCAAGTGCATTGTGCTTCTGTCACAAGCCATGCAGCTAGCTCTGCGTGGCGCAAGGTGCGACATGTCTACAATGTCCCAAGTGCATTGTGCTTCTGTCACAAGCCATGCAGCTAGCTCTGCGTGGCGCAAGGTGCGACATGTCTACAATGTCCCAAGTGCATTGTGCTTCTGTCACAAGCCATGCAGCTAGCTCTGCGTGGCGCAAGGTGCGACATGTCTACAATGTCCCAAGTGCATTGTGCTTCTGTCACAAGCCATGCAGCTAGCTCTGCGTGGCGCAAGGTGCGACATGTCTACAATGTCCCAAGTGCATTGTCCTTCTGTCACAAGCCATGCAGCTAGCTCTGCGTGGCGCAAGGTGCGACATGTCTACAATGTCCCAAGTGCATTGTGCTTCTGTCACAAGCCATGCAGCTAGCTCTGCGTGGCGCAAGGTGCGACATGTCTACAATGTCCCAAGTGCATTGTGCTTCTGTCACAAGCCATGCAGCTAGCTCTGCGTGGCGCAAGGTGCGACATGTCTACAATGTCCCAAGTGCATTGTGCTTCTGTCACAAGCCATGCAGCTAGCTCTGCGTGGCGCAAGGTGCGACATGTCTACAATGTCCCAAGTGCATTGTGCTTTCTGTCACAAGCCATGCAGCTAGCTCTGCGTGGCGCAAGGTGCGACATGTCTACAATGTCCCAAGTGCATTGTGCTTTCTGTCACAAGCCATGCAGCTAGCTCTGCGTGGCGCAAGGTGCGACATGTCTACAATGTCCCAAGTGCATTGTGCTTCTGTCACAAGCCATGCAGCTAGCTCTGCGTGGCGCAAGGTGCGACATGTCTACAATGTCCCAAGTGCATTGTGCTTCTGTCACAAGCCAAGCAGCTAGCTCTGCGTGGCGCAAGGTGCGACATGTCTACAATGTCCCAAGTGCATTGTGCTTCTGTCACAAGCCATGCAGCTAGCTCTGCGTGGCGCAAGGTGCGACATGTCTACAATGTCCCAAGTGCATTGTGCTTCTGTCACAAGCCATGCAGCTAGCTCTGCGTGGCGCAAGGTGCGACATGTCTACAATGTCCCAAGTGCATTGTGCTTCTGTCACAAGCCATGCAGCTAGCTCTGCGTGGCGCAAGGTGCGACATGTCTACAATGTCCCAAGTGCATTGTGCTTCTGTCACAAGCCATGCAGCTAGCTCTGCGTGGCGCAAGGTGCGACATGTCTACAATGTCCCAAGTGCATTGTGCTTTCTGTCACAAGCCATGCAGCTAGCTCTGCGTGGCGCAAGGTGCGACATGTCTACAATGGCCCAAGTGCATTGTGCTTCTGTCACAAGCCATGCAGCTAGCTCTGCGTGGCGCAAGGTGCGACATGTCTACAATGTCCCAAGTGCATTGTGCTTCTGTCACAAGCCATGCAGCTAGCTCTGCGTGGCGCAAGGTGCGACATGTCTACAATGTCCCAAGTGCATTGTGCTTCTGTCACAAGCCAAGCAGCTAGCTCTGCGTGGCGCAAGGTGCGACATGTCTACAGTGTCCCAAGTGCATTGTGCTTCTGTCACAAGCCATGCAGCTAGCTCTGCGTGGCGCAAGGTGCGACATGTCTACAATGTCCCAAGTGCATTGTGCTTCTGTCACAAGCCATGCAGCTAGCTCTGCTTTGCGCAAGGTGCGACATGTCTACAATGTCCCAAGTGCATTGTGCTTCTGTCACAAGCCATGCAGCTAGCTCTGCGTGGCGCAAGGTGCGACATGTCTACAATGTCCCAAGTGCATTGTCCTTCTGTCACAAGCCATGCAGCTAGCTCTGCGTGGCGCAAGGTGCGACATGTCTACAATGTCCCAAGTGCATTGTGCTTCTGTCACAAGCCATGCAGCTAGCTCTGCGTGGCGCAAGGTGCGACATGTCTACAATGTCCCAAGTGCATTGTGCTTCTGTCACAAGCCATGCAGCTAGCTCTGCGTGGCGCAAGGTGCGACATGTCTACAATGTCCCAAGTGCATTGTGCTTCTGTCACAAGCCATGCAGCTAGCTCTGCGTGGCGCAAGGTGCGACATGTCTACAATGTCCCAAGTGCATTGTGCTTCTGTCACAAGCCATGCAGCTAGCTCTGCGTGGCGCAAGGTGCGACATGTCTACAATGTCCCAAGTGCATTGTGCTTCTGTCACAAGCCATGCAGCTAGCTCTGCGTGGCGCAAGGTGCGACATGTCTACAATGTCCCAAGTGCATTGTGCTTCTGTCACAAGCCATGCAGCTAGCTCTGCGTGGCGCAAGGTGCGACATGTCTACAATGTCCCAAGTGCATTGTGCTTTCTGTCACAAGCCATGCAGCTAGCTCTGCGTGGCGCAAGGTGCGACATGTCTACAATGTCCCAAGTGCATTGTGCTTTCTGTCACAAGCCATGCAGCTAGCTCTGCGTGGCGCAAGGTGCGACATGTCTACAATGTCCCAAGTGCATTGTGCTTCTGTCACAAGCCATGCAGCTAGCTCTGCGTGGCGCAAGGTGCGACATGTCTACAATGTCCCAAGTGCATTGTGCTTCTGTCACAAGCCAAGCAGCTAGCTCTGCGTGGCGCAAGGTGCGACATGTCTTCAATGTCCCAAGTGCATTGTGCTTCTGTCACAAGCCATGCAGCTAGCTCTGCGTGGCGCAAGGTGCGACATGTCTACAATGTCCCAAGTGCATTGTGCTTCTGTCACAAGCCATGCAGCTAGCTCTGCGTGGCGCAAGGTGCGACATGTCTACAATGTCCCAAGTGCATTGTGCTTTCTGTCACAAGCCATGCAGCTAGCTCTGCGTGGCGCAAGGTGCGACATGTCTACAATGTCCCAAGTGCATTGTGCTTCTGTCACAAGCCATGCAGCTAGCTCTGCGTGGCGCAAGGTGCGACATGTCTACAATGTCCCAAGTGCATTGTGCTTCTGTCACAAGCCATGCAGCTAGCTCTGCGTGGCGCAAGGTGCGACATGTCTACAATGTCCCAAGTGCATTGTGCTTCTGTCACAAGCCATGCAGCTAGCTCTGCGTGGCGCAAGGTGCGACATGTCTACAATGTCCCAAGTGCATTGTGCTTCTGTCACAAGCCATGCAGCTAGCTCTGCGTGGCGCAAGGTGCGACATGTCTACAATGTCCCAAGTGCATTGTGCTTCTGTCACAAGCCATGCAGCTAGCTCTGCGTGGCGCAAGGTGCGACATGTCTACAATGTCCCAAGTGCATTGTGCTTCTGTCACAAGCCATGCAGCTAGCTCTGCGTGGCGCAAGGTGCGACATGTCTACAATGTCCCAAGTGCATTGTGCTTCTGTCACAAGCCATGCAGCTAGCTCTGCGTGGCGCAAGGTGCGACATGTCTACAATGTCCCAAGTGCATTGTGCTTCTGTCACAAGCCATGCAGCTAGCTCTGCGTGGCGCAAGGTGCGACATGTCTACAATGTCCCAAGTGCATTGTGCTTCTGTCACAAGCCATGCAGCTAGCTCTGCGTGGCGCAAGGTGCGACATGTCTACAATGTCCCAAGTGCATTGTGCTTCTGTCACAAGCCATGCAGCTGGCTCTGCGTTGCGCAAGGTGCGACATGTCTACAATGTCCCAAGTGCATTGTGCTTCTGTCACAAGCCATGCAGCTAGGTCTGCGTGGCGCAAGGTGCGACATGTCTACAATGTCCCAAGTGCATTGTGCTTCTGTCACAAGCCATGCAGCTAGGTCTGCGTGGCGCAAGGTGCGACATGTCTACAATGTCCCAAGTGCATTGTGCTTCTGTCACAAGCCATGCAGCTAGGTCTGCGTGGCGCAAGGTGCGACATGTCTACAATGTCCCAAGTGCATTGTGCTTCTGTCACAAGCCATGCAGCTAGGTCTGCGTGGCGCAAGGTCCGACATGTCTACAATGTCCCAAGTGCATTGTGCTTCTGTCACAAGCCATGCAGCTAGCTCTGCGTGGCGCAAGGTGCGACATGTCTACAATGTCCCAAGTGCATTGTGCTTCTGTCACAAGCCATGCAGCTAGGTCTGCGTGGCGCAAGGTGCGACATGTCTACAATGTCCCAAGTGCATTGTGCTTCTGTCACAAGCCATGCAGCTAGCTCTGCGTGGCGCAAGGTGCGACATGTCTACAATGTCCCAAGTGCATTGTGCTTCTGTCACAAGCCATGCAGCTAGCTCTGCGTGGCGCAAGGTGCGACATGTCTACAATGTCCCAAGTGCATTGTGCTTCTGTCACAAGCCATGCAGCTAGCTCTGCGTGGCGCAAGGTCCGACATGTCTACAATGTCCCAAGTGCATTGTGCTTCTGTCACAAGCCATGCAGCTAGCTCTGCGTGGCGCAAGGTGCGACATGTCTACGATGTCCCAAGTGCATTGTGCTTCTGTCATAAGCCATGCAGCTAGCTCTGCGTGGCGCAAGGTGCGACATGTCTACAATGTCCCAAGTGCATTGTGCTTCTGTCACAAGCCATGCAGCTGGCTCTGCGTGGCGCAAGGTGCGACATGTCTACAATGTCCCAAGTGCATTGTGCTTCTGTCACAAGCCATGCAGCTAGCTCTGCGTGGCGCAAGGTGCGACATGTCTACAATGTCCCAAGTGCATTGTGCTTCTGTCACAAGCCATGCAGCTAGCTCTGCGTGGCGCAAGGTGCGACATGTCTACAATGTCCCAAGTGCATTGTGCTTCTGTCACAAGCCATGCTGCTAGCTCTGCGTGGCGCAAGGTGCGACATGTCTACAATGTCCCAAGTGCATTGTGCTTCTGTCACAAGCCAAGCAGCTAGCTCTGCGTGGCGCAAGGTGCGACATGTCTACAATGTCCCAAGTGCATTGTGCTTCTGTCACAAGCCATGCAGCTAGCTCTGCGTGGCGCAAGGTGCGACATGTCTACAATGTCCCAAGTGCATTGTGCTTCTGTCACAAGCCATGCAGCTAGCTCTGCGTGGCGCAAGGTGCGACATGTCTACAATGTCCCAAGTGCATTGTGCTTCTGTCACAAGCCATGCAGCTAGCTCTGCGTGGCGCAAGGTCCGACATGTCTACAATGTCCCAAGTGCATTGTGCTTCTGTCACAAGCCATGCAGCTAGCTCTGCGTGGCGCAAGGTGCGACATGTCTACGATGTCCCAAGTGCATTGTGCTTCTGTCACAAGCCAAGCAGCTAGCTCTGCGTGGCGCAAGGTGCGACATGTCTACAATGTCCCAAGTGCATTGTGCTTCTGTCACAAGCCATGCAGCTGGCTCTGCGTGGCGCAAGGTGCGACATGTCTACAATGTCCCAAGTGCATTGTGCTTCTGTCACAAGCCATGCAGCTAGCTCTGCGTGGCGCAAGGTGCGACATGTCTACAATGTCCCAAGTGCATTGTGCTTCTGTCACAAGCCATGCAGCTAGCTCTGCTTTGCGCAAGGTGCGACATGTCTTCAATGTCCCAAGTGCATTGTGCTTCTGTCACAAGCCATGCAGCTAGCTCTGCGTGGCGCAAGGTGCGACATGTCTACAATGTCCCAAGTGCATTGTGCTTCTGTCACAAGCCAAGCAGCTAGCTCTGCGTGGCGCAAGGTGCGACATGTCTACAATGTCCCAAGTGCATTGTGCTCCTGTCACAAGCCATGCAGCTAGCTCTGCGTGGCGCAAGGTGCGACATGTCTACAATGTCCCAAGTGCATTGTGCTTCTGTCACAAGCCATGCAGCTAGCTCTGCGTGGCGCAAGGTGCGACATGTCTACAATGTCCCAAGTGCATTGTGCTTCTGTCACAAGCCATGCAGCTAGCTCTGCGTGGCGCAAGGTGCGACATGTCTACAATGTCCCAAGTGCTTTGTGCTTCTGTCACAAGCCATGCAGCTAGCTCTGCGTGGCGCAAGGTGCGACATGTCTACAATGTCCCAAGTGCATTGTGCTTCTGTCACAAGCCATGCAGCTAGCTGTGCGTGGCGCAAGGTGCGACATGTCTACAATGTCCCAAGTGCATTGTGCTTCTGTCACAAGCCATGCAGCTAGCTCTGCGTGGCGCAAGGTGCGACATGTCTACAATGTCCCAAGTGCATTGTGCTTCTGTCACAAGCCATGCAGCTAACTCTGCGTTGCGCAAGGTGCGACATGTCTACAATGTCCCAAGTGCATTGTGCTTCTGTCACAAGCCATGCAGCTAGCTCTGCGTGGCGCAAGGTGCGACATGTCTACAATGTCCCAAGTGCATTGTGCTTCTGTCACAAGCCATGCAGCTAGCTCTGCGTGGCGCAAGGTGCGACATGTCTACAATGTCCCAAGTGCATTGTGCTTCTGTCACAAGCCATGCAGCTAGCTCTGCGTGGCGCAAGGTGCGACATGTCTACAATGTCCCAAGTGCATTGTGCTTCTGTCACAAGCCATGCAGCTAGCTCTGCGTGGCGCAAGGTGCGACATGTCTACAATGTCCCAAGTGCATTGTGCTTCTGTCACAAGCCATGCAGCTAGCTCTGCGTGGCGCAAGGTGCGACATGTCTACAATGTCCCAAGTGCATTGTGCTTCTGTCACAAGCCATGCAGCTAGCTCTGCGTGGCGCAAGGTGCGACATGTCTACAATGTCCCAAGTGCATTGTGCTTCTGTCACAAGCCATGCAGCTAGCTCTGCGTGGCGCAAGGTCCGACATGTCTACAATGTCCCAAGTGCATTGTGCTTCTGTCACAAGCCATGCAGCTAGCTCTGCGTGGCGCAAGGTGCGACATGTCTACAATGTCCCAAGTGCATTGTGCTTCTGTCACAAGCCATGCAGCTAGGTCTGCGTGGCGCAAGGTGCGACATGTCTACAATGTCCCAAGTGCATTGTGCTTCTGTCACAAGCCATGCAGCTAGCTCTGCGTGGCGCAAGGTGCGACATGTCTACATTGTCCCAAGTGCATTGTGCTTCTGTCACAAGCCATGCAGCTAGCTCTGCGTGGCGCAAGGTGCGACATGTCTACAATGTCCCAAGTGCATTGTGCTTCTGTCACAAGCCATGCAGCTAGGTCTGCGTGGCGCAAGGTGCGACATGTCTACGATGTCCCAAGTGCATTGTGCTTCAGTCACAAGCCATGCAGCTAGGTCTGCGTGGCGCAAGGTGCGACATGTCTACAATGTCCCAAGTGCATTGTGCTTCTGTCACAAGCCATGCAGCTAGCTCTGCGTGGCGCAAGGTGCGACATGTCTACAATGTCCCAAGTGCATTGTGCTTCTGTCACAAGCCATGCAGCTAGCTCTGCGTGGCGCAAGGTGCGACATGTCTACAATGTCCCAAGTGCATTGTGCTTCTGTCACAAGCCATGCAGCTAGCTCTGCGTTGCGCAAGGTGCGACATGTCTACAATGTCCCAAGTGCATTGTGCTTCTGTCACAAGCCATGCAGCTAGCTCTGCGTGGCGCAAGGTGCGACATGTCTACAATGTCCCAAGTGCATTGTGCTTCTGTCACAAGCCATGCAGCTAGCTCTGCGTGGCGCAAGGTGCGACATGTCTACAATGTCCCAAGTGCATTGTGCTTCTGTCACAAGCCATGCAGCTAGCTCTGCGTGGCGCAAGGTGCGACATGTCTACAATGTCCCAAGTGCATTGTGCTTCTGTCACAAGCCATGCAGCTAGCTCTGCGTGGCGCAAGGTGCGACATGTCTACAATGTCCCAAGTGCATTGTGCTTCTGTCACAAGCCATGCAGCTAGCTCTGCGTGGCGCAAGGTGCGACATGTCTACAATGTCCCAAGTGCATTGTGCTTCTGTCACAAGCCATGCAGCTAGCTCTGCGTGGCGCAAGGTGCGACATGTCTACAATGTCCCAAGTGCATTGTGCTTCTGTCACAAGCCATGCAGCTAGCTCTGCGTGGCGCAAGGTGCGACATGTCTACAATGTCCCAAGTGCATTGTGCTTCTGTCACAAGCCAAGCAGCTAGCTCTGCGTGGCGCAAGGTGCGACATGTCTACAATGTCCCAAGTGCATTGTGCTTCTGTCACAAGCCATGCAGCTAGCTCTGCGTGGCGCAAGGTGCGACATGTCTACAATGTCCCAAGTGCATTGTGCTTCTGTCACAAGCCATGCAGCTAGCTCTGCGTGGCGCAAGGTGCGACATGTCTACAATGTCCCAAGTGCATTGTGCTTCTGTCACAAGCCATGCAGCTAGCTCTGCGTGGCGCAAGGTGCGACATGTCTACAATGTCCCAAGTGCATTGTGCTTCTGTCACAAGCCATGCAGCTAGCTCTGCGTGGCGCAAGGTGCGACATGTCTACAATGTCCCAAGTGCATTGTGCTTCTGTCACAAGCCATGCAGCTAGCTCTGCGTGGCGCAAGGTGCGACATGTCTACAATGTCCCAAGTGCATTGTGCTTCTGTCACAAGCCATGCAGCTAGCTCTGCGTGGCGCAAGGTGCGACATGTCTACAATGTCCCAAGTGCATTGTGCTTCTGTCACAAGCCATGCAGCTAGCTCTGCGTGGCGCAAGGTGCGACATGTCTACAATGTCCCAAGTGCTTTGTGCTTCTGTCACAAGCCATGCAGCTAGCTCTGCGTGGCGCCAGGTGCGACATGTCTACAATGTCCCAAGTGCATTGTGCTTCTGTCACAAGCCATGCAGCTAGGTCTGCGTGGCGCAAGGTGCGACATGTCTACAATGTCCCAAGTGCATTGTGCTTCTGTCACAAGCCATGCAGCTAGGTCTGCGTGGCGCAAGGTGCGACATGTCTACAATGTCCCAAGTGCATTGTGCTTCTGTCACAAGCCATGCAGCTAGCTCTGCGTGGCGCAAGGTGCGACATGTCTACAATGTCCCAAGTGCATTGTGCTTCTGTCACAAGCCATGCAGCTAGCTCTGCGTGGCGCAAGGTCCGACATGTCTACAATGTCCCAAGTGCATTGTGCTTCTGTCACAAGCCATGCAGCTAGCTCTGCGTGGCGCAAGGTGCGACATGTCTACAATGTCCCAAGTGCATTGTGCTTCTGTCACAAGCCATGCAGCTAGCTCTGCGTGGCGCAAGGTGCGACATGTCTACAATGTCCCAAGTGCATTGTGCTTCTGTCACAAGCCATGCAGCTAGCTCTGCGTGGCGCAAGGTGCGACATGTCTACAATGTCCCAAGTGCATTGTGCTTCTGTCACAAGCCATGCAGCTAGCTCTGCGTGGCGCAAGGTGCGACATGTCTACAATGTCCCAAGTGCATTGTGCTTCTGTCACAAGCCATGCAGCTAGCTCTGCGTGGCGCAAGGTGCGACATGTCTACAATGTCCCAAGTGCATTGTGCTTCTGTCACAAGCCATGCAGCTAGCTCTGCGTGGCGCAAGGTGCGACATGTCTACAATGTCCCAAGTGCATTGTGCTTCTGTCACAAGCCATGCAGCTTGGTCTGCGTGGCGCAAGGTGCGACATGTCTACGATGTCCCAAGTGCATTGTGCTTCAGTCACAAGCCATGCAGCTAGCTCTGCGTGGCGCAAGGTGCGACATGTCTACAATGTCCCAAGTGCATTGTGCTTCTGTCACAAGCCATGCAGCTAGGTCTGCGTGGCGCAAGGTGCGACATGTCTACAATGTCCCAAGTGCATTGTGCTTCTGTCACAAGCCATGCAGCTAGCTCTGCGTTGCGCAAGGTGCGACATGTCTACAATGTCCCAAGTGCATTGTGCTTCTGTCACAAGCCATGCAGCTAGCTCTGCGTGGCGCAAGGTGCGACATGTCTACAATGTCCCAAGTGCATTGTGCTTCTGTCACAAGCCATGCAGCTAGCTCTGCGTGGCGCAAGGTCCGACATGTCTACAATGTCCCAAGTGCATTGTGCTTCTGTCACAAGCCATGCAGCTAGCTCTGCGTGGCGCAAGGTGCGACATGTCTACAATGTCCCAAGTGCATTGTGCTTCTGTCACAAGCCATGCAGCTAGCTCTGCGTGGCGCAAGGTGCGACATGTCTACAATGTCCCAAGTGCATTGTGCTTCTGTCACAAGCCATGCAGCTAGCTCTGCGTGGCGCAAGGTGCGACATGTCTACAATGTCCCAAGTGCATTGTGCTTCTGTCACAAGCCATGCAGCTAGCTCTGCGTGGCGCAAGGTGCGACATGTCTACAATGTCCCAAGTGCATTGTGCTTCTGTCACAAGCCATGCAGCTAGCTCTGCGTGGCGCAAGGTGCGACATGTCTACAATGTCCCAAGTGCATTGTGCTTCTGTCACAAGCCATGCAGCTAGCTCTGCGTGGCGCAAGGTGCGACATGTCTACAATGTCCCAAGTGCATTGTGCTTCTGTCACAAGCCATGCAGCTAGCTCTGCGTGGCGCAAGGTGCGACATGTCTACAATGTCCCAAGTGCATTGTGCTTCTGTCACAAGCCATGCAGCTAGCTCTGCGTGGCGCAAGGTGCGACATGTCTACAATGTCCCAAGTGCATTGTGCTTCTGTCACAAGCCATGCAGCTAGCTCTGCGTGGCGCAAGGTGCGTCATGTCTACAATGTCCCAAGTGCATTGTGCTTCTGTCACAAGCCATGCAGCTAGCTCTGCGTGGCGCAAGGTGCGACATGTCTACAATGTCCCAAGTGCATTGTGCTTCTGTCACAAGCCATGCAGCTAGCTCTGCGTGGCGCAAGGTGCGACATGTCTACAATGTCCCAAGTGCATTGTGCTTCTGTCACAAGCCATGCAGCTAGCTCTGCGTGGCGCAAGGTGCGACATGTCTACAATGTCCCAAGTGCATTGTGCTTCTGTCACAAGCCATGCAGCTAGCTCTGCGTGGCGCAAGGTGCGACATGTCTACAATGTCCCAAGTGCATTGTGCTTCTGTCACAAGCCATGCAGCTAGCTCTGCGTGGCGCAAGGTGCGACATGTCTACAATGTCCCAAGTGCTTTGTGCTTCTGTCACAAGCCATGCAGCTAGCTCTGCGTGGCGCAAGGTGCGACATGTCTACAATGTCCCAAGTGCATTGTGCTTCTGTCACAAGCCATGCAGCTAGGTCTGCGTGGCGCAAGGTGCGACATGTCTACAATGTCCCAAGTGCATTGTGCTTCTGTCACAAGCCATGCAGCTAGCTCTGCGTGGCGCAAGGTGCGACATGTCTACAATGTCCCAAGTGCATTGTGCTTCCGTCACAAGCCATGCAGCTAGCTCTGCTTTGCGCAAGGTGCGACATGTCTACAATGTCCCAAGTGCATTGTGCTTCTGTCACAAGCCATGCAGCTAGCTCTGCGTGGCGCAAGGTGCGACATGTCTACAATGTCCCAAGTGCATTGTGCTTCTGTCACAAGCCATGCAGCTAGCTCTGCGTGGCGCAATGTGCGACATGTCTACAATGTCCCAAGTGCATTGTGCTTCTGTCACAAGCCATGCAGCTAGCTCTGCGTGGCGCAAGGTGCGACATGTCTACAATGTCCCAAGTGCATTGTGCTTCTGTCACAAGCCATGCAGCTAGCTCAGCGTGGCGCAAGGTGCGACATGTCTACAATGTCCCAAGTGCATTGTGCTTCTGTCACAAGCCATGCAGCTAGCTCTGCGTGGCGCAAGGTGCGACATGTCTACAATGTCCCAAGTGCATTGTGCTTCTGTCACAAGCCATGCAGCTAGCTCTGCGTGGCGCAAGGTGCGACATGTCTACAATGTCCCAAGTGCATTGTGCTTCTGTCACAAGCCATGCAGCTAGCTCTGCGTGGCGCAAGGTGCGACATGTCTACAATGTCCCAAGTGCATTGTGCTTCTGTCACAAGCCATGCAGCTAGCTCTGCTTTGCGCAAGGTGCGACATGTCTACAATGTCCCAAGTGCATTGTGCTTCTGTCACAAGCCATGCAGCTAGCTCTGCGTGGCGCAAGGTGCGACATGTCTACAATGTCCCAAGTGCATTGTGCTTCTGTCACAAGCCATGCAGCTAGCTCTGCGTGGCGCAATGTGCGACATGTCTACAATGTCCCAAGTGCATTGTGCTTCTGTCACAAGCCATGCAGCTAGCTCTGCGTGGCGCAAGGTGCGACATGTCTACAATGTCCCAAGTGCATTGTGCTTCTGTCACAAGCCATGCAGCTAGCTCAGCGTGGCGCAAGGTGCGACATGTCTACAATGTCCCAAGTGCATTGTGCTTCTGTCACAAGCCATGCAGCTAGCTCTGCGTGGCGCAAGGTGCGACATGTCTACAATGTCCCAAGTGCATTGTGCTTCTGTCACAAGCCATGCAGCTAGCTCTGCGTGGCGCAAGGTGCGACATGTCTACAATGTCCCAAGTGCATTCTGCTTCTGTCACAAGCCATGCAGCTAGCTCTGCGTGGCGCAAGGTGCGACATGTCTACAATGTCCCAAGTGCATTGTGCTTCTGTCACAAGCCAAGCAGCTAGCTCTGCGTGGCGCAAGGTGCGACATGTCTACAATGTCCCAAGTGCATTGTGCTTCTGTCACAAGCCATGCAGCTAGCTCTGCGTGGCGCAAGGTGCGACATGTCTACAATGTCCCAAGTGCATTGTGCTTCTGTCACAAGCCATGCAGCTAGCTCTGCGTGGCGCAAGGTGCGACATGTCTACAATGTCCCAAGTGCATTCTGCTTCTGTCACAAGCCATGCAGCTAGCTCTGCGTGGCGCAAGGTGCGACATGTCTACAATGTCCCAAGTGCATTGTGCTTCTGTCACAAGCCATGCAGCTAGCTCTGCGTGGCGCAAGGTGCGACATGTCTACAATGTCCCAAGTGCATTGTGCTTCTGTCACAAGCCATGCAGCTAGCTCTGCGTGGCGCAAGGTGCGACATGTCTACAATGTCCCAAGTGCATTGTGCTTCTGTCACAAGCCATGCAGCTAGCTCTGCGTGGCGCAAGGTGCGACATGTCTACAATGTCCCAAGTGCATTGTGCTTCTGTCACAAGCCAAGCAGCTAGCTCTGCGTGGCGCAAGGTGCGACATGTCTACAATGTCCCAAGTGCATTGTGCTTCTGTCACAAGCTATGCAGCTAGCTCTGCGTGGCGCAAGGTGCGACATGTCTACAATGTCCCAAGTGCATTGTGCTTCTGTCACAAGCCATGCAGCTAGCTCTGCGTGGCGCAAGGTGCGACATGTCTACAATGTCCCAAGTGCATTGTGCTTCTGTCACAAGCCATGCAGCTAGCTCTGCGTGGCGCAAGGTGCGACATGTCTACAATGTCCTAAGTGCATTGTGCTTCTGTCACAAGCCAAGCAGCTAGCTCTGCGTGGCGCAAGGTGCGACATGTCTACAATGTCCCAAGTGCATTCTGCTTCTGTCACAAGCCATGCAGCTAGCTCTGCGTGGCGCAAGGTGCGACATGTCTACAATGTCCCAAGTGCATTGTGCTTCTGTCACAAGCCATGCAGCTAGCTCTGCGTGGCGCAAGGTGCGACATGTCTACAATGTCCCAAGTGCATTGTGCTTCTGTCACAAGCCATGCAGCTAGCTCTGCGTGGCGCAAGGTGCGACATGTCTACAATGTCCCAAGTGCATTGTGCTTCTGTCACAAGCCATGCAGCTAGCTCTGCGTGGCGCAAGGTGCGACATGTCTACAATGTCCCAAGTGCATTGTGCTTCTGTCACAAGCCATGCAGCTAGCTCTGCGTGGCGCAAGGTGCGACATGTCTACAATGTCCCAAGTGCATTGTGCTTCTGTCACAAGCCATGCAGCTAGCTCTGCGTGGCGCAAGGTGCGACATGTCTACAATGTCCCAAGTGCATTGTGCTTCTGTCACAAGCCATGCAGCTAGCTCTGCGTGGCGCAAGGTGCGACATGTCTACAATGTCCCAAGTGCATTGTGCTTCTGTCACAAGCCATGCAGCTAGCTCTGCGTGGCGCAAGGTGCGACATGTCTACAATGTCCCAAGTGCATTGTGCTTCTGTCACAAGCCATGCAGCTAGCTCTGCGTGGCGCAAGGTGCGACATGTCTACAATGTCCCAAGTGCATTGTGCTTCTGTCACAAGCCATGCAGCTAGCTCTGCGTGGCGCAAGGTGCGACATGTCTACAATGTCCCAAGTGCATTGTGCTTCTGTCACAAGCCAAGCAGCTAGCTCTGCGTGGCGCAAGGTGCGACATGTCTACAATGTCCCAAGTGCATTGTGCTTCTGTCACAAGCCATGCAGCTAGCTCTGCGTGGCGCAAGGTGCGACATGTCTACAATGTCCCAAGTGCATTGTGCTTCTGTCACAAGCCATGCAGCTAGCTCTGCGTGGCGCAAGGTGCGACATGTCTACAATGTCCCAAGTGCATTGTGCTTCTGTCACAAGCCAAGCAGCTAGCTCTGCTTTGCGCAAGGTGCGACATGTCTACAATGTCCCAAGTGCATTGTGCTTCTGTCACAAGCCATGCAGCTAGCTCTGCGTGGCGCAAGGTGCGACATGTCTACAATGTCCCAAGTGCATTGTGCTTCTGTCACAAGCCATGCAGCTAGCTCTGCGTGGCGCAAGGTCCGACATGTCTACAATGTCCCAAGTGCATTGTGCTTCTGTCACAAGCCATGCAGCTAGCTCTGCTTTGCGCAAGGTGCGACATGTCTACAATGTCCCAAGTGCATTGTGCTTCTGTCACAAGCCATGCAGCTAGCTCTGCTTTGCGCAAGGTGCGACATGTCTTCACTCCAGCGGTGCCGGGTTCAAAGCCCCGAGCAGTCAGCAGGAAAGACTTGTATGACATCCGCTTGCTCAATCCTCTTGTCTTCAATTCACTAATTTTCTGCTCGTTGCCAAAATATCTCGTGTTTCTTATCGCTGTTTCGTTTCTACACAGTTACTTTAATTACCAAAGACGATTAAATGTGATTTTCAACCAAGTAATTATTTTATTAGATTTCAAGAAAGTTAAGAAAAGATCTGTTTGCTAAAAAAAAACTTGAATTAAAAATAATGAAATTTCTGTATTTTATGGAATATATCCATTAATTGACGTTTTATGACGTCAATGTATAACATTGATTTATAATAAGTATTATTTCGTACCATTTCTTCTCACTTTTGGCTATCAATTTGAAAATGCGTATTTTGTTTGTAATAAAAGACAATAGATGTGTTAGTGTGGGTGCACAGTAAGACTTGGCCGAGTGAGACGACCGCCCTACTTTAGATTTACTGTTAAAGGCTAATGTTTTGTCAATCCTTATGTAAAAAATCACTGTGCCATTGGTTTCTAATAGATAACTATTGCAGTTATAACTTTTCTTTTAACTTTTGGTTATAAAATTTAAAAGGTGATTTTATTTGTAATATAATTCAGTTTAATACTGGAATTGATGTTCACGGTAACTGACTAATGATTAGCTAATCCTTAGGCAAACAAATGTTACAAATATTTCTAATATTTACTGTAATTTTCTAATATTTCTTCTAACTATTGGCCATAAAGCTGAAAAGGTGATATTTTATTTGTAATATAATTCAGTTTAATACTGGAATGGTATTCACTTATGCCATGACTAATACTTTGCCAATGAGCTTGTAAAAAAGGACATTATATTCGAAATGGCTATCACGAAACAGTTTTAAATGTAAATATCTGTCTTCTGTCGCAACGCGCAAGAGTGTCTCTTATGTAAGTCGGGTTCAGTGGAGTGACCTCTTCGCCCGATTGATTTCTCGCTAAATCATCGGCCCACAATGCCTTGTCTCCGACGCCCTGAACCTTGACATGGAAACCACTGCAGTGTCATAAACTCACTCCTTCTTGTCGCAGCTCAGTTCATTATCAGACATCATGAAGCTCTGTCACACCTTGTTCTGCAGACGCAGATCAGTTCATTATCAGACATCATGAAGCTCTGTCACTCCTTCTTGTCGCAGCGCAGTTCATTATCAGACATCATGAAGCTCTGTCACACCTTGTTCTGCAGACGCAGCGCAGTTCATTATCAGACATCATGAAGCTCTGTCACACCTTAGTTCTGCAGACGCAGAGCAGTTCATTATCAGACATCATGAAGCTCTGTCACACCTTAGTTCTGCAGTCGCAGCGCAGTTCATTATCAGACATCATGAAGCTCTATCACACCTTGTTCTGCAGACGCAGCGCAGTTCATTATCAGACATCATGAAGCTCTGTCACACCTTGTTCTGCAGACGCAGCGCAGTTCATTATCAGACATCATGAAGCTCTGTCACACCTTAGTTCTGCAGACGCAGAGCAGTTCATTATCAGACATCATGAAGCTCTGTCACACCTTAGTTCTGCAGACGCAGCGCAGTTCATTATCAGACATCATGAAGCTCTGTCACACCTTGTTCTGCAGACGCAGCGCAGTTCATTATCAGACATCATGAAGCTCTGTCACACCTTAGTTCTGCAGACGCAGAGCAGTTCATTATCAGACATCATGAAGCTCTGTCACACCTTAGTTCTGCAGACGCAGCGCAGTTCATTATCAGACATCATGAAGCTCTGTCACACCTTAGTTCTGCAGACGCAGAGCAGTTCATTATCAGACATCATGAAGCTCTGTCACACCTTGTTCTGCAGACGCAGCGCAGTTCATTATCAGACATCATGAAGCTCTGTCACACCTTAGTTCTGCAGACGCAGAGCAGTTCATTATCAGACATCATGAAGCTCTGTCACACCTTGTTCTGCAGACGCAGAGCAGTTCATTATCAGACATCATGAAGCTCTGTCACTCCTTCTTGTCGCAGCGCAGTTCATTATCAGACATCATGAGCTCTGTCACACCTTGTTCTGCAGACGCAGCGCAGTTCATTATCAGACATCATGAAGCTCTGTCACACCTTAGTTCTGCAGACGCAGAGCAGTTCATTATCAGACATCATGAAGCTCTGTCACACCTTAGTTCTGCAGACGCAGCGCAGTTCATTATCAGACATCATGAAGCTCTGTCACACCTTGTTCTGCAGACGCAGCGCAGTTCATTATCAGACATCATGAAGCTCTGTCACACCTTAGTTCTGCAGACGCAGAGCAGTTCATTATCAGACATCATGAAGCTCTGTCACAAATTAGTTCTGCAGACGCAGCGCAGTTCATTATCAGACATCATGAAGCTCTGTCACACCTTAGTTCTGCAGACGCAGAGCAGTTCATTATCAGACATCATGAAGCTCTGTCACACCTTAGTTCTGCAGACGCAGCGCAGTTCATTATCAGACATCATGAAGCTCTGTCACACCTTGTTCTGCAGACGCAGCGCAGTTCATTATCAGACATCATAAAGCTCTGTCACACCTTAGTTCTGCAGACGCAGAGCAGTTCATTATCAGACATCATGAAGCTCTGTCACACCTTAGTTCTGCAGACGCAGCGCAGTTCATTATCAGACATCATGAAGCTCTGTCACACCTTGTTCTGCAGACGCAGCGCAGTTCATTATCAGACATCATGAAGCTCTGTCACACCTTGTTCTGCAGACGCAGCGCAGTTCATTATCAGACATCATGAAGCTCTGTCACACCTTAGTTCTGCAGACGCAGAGCAGTTCATTATCAGACATCATGAAGCTCTGTCACACCTTAGTTCTGCAGTCGCAGCGCAGTTCATTATCAGACATCATGAAACTCTATCACACCTTGTTCTGCAGACGCAGCGCAGTTCATTATCAGACATCATGAAGCTCTGTCACACCTTGTTCTGCAGACGCAGCGCAGTTCATTATCAGACATCATGAAGCTCTGTCACACCTTAGTTCTGCAGACGCAGAGCAGTTCATTATCAGACATCATGAAGCTCTGTCACACCTTAGTTCTGCAGACGCAGCGCAGTTCATTATCAGACATCATGAAGCTCTGTCACACCTTGTTCTGCAGACGCAGCGCAGTTCATTATCAGACATCATGAAGCTCTGTCACACCTTAGTTCTGCAGACGCAGAGCAGTTCATTATCAGACATCATGAAGCTCTGTCACACCTTAGTTCTGCAGACGCAGCGCAGTTCATTATCAGACATCATGAAGCTCTGTCACACCTTAGTTCTGCAGACGCAGAGCAGTTCATTATCAGACATCATGAAGCTCTGTCACACCTTGTTCTGCAGACGCAGCGCAGTTCATTATCAGACATCATGAAGCTCTGTCACACCTTAGTTCTGCAGACGCAGAGCAGTTCATTATCAGACATCATGAAGCTCTGTCACACCTTGTTCTGCAGACGCAGAGCAGTTCATTATCAGACATCATGAAGCTCTGTCACTCCTTCTTGTCGCAGCGCAGTTCATTATCAGACATCATGAGCTCTGTCACACCTTGTTCTGCAGACGCAGCGCAGTTCATTATCAGACATCATGAAGCTCTGTCACACCTTAGTTCTGCAGACGCAGAGCAGTTCATTATCAGACATCATGAAGCTCTGTCACACCTTAGTTCTGCAGACGCAGCGCAGTTCATTATCAGACATCATGAAGCTCTGTCACACCTTGTTCTGCAGACGCAGCGCAGTTCATTATCAGACATCATGAAGCTCTGTCACACCTTAGTTCTGCAGACGCAGAGCAGTTCATTATCAGACATCATGAAGCTCTGTCACAAATAGTTCTGCAGACGCAGCGCAGTTCATTATCAGACATCATGAAGCTCTGTCACACCTTAGTTCTGCAGACGCAGAGCAGTTCATTATCAGACATCATGAAGCTCTGTCACACCTTAGCTCTGCAGACGCAGCGCAGTTCATTATCAGACATCATGAAGCTCTGTCACACCTTGTTCTGCAGACGCAGCGCAGTTCATTATCAGACATCATAAAGCTCTGTCACACCTTAGTTCTGCAGACGCAGAGCAGTTCATTATCAGACATCATGAAGCTCTGTCACACCTTAGTTCTGCAGACGCAGCGCAGTTCATTATCAGACATCATGAAGCTCTGTCACACCTTGTTCTGCAGACGCAGCGCAGTTCATTATCAGACATCATGAAGCTCTGTCACACCTTAGTTCTGCAGACGCAGAGCAGTTCATTATCAGACATCATGAAGCTCTGTCACACCTTAGTTCTGCAGACGCAGGGCAGTTCATTATCAGATACGTCATGATCACACCTTCGAGGGCGTTGTGCTGACAGATTGAAGCTTTTCCCTGATGACGGGAACTATGTTCCAGGAAGACATTAATTGTTTCTTTAGTTACTTAAGTCCACACCCATGTATGTGTTGTATGCAACTATGTGTACCCTGGTGGCCCTAAAAAAACGTTCAACGGGCGAGACATCACTGTGACGAAACTAATGCACATATCGGGCTGAAAATTACACCAATTATACAAGACATACTAAGGTCTAATATGTGAAAGTTTCAACACCACAACTGTAATAGAAAAAAAGTTACAGTTGTTCGAATTTCGTTGTCGAAAAATCGATTATACGGAGCTAAAATATCATGCGTCCAGAAAATGTCAATGGCCGGGACGCTGTTGACTCAAAACTGCTGACTATATCCATTGATTTCATATGTTGATCAAGATATATTACTATCGATTGTTCAAAAATTTCAATTCATTTGAATCAATGTACGGAAAGTTATTTTATCTAGAATTTGCGCTTAAAAAGCAGAATACACAAGAGATAATCTCTCAAGTTTTATTTCGCATGTTAATTTTAGAAGTGAAATTATCTCCCGTACTTTCTGTATTTAATCTCAACTTCAAGATACCATAACTCTCGTTCCACTGATTCAAATATATTGCAATTTTTATACAATAGATAGTCATATGTTTAGAAATGTTCAGCCTGATATCATACGTTGTTGAAAATAATGGTGTCCATGCCACTGGACTTTTCTGAATGTGCGCTCTTTGCGCTCCGTATAATCGATTTTTCGACAACCAAATTCGAACAGCTGTAAATTTTTTCCTACAAAAGAAATGATTTTGAAACTTTCATAAATCAAACATTGTTATGTTTGTTATAACATCTTAAATTTTCGGACTAATATCTGCAGTAGTTTCTTCACAGCGGTTTCTCGCCCATTGGACGTTTTTATTGGGCCACTCTATATTAAATAATTAAGAATTATAAAAATAAAAAATAAAAAAATTGAAGTACGCACCTGGTATAATCTATTTTAGATATCATACACAAGTATACTTTGATATTTCTATTTAGGTATAGCAACAACTATTTCAAAGCGTAGGTACCTCATGCAAGCACTAAATTAAAAATATATATAATAATATATATATTTTTAAGCTAGTTTTCAACAAAAGTATAACTTTTTTTATGAATGATTCATATGCCCGCAAAAAGAACTTATAAATACCTAACCTACAAGCAAATATGCTACTACCTATACTTTCTAATTGTTACGTACCTATACGTAGGTACTTGTACCTTGGTCCAAATTTTTAAGAGTGTATCGAGTATCGACACTGCATAATCAAACTTCTGTACACGGCTAAAGAGGGCACCTAATTTAGCCCTGCAATAGCCATCCTGCTTCTGACAGGTCCCACAATAAATAAATAAATAAATAAACCAAGCAGCATGGAGTGAGCTCCAGAGTGGTATTCCTGTTCCTGGTAGAGTAGTGAGTAGATTGGACCACCCTTTCAAGCTCTGTATCCCAAGGTACTACTCGACTACTGGATTACATTCACTGCTGGGAAAGGGAATACGGCTCTGGAATGAACTGAAAATCGTAGAGCTCCCTGACTCATTAAGCAAGTTCAAGTCGTTACTCGACGCCGCACATTCTAAGGAGAGGGAAAGGAATCTAAATGGATTTCACACAGAACTCGTAGCTTTCAACGACCTACAACGCTCTGAGATTATTGAGCAGCTACACCGGAGGAAAATTTCATGTACCGGGGATAAAGTTATCTTAACTAAGAAACTTGCTGATGCCATGCTTATTGAAAAGAAGAATATTAAATCATTTAAATTCATTCTGCTTAGGGTAAATGATAGCTAGTGGCATTTAATTACGTGACTTGTAGATATCTTTTATTAATGCTCTAAATACCTCAATAATTTATGAAACATTTTATTCTGTGACGTGTAATTGTTATAATTATAATTATGTACTTGATTGACAATGTAAATTATTGAACTGTATTGTGATTGTATTGTTGCCACCGAACATGTTCTAAGCAATAAATAAATATTATTATTATTATTATATCCAGAACAGTTTATCTTACAATTAAACCACCCAGTGATGATTCTATTTACTATTTATATGTAGAAGGAAGTCTTATTTCAAAATCAGTATTTCTGCCTTTATCCAATCTAAAGTTCATTCACGATTAGAATAGCAAGTCGATCACGTCGTTCATTGGTCGGTCACATGAACACGGCCCTGTCAATGGCAAGACTATCTTCTTTGTATTATTGAAATTGTATAAAGTATGTGAAATACACACTTTTTAATAGTAGAAAATATTAGAAAACTTCAATAAAATTGATTTCTCTTTATCTACAGTCGTCTTGTACATATTCTTTGATAATTGATATTTACATGTGTAGGTTTACAAATGCTCGCTTGACTACAGAGTACACGGGCTTGCTATTCTAATCGTGAACGAACTTTATTTCTAACGCGGCCTATAGTAGGGAACAGCATTTGGTCTCGAGACTGAGGGAAACCAGGAAGAGCAGGAAGAACGGATACTGGAATCGAGCCCGGGACCTTCGGATGTGTCCGAAGATGTGTCGTGCAGAGTTATACAAAATAATAAGTTAAATTAAAATCAAAGTGTCCGGCTTTAGAGTCCTTTACTTATAAACAAACTATAAATAATAATAAATGTGGAGTGAGAAAACGTTTCAAAGTTTTCAACATGTGTTAGAAAATAATAAATGGTGTTAATTTAGTAATTAAGATTAAGTCCGAATGTGATATCATGAAGCGGCTGTGACGATCCTCCTCTGGGCAGCGCGTAGTCCTGTTGGAGTTGGTCGAAGAAGCCTGATCCTCCGACACGCGCGTGGGCGGTGGCGGGTCTGGGGGCCGGCTGGAACTGCTGGGGGTGGCGCTGCGGCGGCGGCTGCGCGACGAACTGGCGCTGCGCGGGGGCGGCGGGGCGGTACTGCTCCTCGTGCACGGGGGCAGGCGCTGCGCCGGACACCTGCAGACGTGGGGGCTCGGGGGCTGCGCTCTGCTGCGCGCGGGGCAGCGGGCCGGCGCGAGGGGCGGAGTGGAATTGCTGTTGCTGTTGCTGGGGCTGGGGCTGCTGGTACTGCTGGGGCTGCTGGTACTGCTGCTGGGGCGCAGGCTGGTAGTGCTGGGGTCGCTGTTGTTCGTAGCTACGGACAAGATAGAAAGCCGATCAATAATCAAATGGGTTGATCAATAATACTTTCATTCAGTCGTAAAACACTTGACGTTTACGAGCGTTGTGAATTAATGGTATGCTTCTACATAAATTAGACGGCATTTTTGTCCTAGTGCCAGGTGCCATCACTATCAGGAAGGTCAATATTTTCGTGACAGGAGTGAGCAATACTCCACTCCCACTCCGGAGGCCCAGGGCAGTATTATGTAACTTTAAAACTCCCTATTCGACCAGCATCCGATACGGTGCAATGTTAATCCATACGGCTGTGAATCGGGTTCTGGCCGAATCGGGAATATAATAATAGGGATAGTGCCCCTGGACTGGCTTCCTGACAGAGGGTTTCTCTCAGTCGGGAGGGAGGCAAATGATGGGAAGGTCTCATGGTAAAAGGGCTTGACCGCTTTCGTGACATCATCCACATTTAATCCCTCTCCATCATCATCATCATCATCATCATCATCATCATCATCATCATCATCATCATCATCATCATCATCATCATCATCATTCATCCGTCACTATTAGCCCATAGTGTCAGAATAGTTCAGGACAACATTTTCATTCCGGTTGAAGTTACAAACATTTTGAAACTATTTTATGTAGTTTTCAGATTCGTTGTTCGACTCCTAGCAGCCGGTTTACGACACACTCCTTGATATAATCTGTTCAGATTCGTGTAATTGAAACATGGTCAATTGCTCTGTTAAGCAGTGTAATTGAGACGTATCGACATTTCCGTGTTTGGCGTTGTAAACGCGAAGTACTCTTGCTTGTTATTGCGCATGCGATGGTCATTGGCCATTAGGAAGCTCTTATAGAGAAGGTAGAAGTATTGCAAAACAATCGATATTCCATTCAGTAATGAGACGTTACACTTGCATTGAACTGAACTTTCCAAATATCCTCTTTCATTGAAGTTTTGTGCATTTTTACTTTACAAAGCAGGCAGAGTATTTTGTCAACTTTATTAATAATTGTTTCTCAAAAAATTGCGTAATTAACATCATTCTCAAGCTGCATTATGCTACGAGAGCTTTCAACTCGGTTATACAAGTAGGTATACTCGATAATTTTGTATTACTTTGGAACAGTAATATTTTCTGGTTGGGCCAATCAATACTATAGGAACACATTGCTACAGCTGCAGAAATACTTTGTTCTTTGTATATTTGAGGGAAACTACTAGGCATTCTTTGTCGGGAAGGACGATCACGATAAACTAGCCTGGAATTAAGGGATGATAACATAGAGGTAAGAAGATGATAACATATTATCTTGACATGTTACCTGTTCTCGAAGTACTGTTGCTGATGCTGCTGGGGCACGACCTTGGGCCTCTTGGGCCTCGGGGCCTTGACGGCGGGCTGTCTGACAGCGGGCTGCTGCTCCTCGTAGTACTGTCCGTCATCGTAGTCCGCAGCGCGATCGCCCTTGGCCAGGAGGGTCTCGTCGACCAGAGTGGGAGGGGCGACGGTGATGCCCTCGCCGGACGGTTGGAAGCCGTACTTGTTGGCGCCGTACTCGACCGTACGCGTCTTGCCGGTGTCGTCGACGTAGCCGTACTTGCCCATCACCTCGCCGGTAGCCAACTTGGTCTCGATCTTGAAGCTGCCGTCGGCGCCCTCGTAGCCGTAGGTGTAGGAGCCGTCGTCGTTGTGTCTGCAACATCACACACGTCACTCAACTGCTCTGTTACATCACCTTCTTTCATCGTGTCTGATATGGCACTTTGCTTGTAGGAGTACGAACATTGGAGCCTGCAACCGAAGGACCGAGAGAAAATAATGCTTTTATCCCATCTTTACGTCATAAGTTAAATTTTGTAATTGCCAATGTCAAGTCCAATATTTCAATGTCAAAGTTGATGATAATCTCAAGTCTATGAATCTTAGAAATATGACTATATAGACATCTATCAGTATTATTATGAGAAACAATTTCACATATAAATATGAATATTTTCTTTGAATAAATCGATGAACATATCATTATTTGATTGTCACATAAGATGAAAGTACGAAGTAATAATGCTAAGATTCTCTTTTCTGTATTGTGAATTTCACAACACAAAAATATAAATCTTGAGTGGATGAAACGCCCGGCCAGCCATAACTACAATTTTGCACTAAATTACACGTCACAGTTAATTTTGTAGTAAAATAATCCTGATCAAGAGACAAAATTGTATAGATTTATTGGTATTGGACTTGATCTCAATTAACTTGTACGCCGAGTTCAAGGAACTTGGCTCACTCTTACAATGTTAAAGTCAATGTGAACGCATGCGACTGACCTGACACGTGGCACTTGTTGCATGTGCGGTCCACAGTGTTTGTCGGACATCATTCTCTACTTGAACACAGATTGTTTAGACGCTGAATTCGAGTTACGAAACACCGACACAGATTCCGTATCAAATCCACTGCTAATGAGTTCCCAGATAATCGGACCTCGTGTGGAGAAAACGTGTCTCGTCTTTCAGAAGAAATCTTGTGGATTTTAGCAAACGATCGGATTTGTTTTCCCCCGAGCTTTTGTCAAATCCGCGTCAAAAGATCGCT
This sequence comes from Leuctra nigra, assembly GCA_934045905.1. Classification (NCBI taxonomy): domain Eukaryota; kingdom Metazoa; phylum Arthropoda; class Insecta; order Plecoptera; family Leuctridae; genus Leuctra; species Leuctra nigra. The sequence continues at coordinate 53,642,739 of OW203761.1, forward strand.
GAGCAACAAAGCGAGTCCATCTAGTTTTTCTCGTGGTTTCTTCCGACAAGACAGTCAAAGGCAGCCGTGCATCGTGCTCGTACATGAGAGGTTATGTCATTGCTAACCTCACTCGCACATCCGGAGTCAATCCTTTAGATACACCTCGAGATTGAAACACCCATGATCATGTTTCCTGTCTCTGATACCGCACTGCTTTCACTCATTCTACACAAACTGTCTTCAACTATACTTTCAGAGACAATAATGCAAGTGATTTGTTGGTGATAATTCTTATTTGAAATGCTAACATGCAATTATCTTTAAAAAAAATGTGTTCGTTATTTGGAAGAAAAAAGCATACACATAAAAAACTAACTATGAAAACGTTACACCAGTGTAATTTTTCGTATTATCGTAATATCTATAATTAATTTCCAAAAATTCAGTTCAGCTTGGATAATTTCTTTCAACTTATCAACAAACTTAAATCGAATAAAATTAATTTAATTTTAATGTCAATTAATTTAATTAAAGTTGTTGAAAAGTTCTAAGAAATTGATTTTTAATAGAATACCTCAAAGCCAATTTTTTAATTTTGGCTAAAGGGTTTACAAATTACAAGACTGTGTAACACATTGAAACTTACAATTGAAAACCTCATACTCGTTACGCTTCATCTTTTTCCTCCAATCAACCATTCCTTTCCCTATCTCTCCTCTTCTTCTACATCCCTTGGACCTGATCTGTCCACTTTCCTAACCCTGTATCATTTCTTCCTTTCATCTCATATACTCTTCATCATATCCCTCATTATTACTACTCTCTTCAGTGGTAGAAGGGCGGAAGTGCATGTCAATGATTCCTGATATGAGCTCAAAAACCTGTAATTCTGCCTAGATCCAATCATATTTGTAATGGGACATGACTCATGAGTCATTGTGTAAGAGAATACTTCAATTTAACTGTATTTGTTGACATCTGTAAAATGACAATTGATAGAGCAATTGTTTTCCCGCAAAATCGAGAAACGACTTCCGGTCTTCTACCTCTGATGTGCAAAATGTAACTTATCTACTTCCAAATGTTCTGTGACTCTTGATACAGATCCTGAAGGTTTGACGTTCTAATACCTGTTGATCTGCTTGAGGATGGGAATGGGCAGCGGCCTGGGCGCAGCCGGCTGTTGGGGGCGCAGGGCTTGCTGCGCAGGCCGGGAGAAGGAGCGCTGCTGCGGCTGCGCGACTGCGCGGGGCTGAGGAGGCGCAGCGGACTGCTCCTGATAGTCGTAGTCGTTGTCGGCGTATTGCTGAGCCATCGAGCCAGCGACCATCACGGCCAACAGCGCCACCTGGGTGACAGAATTTCCAGATACATTCCTCTATTTGTCTCCATTCCTCCAGTTTTGACTATCTTTTATGATTATGACATTTAACTATTTGTAGTATTATGTCGTATAAAAGATTGTTTTGACATCCTATATATTGCTTACACATTTAAAGTAATCAAAGTTTTACTTATAAATATATATATTTCCAAAATTTCCCTTTTTTCCTTCAAAATTGGGTCTCTATAAATCTCAAAACTGCTCCCTTTTCATCTTCATAAATTAGTTTTGTACCGATTTTATTCCATCTTTTCTGTGTGTGTATACTTGTTTATGTGCTATCCTAACAGTTTGACAAATTGTTATTCAAAAATGCATTTTATTGGCCGGAATAAAATTTTATTTCTTTCAAAGCATTTAATGGCGAGATGTCACGAGGAGAGAGTGACCGCGTAGAAACAAGAATAAAATCAAGGACATTTTTGGTTGATCTCAACTTTTATCAGAATTTCGCTGTTCCGTGTTTTTGGCTTCCGTTTTCGTTAATTAGCATTAGAAAGTAGTAGCTAATCGGGAATGTATTTTTATCAAAACATTTAGAAAAATGTCAACCAAATTGGACAAGTTGTATGCCCTTGATTAACTTCTTTTGCACGACGATAAATGTTGAACTTGAAACTGCACTGAACCATTATAATTAAAAATGTTAAAAAGGTAAGTTTTATATTTAGCTGAAATCATTGACCTTTCCAATGGTATTTAGTTACTAAGTTATTAGCATTTATCGTTTTTGGGAAGAATTGGTAATACCTGTAATACTGTAACTTTGAAATTAAAACAATTTATTTTAGGTCAGTGCCCATGTTGGAATATAAGAGTTCTTCCAAAACAAAACATTCTAAAGTTTTACAGTCTTTATGTATTTATTAGCAGCAATTACAATAGTGAAAAGAAATCTCGCATCGCTGCATTGTTTTCTACAATCTCGATTATAGTCTGACTGTTATTATCAGTTTCATTGTCAAGAACTCTTGTTTTCCTTGTATTGTTTTTCAACATTTACAAACACCTTTGTGTAAAAGGCCTGTAATGTACACGTAAAGTACACATGGTCAAAGTAAAAACGGTTTGAACGAAACGGTTTGGCTGCTGGTCAGGTGTCTTGACAATCAATCATTATTATCAATGAAATGAAAGCTCACCTACTAAAATTAGATGACGGGCATAGACTTCATCGGATGATACCATCAAATCTTTATCAGTCAATTCATATCTTTCGAATACCGTTTTAATTTTGATCAAGTGTAGATACACTTAGCACAACTAAAAATTATCGTTCAATAAATTTGATTGACTGACAAATGTTAGATCGTATCATCAGAAGTCACTCCAAGCAATTTCCTTGTCTCACTCTAGTATGTGACCTCTCATTTCAATTACAATAACATTGATTGTTATGGAACATAACCAGCAGTCATTCAAATGTGTTCACAGATAATTTTTTATTTGTAGCATTCATTTTGGCAATAAAACAATTTAAAACGATTATAGTACATTTAACCCTTTTCATCGTAAATTACAGATAGAGCATGTTGAAGTTTTATATTTCGGAGAGAAGCTTTCTGTCCGCGCATTGCATCATGGTTTGAATCTCCCGCGCAAACTAACTGGGCCACGTTAGGATAGGCTCTCTAGGCCACGTGGGTTCGAAAACAAGAGTGCGATGTTGGGCAAGATCAGGACCGCTATCAGACCTGTTGATTGGCTGTCAGTCACATGACAAGCCGAACAGAACCGAGGCTGTATTCTAATCAAGTGAAATAGTGTCTCACTAAACTGGAGTAATAAAAGTGTAAATGTCATTGCCATCCATCTGGCCATAGTTCAACAATAAAACACCTCGCAAATCATCGGTGAATATATTAATACAGATTCTCATTCCGTTTACATAATTAATGAATTCCATGTAGATATTCATGGTCACCGACATTACTGTCCTGTGACATTGCTGTGACATGTGTAACGGTGTAGTGCTTTAATTAGTTCTACATTTGAAACGAAGGACGAGACCGAAATCTGACATTTAGATATTGGAGCCATTACTACAATTTAGTCCAATTGGTCAAATTATGTTTAAATTAAATTATAATTACAAATTGGTTTAAATATGAGACAGATTGGTTTCAGTTTAGGTAACTTTCAATTTGCAATATCATGAAATAGTTCAATTTGAATTGCTCGAGGTAAGTCATGCATGGTCTTGAGGGAGGGGGCAATAGAAGGTTCTTGCCCCCCTCCCCCCTCCCCAAAGTTAACCAGATGACGTTTTCCATGCTGAAGAATAACAAAAAGAACTTATTGTTACTGATTTTAAACATTATAACTTTAATATCAAAGTTCATATAAATTACTTATTCCGTGTTTGGTTCAAGGTCAAAAGTCTAAGAAGTGGGTGGAAAAGTTGGAGCTTTCTGTTTGATCCCACTTGTTTCTGTCTCTCTCTAACAACTAACACGTCTATCATTGCTATTCCTCCCACAGGAGCTGCGTCTAACTGTAAACCAACAGCCATGTAAGTGGGTTGCCAAGGACGCCCAGAAGAAAACACAGACGAGTCAGACTAGGAATGTATCTACACGTCTAACCGGTAAAGTCATTGCATTACGTGAAACTGTCTCAAACGTATGAAGAAATCGGGCGCGGTCCTTTCATCTCAATCAAAACAGGAGCACTCAAAATCAATTCTAATCTGTTTCAACTGGTTTATAAAAGAGAGCACATTCTCTCTAGACGATTAACCTGCAAGTGTCTCCATTGTTAAATAGCTGGAGGTAATTGTCTATGCAAAGCTTCGAATTAACTAGGCATTTTGTTGTCACTTCTGATGTAGACAATTCATGCCCTTCACCGCTTAGTTTATGATACACTTTCATTCTATAAACTCCATTCGCACAGAAATAACTAATTACTGTTAATTAATCTGGCACGGCGATTCTTCGGCACAGTCATTCCCATCCAATTATTAATAATAATCTCGTTTAATTGATATTACAATAAGAATCATGAACTAAACTGTTCCGTTCACATGGATACATTGAAAATGGTAAACCTACTTTCTTAACACCGACATGTAAATTATAAATGACTCAATCATCTTGGAATAAGCATGCGAGAAAAATCGAGTTAATGAAAGAGAAGAGATTTTCTAACTTCATTTAATTCACATGAAACATGTCAGCTTAAGTCTTGATAAATCTCTTCCAGCTTCTTCAAACAACATTGTCGTAGAAACCATTGATGTTTACACCCCTAAATGATGAAATTGCTGAGCACATACCACTGTGTAGGACGCCATCTTGTTCAAAGTTCGCGACACACGAGGGCTATCACGCGAACTGGAGAAAGAATTCAAGACACTGGGCCGGTATCCAGCGTGCACGCTTTGTTTTATAAGGCGGCAATAGAAATGTCAAATCGAGGTATAGAAACAGGATTGTGTACGCTGCTAAATGGAGCAATCATTGTGCGAGCGAGAAAGAGAGGGAGATATTCGTCCACTTCGATCGCGATCATTGGAGGTGGCAATGTAGCAGGGAGGTGCAGACGCAAGGTCTTTGGTCTTTTTAATTAGATACAAGGCGTTTCATAATTCCATACCGCAACTGTCTCCAATGATTCCACTGACCGAACTAGCTGATGGAAGTAGTTCAAAGTATGGTTCACTTAACACGTAGCTTGCATATAGAAAGCGAGAGCGAGTACACGGAGAATAATAACTCCACCTCGGGTAAAGCTTCACTTAGTCGTAACATTCCGTCATATCGCATGAGCAGTGTCGATATTTCCATGTGTTCTGAGCAGCCCTGTGGCAAGCACGGGGTGGGAGTGGGTGGAGGGGCCATGCAAGGTGTTTCCCACATCAACCCTTTCACTCGAGCCCCGCCGGCGCTTTGTCTCGAGGAAATCTGCCATTATGCTTGAACTAGAAGCGGGAGACGGCCTCTAAACATCGATGGTGCAAGGTTGATAATCTGATACCAGCTGATGACGTGCAGCACTTCCGAGGTGGTTTCATCTACAAGGAAGTCGCTGCAACTCAGTTGGCAATGCACGGGCAACGGGATCACATGGCCGATAATCCTTATGATTATCTTATGATGAGCTCTTAGGCACATCACTGTAATTCAGTTGTCTTGATTTTAAACGAAATTTGAATGGCAGCACAGCTGGACGAGCCCTTTGGGATCCAGATAGGTTCCTGGATTCAAAACGGTCTGGAAAAATACTTTAACTGCAGGATGCTTATTGTATACATCCATAGCTAATGGACAAACAACCATTGGACGGTAAAACCATCAAATCTTTGTAAATCCATGACTCTGGAATATAATTCTTACTGTTCCTGTTACCTGTTGTACCTATATCCGTTCAACTAATCTCCCAATCATCCGCAGAGATTTATTTTCACTATAGCCAATTATAAGACAGTTCCACCCCCAAATCGGCGCAAAAAGATTCATTGCACCGGCCTCATTCACTATAATAACGATTTTTTAACGGTTCAACCGAGGGTGGTCAATTTTCTTCCTTTCCTTATGACACTATTAGGTAACCCAACCTAACATTACTTCGTGAATAAGGATGCAGAAGAAAGGAAAGGAATAAAATGAGCTGCATTGACTTCTAAACGGAAGCTCAGTGCTATTAATGTTTCACCTCCCACAATGTCAAGTCCATCCATAAACAACGAGCAACTATTTGTTTCTTCAGCGATGTACAAATTGCCGCCCAGTGAATTGCCAAGGCTGTGGACTACAATGATGACACACGAGCAAGGCGGTGGGCGATCCATCAGCGTGATTTATCGATCAGACCTTTCGTTTTCACATACATTGTCGTTCAGATCGGCGTGAATCATGAGGGGCCTCCAAACATCTCGCTGGGTCGGTAAACGTGTCACCTTTGTCACCGACCCACCCGCATTCGTCGGGGACGCCTTGTTTTAACGTCGCACGCCTCAGCAACTAGGCGCCATGAAGGATTGGGAGATGATGATGAAGAATAGGCAAGGAACATTCCCAACAGGTGCCTCTCGACTGAGAGAAACCAAGAGTAAAACTCAGTCAAGAAGAACCGGGGAGTGAACCCAGGACACCGAAGTGCAAGTCTAGTGCCTGAGCCAGCTTGATCAGTCTTTCATTTACAAGAATAGTAATTATTTGTACTGTTGTTAAGCATTTCCTCTTAAAGAAACAGGTAATTGTGTTATAAATATATCCTAATTTCCTGCTTCCAGTTGGAATTTAACCTTCAAACACATTTAAATAATCAGCTAACGTTGGTTTCAGAACGTTTCATAGCTTTATTTCTTAATTTACTCGTGTTCTGAACGTGTAGATTTTCCATCTGTTGCTAATTTACACTTTGTATTTTCATTTCTCGACCGAATCTAGGCAGTAGGTAGTTTTGGAAACTTTTAAATGCACGTTTGTTAACTTCTTCTAGTCATGTGTTGAAAACCCGGCACCTCCACCGAGCTATAAATAATGAATCCGCTCCTTGAAAACAGACAATGACTCACTCAAGGTCTAGAGAGATTCTCTTAATTACAAAAAACAACGTCATCCGGAGTAAAAAAACAACGGTAACAATTACCATTTTAAGCATCTTGTCCAATGGTCTCTGACCACGTCAGTATGTACCATGCAGATGTATTGTGCAACTGCTGACCCTGATGGGGCCTTGGATTGGGTGTGGTCCCAAGAAACACGTCGCCCTTGTGGTGGACTGGGCAGGGGATAAGGCGGGGTCTAAGCCCCGTTACAGCGTCATATTTGGCGTCCAAGGGGGAAATAGCAGACCAGAAGTGATGCAGACACCGATGTATCCACATGGCGGTGATCAACTCGTCTTCCTTGATCCTCGGAGATAAATATCAAGATGACAGTTCATTAATCCTATTTCATACAAACCTGATTCTTATTCAAATCTAGAACAATGAAATCATCTTATCCTAGCTCGCTGGCAGTAGCAGAGCTTTTCAGAATTTGAGCTTTAGGACATACTACTTGCAGATCCCATGAGGTATTTTTTCGCTTCTTACTACTGGCTGTATACCATATTAGTGCTAAACACTTTTGCCGGACTTTTGCGCCGGATGAGTGATTATGATGATGATTTGGGAGATGAAAATGATGAATCGGTAAGGGAGGGTAAGTAGGTGAGAAGGAGGCGGTCGTGGCAGCTGTTAGTACCATCCCTAAGGACCACACCATACCTTCGCTAAAAAAATCTCAAAGTTCTGTCACTAAAATCGAAGCCGAAATATTTGGACAAGGTTCAATCCTAGTGATATTGTTTTGATAGAGGAAGGATAGTTAGTTATTTACGACTAGTCTGTTGGAAGAGGTGATCAAGTACCAATAAACTCAAACAGCATCCGTATTTGGATCACAATCGGCCCTCAAGAAGCAATCTGAAGCAATTATAAGTGAGATTACAGAGCAAGATGAAGAGGTTGACATCGTCAACAACATCTTTAATGGGTATGGAGGAAGAAGTTGGAGGTTGTAACAGAGATTAATAATTATTATCTGACATCGTATGTTACTTTTGTTTTCTATAATTAATTATAATCGCTCTATTCATAATTGCCTTGACGGGTAATTAAGCAATTGCTAGGATTAAAATGTGTTTTAAAATGTGTTCTATATGCCCATCTGGCTTATACAGTTACACTTTCATTCTTATAATTACCACTTGAAATTTAGCCAAACACCTAAAAAAACATATTGCTGTGTGATTATTTGGATTGTTTGTAGTGCAGCCAGAGGGCTGTGGAATGCGAGGACGTTCCCTTCACCGCGCATGAGTCTGCGCACATCGACGACCAAGATGGCGGCGTCGGCGACGCGTCGCGTCTCAAGGGCGTCGTCCAGGCGGTCTAATTGTTTCGTAGATCAAGGTCCAGCCGCACCTGACACTAAACCTGATAATATATGTTCCATTGCTTGTCTGATCGGAAGAAGTGATATATTGAAATAGGAATGTGATATTTTATAATACAGAGAGGTTGGCTGCTTTTTTCTTCAGCCGATCCTTTGTTCCTCACGGCTACAAAAGTAGATCATTCCTTTTTCAGAATGATTTCAGTCTACCAATGATCAATATCAGATTGGGTTTGAGGAGGAATAAGAAGACATCATGTTAATACAAAAGAGTTTTATTGGTACTTTTTTTATTCACAATTGTGTAACAAAATAATATCACAATATTGTATTTCTGGTCGAAGAGAGCCACAGAAAATAATTACTATGGCAGGTTTGATCGCTACACGCAAGCGAGTATACCAAAATGAAATTACAACCATTATTAAATTACTTATCATTCAGTGAAAGTAACTCAAATAATCTAAGTACAACGCATAATTGGTGATTACCACTCATTAATCTAATAACTGAGTTTATGATTAAGTTTGAGCAATTCCTACAGAACAGGAAGTTTTGAGGAATTATCTAGAACAATGGCTAACATAATCTTTAAATTCTGCCTCAACTTTTTTTCCCGTGGACCTAATTCAATTACGTCAGTCTATGATTATACTTCTCATTTCAGATTGACTATTTTGTAATTATGAAACAAGTTTGATTGAGCCTCGATGACTTAGCCGGAGTAATTGACGCTGTACGATCCGGTCCTCCAGTCGAAGTTCGTCGCCGGATGTCCCTTAAAGAGATCGGCGTTGTTGACGGCAGGAGCCGCCGCCTGTCTGTACTGCTGGGGAGGAGGGTTGTACCTCTGTTGCGGGGCCACATACTGTTGCTGGTTGTACTGTTGCTGGTTGTACTGTTGCGGCTGGTTGTACTGTTGCTGGTTGTACTGTTGTTGTTGCGGTTGCTGTTGCTGTTGAGGGAAGTTGTTCAGACGAGTCTGTTGACTGTTGAAGCGATGGGGGGTCGCGACCTCCTTGTAGTATACGCTGGGGTCTTCGCGGTACTGGCCGTCGTCGTAGTCGTCGTTGCCGTAGTCGCTGCTGCGCGCGTTGTTGGTCAGAGTCGGAGGCGGCACGTTGATGCCGGTGCCGGACACTTCGAAGCCGCGCTTGGAGGCGCCGTACTCGACCTCGCGCACCTGGGGGCGATCAGAGGAGGACGATTAGAGTGTGGAGTCACAGCGAGATGATGAGGGCGAGGAGTGGCAGGGACATGTGGAGGGCGATGACAGTGTGGAGGTACGACAAGATGGGGAGGGCGATGGCACGTCATGGTGTGGCAGGGACATGGGGAGGGCGATGACAGTGTGGAGTTACAGCGAGATGGGGAGGGCGATGACAAGTCATGGTGTGGCAATTAGGAGCTTGGGGTGGGCGATGAGTGTTGACTGAGTTAAGGGGGGGGGGGGGGGGGGGGCATAGAAGTACAACATGCATGACCACCCGGGGTGGGCGATCACAATTATACATTGAATCATAAGTAGGAGAGATTATGCAATGTTTCAATATGGATGACGAAGCGGAACTCGATGACTGGCGTTTATTTTGAAGATCAAATCAAAGACAAGATAATTTGAAAGCTAATTATTTTAATTGTAGCGCAAGAATGAAATGGTCACTTACGCTCCCGGTGTCGTCGACGTATCCGTACTTGCCGAACACCTCGCCTGTCGCATGTTTGGTCTCGATCTTGAAGCTGCCGTCGGCGCCCTCATAGCCGTAGCTGTAGGAGCCGTCGTCGTTGTGGCGGTTGATCTGCTTGAGGATGGGCACGGGCGTCGTGGCGTACTGGTTGTTCCTCTGCGCGTGCGCACAGCATGCCAGCGCGGCCAGCGCGGCTAACTGCACATGACAAGCACATCATGACATCACATGCACATCATGACATCATCACATCACATCATGACATGACATCACATGACATCACATGACAAGCACATCATTACATAACATCACAAGCACATCATGACATCACGTGCACATCATGACATCACAAGCACATCATGACATCACGTGCACATGACAAGCACATCATGACATCACAAGCACATCATGACATAACGTGCACATGACAAGCACATCATGACATCACATGCACATCATGACATCACATGACAAGCACATCATGACATCACGTGCACATCATGTCATCACAAGCACATCATGACATCACGTGCACATGACAAGCACATCATGACATCACATGCACATCATGACATCACGTGCACATCATGTCATCACAAGCACATCATGTCATCACAAGCACATCATGACATCACGTGCACATCATGTCATCACAAGCACATCATGACATCACGTGCACATGACAAGCACATCCTGACATCACATGACAAGCACATCATGACATCACGTGCACATCATGTCATCACAAGCACATCATGACATCACGTGCACATGACAAGCACATCATGACATCACATGCACATCATGACATCACATGACAAGCACATCATGACATCACGTGCACATCATGTCATCACAAGCACATCATGACATCACGTGCACATGACAAGCACATCCTGACATCACATGACAAGCACATCATGACATCACGTGCACATCATGTCATCACAAGCACATCATGACATCACGTGCACATGACAAGCACATCATGACATCACATGCACATCATGACATCACATGACAAGCACATCGTGACATCACGTGCACATCATGTCATCACAAGCACATCATGACATCACATGCACATCATGACATCACGTGCACATGACAAGCACATCATGACATCACAAGCACATCATGACATAACGTGCACATGACAAGCACATCATGACATCACATGCACATCATGACATCACATGACAAGCACATCATGACATCACGTGCACATCATGTCATCATAAGCACATCATGACATCACGTGCACATGACAAGCACATCATGACATCACATGCACATCATGACATCACATGACAAGCACATCATGACATCACGTGCACATCATGTCATCACAAGCACATCATGACATCACGTGCACATCACATTCACATCACATCACAGGGATCTAATGGACCGTTTGTTCTTTATCTGTACCTCAGAGAATTAAAAAAGTTAAAAATGAGTTTAAAAACCAATGTCTTCAGTCATATTTGAGGGAATACTTCAATATTGTACTGTATTTGTCGACATCAATCAAATAGCAATTGATAGAGCATCATCATGTGCAACCGTGATGATGGACTTCCGTCCTTCTACCTCTGAGGTCCAGACTTATTTCATAGCTCTTGTCCTTGGTGGAAAACAGTTACTGAGAAATTTGGTTAATCGCTTCACTTTAGAAGATTGAATATTAACGTATTCATCGCATAATGTCCCTACAAGGACAATCCAAAACAATGAGAGCCCGTTTATCAGATGTCAATATTCGAAGATCTTAAAACCGGTTTTACTTGATGAATGCAAATTATTTTGAAAAAATTGTATCGACACAATGTCCAAACGATCCAAGAGTACAATGATATTATTTCAAAAAAGTTCTGAAGGGCTCGACCATTTCCCCGAATGTCTGCTAATTTTGAATGAATTGACTGCGTGAATTGATTCAATGTCCCTACAAGGACAATCCAAAACAATGAGAGACCGTTTATCAGTTGTCAATATTCGAAGATCTTAAAACCGGTTTTACTTGATGAATGCAAATTATTTTGAAAAAATTGTATCGACACAATGTCCAAACGATCCAAGAATACAATGATATTATTTCAAAAAAGTTCTGTAGGGCTCGACCATTTCCCCGAATGTCTGCTAATTTAGAATGAATTGAACTGCGTGAATTGATTCACCGATGTCAACATCTCGTGGGCAGTCAAGTCATTGAGCAGGTTTCACTATCATCTTGCGTAACCCGACACCTCGCAGGCCAAGCCGAATTCTCGTTCCATTTAAATGGCATGTGGAACAACATTCTCTACACAGAATCCAGTAATAGACTTGTATAAAATCACCAATAAATACGTAAAAAAATAATTGCTTAACATTTAGCATTATGACTTGTGTACAGCAAATTCACTGTAATTTGACATTACACATTGCCATTTAAATACAGCTGTGTTTAATTATGTTGTATATATTAGTGTCAAGCTTAAAGCTTTGCCGATAAGACTCGTCATCTGCGGCCCTATTATATAACTTTAAAATTCCATATTCGGTCAGAATGCGATCACGGCCATATGGATTAACATTGCACCAAATTGGATTCACAGAAGCGGGAATTTTAAAGTTATAGAATCATGGCCATCTGACCATCTGATTTTAATATGATTCTGGAAGTTCTAAAAGCTTACAACGTTCTAGATTTATGGAAACAAAATATAATAAAACTAAAATAAGATAACAAAAATATGTTATTAAATCACTGGTTCTGCGGTAATGGCTCCTTGTTTTAGAAAGCGGGCCAAGTGATTTAATCAAAAACGGAACCCAAAATGTCAAAACTTAAAATGTTATTATTATAAAAATAACATAAAACTGACAATTTCCTAGCGGAAAAGCTGAAACTATGAAGATATGGAGATTGTAAAACTAATGGATTATTTTCCAATTGTCCCAAATAAAATGTAAATGGTATTATTTATGAATGTTGTTGTGAAGAATGATGATAAAGAATGATGTTGAGAATGATAATAAAGAATTATGTTAAAGAATGATGATAAAGAATAATGTTAAAGAATGATGTTAAAGAATGATGTTGAAGAATGATGATAAAGAATGATGTTAAAGAATGATGTTGAGAATGATGATAAAGAATGATGTTGAGAATGATGATAAGAATGATGATAAGAATGATGTTAAAGAATGATGATAACGAATGATGATAAGAATGATGTTAAAGAATGATGATAAAGAATGATGTTAAAGAATGATGTTGAGAATGATGATAAATAATGATGTTGAGAATGATGTTAAAGAATGATGATAAAGAATGATGATAAAGAATGATGTTAAAGAATGATGTTGAGAATGATGTTAAAGAATGATGATAACGAATGATGATAAAGAATGATGTTAAGCTGACACTTACAATGATGCGTGCAGAACCCATGTCTCGAGCGACGATACAATGGTACGCGTTGCATTGTGGTCAGCCTTATATAAGTTCACTGGCGACTTCCTCGCGCTCTTCTGGGGGCCTCAAGGTCGACGTCACATCGCCGTCGTCGTCACACCTCCCCTGCGTCACTGTCACAACCTGTCACACATGTTGTCAAGGTTACAACGCAGGGAGGAGATCACAAACCCTCGGTGCACATTCCTAACAGTCATGGAATTGTCGTTACTAGTGTATTAAACTGATATGATAATAATAGGTTTTTAATTTCCTATATAAATTACCCAGTTATACCTTGGTTTGATTGTACAGGAAAAAGCTCAGTTCAAGAATACGGCTGTGCATAAAGTTCACTATGAAAATGCAATCGTCTCACATTAACGGGCTTGAGATACATATCTTGATTTGCCTTTTTCTGTGAAAGCAGGTAAAAATTTACAAACTGATTTAGGAAAAAACAATATAAAATATAACATTATATTATACGTGTTTATGATATCGAAAAAAGAACTTGAACAATGATTAGTTATTATGGGATAGATATATATATTTTTTAAATTAAGCTGAAACAAATGATTGGGAAAGTGCAAAATGATCAAACGGACACCTGACGTCAAAGTTTTGTATAAGTCGTGTATGTAGACTGATTGTCGTCACAATTCGTTTTTTTCACTTCAATGATGAATGGTAGTCGATAATTCAATACGAGATTTGTCATTGAAAATTACAGATGTCGAAAGTAAACGAAGTGTTTTCAATTAATTATTAATTATTTTTGATCTAGTTTTTTAAATGAATAGAAAAAAGGTGAAGGATATTTCCCTATCCCCACTCACACGATCTCACTAGCAGTACAAATGGGGATAACATGTCATCACGGTTTAGTACCATGTGACAACTCGTTTTCGGTCATCAGACAGGACCTTCTGATCTGATGAACCTGTTGCTATGTTATTTCTGTAAAATTGCTTTTGAAGTTGCTGATATCAGGCAACATCGCCGTCAGGGACCATGTAAACAGGTCACATGGTCCATCTATTGAGAGACCCCCCTCCCCCCCCCCCCCCTTCCCCACATTACATCACATATGATAACATTGAAACATGGAACGTAAAGAAATCAAATAGGAGGTGAGATAGGGGTGCAATTTTTTTTTTTTTTAAATACTGATGATTATAAATAATGAGTACAAGTTGTGGGTATGCGTGTCTTTCGCACAAATTACTTCACAAATCAAAATACAAAATTCCAAGAAATCCGTCAAAAATAAAGAATTACGACAATTTTTTGTAATGGGAAATTTTTAAAACTAAAAAATTCCAATTGATCAAATAGGAAATACATAATGTATTTGTAATTATTTTCTGAGTTTTCAGTTGAGTTGTCAAATTGTCCAATGAAATCAGAAGACATTATTGCACCATTGGTCTGTTTTTATTTCAGCACCCATCTGGCACCGATGTCTGCAGTATCTGTTCTTGCATTGAGATTGTGTAAGATACTGATGGATATGTTTTGGCAGATTAAACAGTGTTTTGTCACAAAGAAGTCTGGTGACAATCCTGTAGGAGGGTGAAGGTCTTGCTCTGTCACTTGGAACTAAGTGCTACGTTGACCCGGTCAGTCCAATGTCTTGTATTGGCTCACGTCGCAATCGTTGATCCGATTCGTCGGCTTATCCAACATGACACAACATGACACAACATGACACAACATGACACAACATTGCTAGCCTCAAACACTAATTCAACATTTATACAAATAATAAATATATTTAGGAATATCATCTACATTTATAATGAAGTAATGCAAGAGGGACGAATAGAGAATGATATTGCAATGGGCTAATTTGTTGGATTGTTTTGAACTTTTGGTTGTCATAAAAGGGGGGGGGGGGGAGATACCTAATGGGATGCAGCGGTGCAATTTCAAGTACTTTCTGTTTCACGAGTTTTCATACTAAAAGATTTGCATCAAGCTCTCGAAACTAAAAAAACCACATACGATCTGTTACAAAGTTTTAACTACAACCAAGTGTTCCTTGATATCATTTGGTGAGTTTTACCCGAGGTTTTCAAAATTCTGTGTATTCGAAAACATAACTCACATGACACTTTTAAACCCGCTTGCGTCCCCCATTGTACCCTCGACCTGAAAGTAATTTACAACTTTCCTACAATAATACTCATTATTAGCCTTATCTTTGAATTGAATTAAATGGAGTTCACTTAATTTAAATAATTCTAAAACTGGAGAAGTCTACGATCTCTATTTCCCGAGTATAAACGTGTGAAAAAACAACCACTTGTTGCGCATTTTACACACTTTTGTTCTGACCGCTTCCTACTTCGCCTATACATAATATTATCCAAGTCTTTTGTACACAGCTATTAACAACAATTAGGTAAGTCATTTGTAAGAAATTAATTTGCTATTACAAAACCGACTAATAAACCATTTTTATGCCACGGAAATGTCAGAACCAAGTAATATTATCTCATGTGTATTCGAGCAAGAAGGTATGATCCCATCAAATCTCAAGAAAATCACGGTCAAATACAAAACAAACAAGACTCGCGTTCGTTGTGATTTCAGCGTGACCAATTCCCAACCATTCAAGATTCATCCATCTTTTAGAAATAACCTCTGCAGTGTCGAAATGTTTCATTCAACAAACAATTCTCCACGCATGTCCTCCGACACACGTTGATCTTATTATTGATCACGTGATCAGAAGACCGCAGAAGTAAAGTAAGGTCACCGAGAACTCTCACCTTGATATTGAATACATTAGACCTTCATTCTTTGGTCACTTGCTTTTTTACAAAAAGTTATTATTATAAAAACTTCCCAGAAAATGCGAAGGTTAGGCTTACAATAGGATGTATTGATCGCTGGGAAAAGAAAGTTTCATATATAAATGTAATAACTTGGGGAAATTTATTCTTGTTTTTGTTCTCTGATGATTCTGATTTGACACGCTACTTTTCAAGGATTTGAGCTCATGTCAATCAAGCTATTCATAAGGCCAATGCTTTAGAAATTCATGGGATAAGACCGTATTGATTGGAACTAATTAAGAGGAATAACATAGGAATTCAACGCGGATGTTTTGTAAAATCAATAAACTTGTTTTGGTTAATTTCTTCCTGTTTCAACATAAGATTCCAAAGTCTTCACAAGGCTGACAAACCCTCAAGCTATGACGTCAGTGTATTTAGAAACAAATTAGAATGTTTCACAAATCAATGGGGAATTAATTATTCATAATTCAATACATTATCCGCTTCAAGACAAATCGTGAAATGTTTACATTTTTATTTTAAAAAAAAGTCCATAGAAAATGGGAGTGCATTGAATGTTCCCCCGATCTAGCCGATATTCTAGGTGTTACGACTCTCTGTTCTGCAACTAGGCTAGGTGACATATGAGTTTCTGTACCTCAGAGGTAGAAGGTCCGAAGTCCATTTCAATGGTTCTTGTGGGGAGCAAACCAGTAATTATGCCTTCATCCAATTCCAATCTATTTCCAATGGTGACACCTTAAATTGTTTGGGAACACTGCAATGAAATTGTTGCCAAATTGCAATTGAAAGAGCTCTATTACATGATTCCAAAAGTATGTATAAAAATCGATAACATGGACGTCTGGCCTTTTACCTCTGAGATACAGATTTATGATAATAAAGAATGTATATGGATAGATGGTGGGAAGGAGGCTGTCGTAGCCACAGTAGAGAACCCTCCCAGCATTTGCCTCTCGACTGAGAAAACTGAGAAAATGCCTCAGTCGAGCCCAGTGTGCAAGATGAAGAGAGTATTTGGCTGATAATGTAACAATTTTACAATTTATCTTGCCAATAACTAATATTCAAAATCCGCAGTAAGTGTTGAAAGTAAGAACCACACGTAACACAACTTGTGATCTAAAATGTCGATTTCTCTGTGTTGTTTTTAGTCTCTGAAGCCTTTTTGTTAACACTTTCATATTAATTAAGGCTTTATTGGTTTCAATCTCTTGAAACAGTCTGATTCGTTTAATATTTCATTTATACCAATTCGTATGCAAGAATGCACATGTCGTAATACTGCATCTAGACTGCAGACGTGACTGATTGAGAATAGGGGAAGGCGGGGCATAACGGGGTTTCACGTTTAAAAGGGCAACACTTCCATATTTGCATACAAACACATTAAAAAATGAAAAAAATGTAAAATAATGCCGTTTCAGGACAAGTAAAATGTCAGAGACCCCTAGATCTAGATACAATAAATGGATTAAGTGATCACTTCAAACTTTCCTTCCTATTCCACTGGAAGTTTCCATAAAACTCAGTACGTACACTCAAGTATTAACAAATGAAAAACGGTATTTGAAAGCAATGGATTAGTCGACAAAAATGTGATGGCATCAACCGATGAAGCTATTACATCGATAATAACAGGTATTGATTGTCAAGGAACCTGACCAGGAGTCCTATTCTAGATTTTTTAAATTCCCAATTCTGATGGAATTCGATTCCATACAATGTTAATTCATATGGCCGTGACCAGATTCCATCAGAATTGAATTGGGAAAACGTTCTAGAATAGGCCTCCAGCAGCCAATCCGTTTCGTTCAAATACCGTTTTTTTATTTGTTGGGTGTACATCAGAATTCTACAGCAATTGAGTCTAGGGATGCCGTTCCATTCTTCTTGTAGATCTCTATAACCCTCATTGTGTCTCATCCGCCCGTCTGTGTAGTCAGTTGGTAGAGCCCTGGTTCGACCAGAGTTTCCATATCGTGGAGAAACAATGTTCAATATGCCATTGATAACGTAAAGAACCCTCTGATGATGTTCTGACACAAAGTGTTATCACGTGACAGTCTGGACCAGTGGTACTCAACCTGCGGCCCGCGGGCCGCATGCGGCCCGCCGGACTAATTTTTGTGGCCCCCCAGTTGATGTTTCAAATACCTATTTATTCACAAATTGTGTACACTGTGAAAATAAAATGTGAATTTAAAAAATTAGATTTCTCGTTTCATTTGGGAGAAAATTTGAGAGTCGTCATGTTATTATCCACGCATCAGGCTGAAAATGCGACGAAAGCTAAATGTAACTACTAACTTCATCTTGTTGCAACGAAAATGAAACCAATTTACCTATTCCGAAAATAATAAAAGAGTGTATTGTTTTGGCGTGTGAAACATTGTTCGATTAGTTTCCTAATAAACAAGACGCTGAATGAAGCAGGCACGTAGGAAGCATACTGCAGGGTGCTAGCTGACTGACCCCCACTCTCCATACAAAATTAAGTTTAGCGTCCCAGAATCCCTTTTAAATTGTTTAATTCTTTAAAAACCGCCCTGCTGGGCAAAGGTTGAGGGGCTGCGCCCCCCCCCCCCCCCCCCCCCCCATGATCAGAGCAGTTTCTATAAGTATCTGGAATGAATCAACCTGATCAACAAGACACTGAATGTACTTTATTGATTATTGTACTTTTTTGTTAAAAGTGAGGCCCGCCAATAAAAGCAAATTTGTAATATTGGCCCGCAAGTCAAAATGGTTGAGTACCACTGGTCTGGACCATCATGACGAAGAATGAAGAAGAACGGTAGGCATAGTGTGACGTGAGATGTGCAGTCGGCTCACCACTCGGATGGCAAACTGTAGAACAAAAATGTATCTTTAATCTAAAAAAAAACATTGCTTCGTTTTATTTAAATGTGACTTTTATTATGATGGCGAAAGAATGTTGCCATGTAAATTACCTCGATTCTGCTTTAAATTAGTGATTCTTAAAATTATGTGATTTTCATTAATCTACTTGCATGTTTTAAGGTAATTAAATAGGGCTGATATCCCGGGGGCGGGGGGAGGGAGGATTAAGTTCCCCCTCTCCCCCACACATTTACGTAACTGCCCATCGCACAGGGACGAAATGTCATCTTTCATCACTCATTGTAACGCGTTGATGAGCGAGCACAGATACGTGCAACATCCAACCATTCATGATACGATTTTCATTGCAACTTTCCAATGTCTATGTACTCTTGTTTCTGGAAGAACTGGACTTGTGTCGTGACTTCTATTATGTACTTTTTCAAAAATATTTTTACATCTCTGTCTAAACTCTTAAAATGGCGACAAATCTGTAAATACTTGACCATTTGGGTTTAAAATGAGTAAAATATGAGATAATGTTGGTCTTGATCCATGACCAGCCATGACTGTTTTCCGAACAATCGGAAAATTTCTTTTAAACTTGAACCAATTGGAGCATTTGGCTGAAGTTTTGTCAAAATTTCAAATTGATCGGACCAACCAATCAGAAGATAATTTTAATTCGAATTTGAATAAATCAACGAAACTAATTTTTGTTGTGACAGTGACCTAATTTGATGTCTAACATAACACAGTATCGCCCTCGGTATTCCTGTCTATGATCTGCCGAAGACTCATACCGTACCGAACCCGACGTATGTGTCACTGGACCACTCCTTGATCCCTGCTCTAGATATCTTCCCGCCTCCTGAATGTAAATGTCAAGGCTGCTGTGGTCCATTGCATCCGATGGGATGATGGACAGACCTCGCCTCGGATGGTCTTGGCCCTCAAGGAGGAGGCTTCCGGCTTCCACAGCTCTTGGAATTACAGGTTCTAGGCGAGGTGTTGCTTCCGGTAAATGACAACAAGTGATTATTAACAACTGGTGACGTAGCGGTAAGAGAAGCCCAGCCCGCGGACTTCTGGTTAAAAAACAGGTGAAAAAGGAGTGTTAAAAAGTAAAACTGACTGATAATAGTAATTAATCAACATTGCATTACCTAGCAATTATTCAGTGAAATAATGACACAGAGTATAATGTTTTATAAAATATAAAATTTAGTTCCTAATATCCTTGGCCATCCACAGGCGAGGGGGACTTGCCCGCCCGGGAATTATAAATAATAATTTGAGAGTTTTTATTTATTTACCTATTTCAGATTATTTGGACTGTTTTATTTTATTTAACCTATTTGTTCCTTAAAGTGTGTCCAAAACGCACTAAAATGCACTGATTCCAGAGCTATCGTGCTGGACAAGAAGGGCCCCTCCCCTCCGCCATAGACCACAATTCATTTTAAAATCCATCTAAGTTCAATTTCAAAATTCTCATAGTTTTTTCTAAAAATAAAATAAGTGTACATACAACTCCAATATTTCTTTATTGTATATTTAAATCACGATAAACCATAATATCTGGACTCGCTCGAAGTTGACTTCTCCTTACACTCAGTAAAATCGCAGAACACACGGACTTTAAAGGTAGCATTAGCCACATTTTGAATTTATTTGAAGAGCTATTCTAAATCACTTTCCCCCATAATTTCAGTTGTCTTTTAGAATGAAATAACTCAACATTGCGACAGATTCTATCAAGTCTCGTATCTCTCCAGGCAAATGATTTCGCTTTTCCTTATCCTTGACTTTCGCCTTCCGAAATCGATTATTGTGTTTGTTACACTTGCATTAATTATTCGAGAACTAGATCTCGATCCAGTTTGTTTTTTACCTGGTTAGTGGTTTTACATAATTACTAGTCGAGTAGGTTCGTCGCCTGGTGGTGCTGCTGTCTGGTTGGAAAAGCTGCAACTAACTAGTAGAGCGCTTGACACATTTCACCGACAGATCGCGCTCAACTCTGCATTCAAAGCAACAGTTCTCTACGCCTGATTCTTAGGCAACCAACCAAACACTTATCTTGATTTTTCTTCTGTTTTTCTTCTGTTATACTAATTTTTCATGTGCATTCCATGTCAGTAACTGAAAAGATCAGCAGGGCCCTATTCTATAACTTCAAAATTCCCGATTCTGCTGGAATCCGATTCGGTGCAATGTTAATTCATATATAGACGTGAATCGGATTCTGGTCGAATCGGGAATTTTAAAGTTATGGAATCGAGCTCCAGGGAGACTTCCCACCCAAGGAGATTGTAGTATATATATTTAAAACCTGCTTGGTCCCTCCATTGCTGAATGTAGTATTTTTTACATTAAAACTGAATACTGTTTGTACATTTATGTGCGCGTATCATTTGCATTTATATTGTGATTCTCCTGAAAAATATTTATGGGATTAACTATTTTAGTTTGTAAACAAAAGAGCAGAGCAAGTTGGTCCACGGAAAACCCTCTGGTTCGGAGTTCGATTCCAGCAGCTTTCCATCTGACCGAGGTTTCTCGTTTCCCACCGTTTCTTCATCATCTTCATAATCATTCACACGGCGCCATTGGCCTATAGCTGCAGAACAGTGCGACGTTAAGCCCCACTGGCAAGATGATTGAGTCACGTGACCGGGTTGAAATTACGTCGAGACTATGTTATGATGGAAAGTGTATAAAAACTTAGATCACATCCATCCGAGTGTGTAAAGAATATTTCCAATCAAATTGAAACTGTGCCACAAGATGATGGTAAAAAAGAAAAAAACGGATTGATATTCTAAGAAGCCTGAAGAAGATACCTTCTGGAACGATTTGGTGGTAATTGTAGTTATTATTCTAATCACATGAAATGCATCCCTTTTTGTTGAGTTCGTTGGCATCTAAGTCATGAACGTCATAAGGGGAGGGGGGGTGGTGGGGGGGGTGGGGGGGGGGGGGGGTGCGATGTGTTTTAGTTTGACTACTACGCTGGTCCAGAACGCATTGCCCCGAGGAAAGCTTTTGTTCAGTACCAAGCATTTTGATGCGGTTGGGACGTTGTTCTACCTTTGAATATTTTAAATATTCAAAGCAAGGATATTTCGGATATTTCGATATATTTCGAACTTTTTTGTCTGTAAAGGGATTTCGTCGCAGGGTTATCGTGAAAGACAATTAAAAGCTAAATCTATAGTTCAATCAACTTGTAATTACCCACTAAATATGTTACAACTGGAATTGAGCGCTTCATGCGCGCTAGGAATGCGCGACGCCCCCGCATCTGCCTGACTTAACACCTCCGCCGGAATGTCGTCGCGTCGGAGAATCCCGACCCGAGTGTTCCGGTGAAATGCAGTTACCTCATCGCCACGCGACCTCTGCCATGAGCATGACAATGGCGGCGAGATGTCGCTGGCGAATGAGAACGGAATCGCTTGTTACGTGATGTAATTATGTCGTTTGCATATCTTTCAACGGATTTCTTCATCCCGATCAACTTGGCTGGCGACTGCACGCTGCTGACAGTCGGAATTCATGTCGGCTTTATCGTCGTCAAGGATTCCATTCCCTCTGCTGACTGAGGCCTTTTCGTAGCTTTCCTCAGTCGAGAGTCCATATCAGTGGCTTAACTTCAGATTTCCCCCCACTCTATCAACACTCTTATCAGTCAGGAAGGACGGCAGTGGGAATTGAACCCGGTACCTCCTGGGTACAAGTGAAAAGCTCGCCAGAGCCAACTTGCTAGGAAAGTACCAATGTTTTGAACAGTAACAGGCATTTTTTAAATTATATATTGTCCACATGAAAGAGCCTGGGTGATTTTAGTCCTGTAATCAAACCAGGGGTCAGACTCACAAAAAGTATTATCTGCTAATACGTAATCTTTTGATTTAATACCAAAAACACCATGTCAAATGAAAGATAGATAGGTTAATTTATTTTTTAGCAGTTCTGCTATTAAAATATACATAAGTACTTACATAAAATACATATTGTTGAATATACATTCATTGTCAAAACACAATAAAATATAATGTATAACAATAAAATACATAAATAACACTGGAACAGCAGATAAAGAAAAAGAAAAGGGTAAATAATATCAAAGATAGTACGTATTAGGAGAAAATACTTTTCTGTGGATCTGGCCCCAGATGTACAGCTCTTACCTGTTTAAAAATATATTTGCAGTGAAGTGCCCATTAAAAGTGCAGTCTTGCACTGTAAAACCCCAATCGTAATGGCTGGAAGCAAGATTAGATCACCCATCCCAGCACTAAAGCATGGAATTACGTTACAATGTAGTGCAACTAGCGGGTGTATTGCTGTGGTTGATCTTCTAATGAATCACATGCAATGCAGTCCTGCACGTAGTCTGTTCAAACAGGATCACGACGTCAAAAACTTCGTCCTTCATTTGTTGCAAATATATGTTATTTTGTCTCCAATTTAATTTGCGTTTCAGTCGAAGACAATAAAAGTGGTAAAATTAGTGAGTCTATGGAAATATCTGCCCTTGCTTTGCGGACTCGAGAGCGTTTTGTCGATGCATTGTTTGATTTGAAGACTGCTTTTCCTGTCTTTATATAATGCAAGGTCTTTTCTCATGAGTCTTATTGACATAAAGCAGTAACATTTCCTACTTTAATATTTATGAGAATTCGAAATTGTACCAGTTCAGATTAAAGTGCATTTAAAGCTGGGTTCCCATACTTCGCATCGAATTCGCTTCCGGTTCGCTTCGCTTTCGCAAAATGGCTACCTTTTAACAAAGGAAATCGTCCATGTTTACATTCGCATGTTCACTTGTTTCGGTTTCGTTTCGGATTCGTCAAAGTTAAAAATGGCTCAACTTTAACGAAACCGAAACACGGGAACATGCGAATGTAAACATGGACGATTTCCTTTGTTAAAAGGTAGCCATTTTGCGAAAGCAAAGCGAACCGGAAGCGAATTCGATGCGAAGTATGGGAACCCAGCTTTATTACTGTCAAACCACACACTGACATCCCTAAGTGCATTATTGCAAAATATAAAATTCATTTCACATCAGTTAACAGTGGAAATCGCCAAATTAATATACATGACTGATTTTTCAGTGCACTATTAGAACGACGTAATTAAAGTTAAGTGGGCATTCAAGGAATACAAGGATGCATGTGGCTCAATACAGACCTAATCAACTGTTGACAGTTTGTGTGAAAGATTTTAACACGAACGTAAAGAAAAAATAACTTTTTTTTAAGAATTAATCTTCTCCAAATTCTGTACGATATTCAAAATGTAATTTGCATCATTGTGAAAAATTACATAATTTATATTCATAGTTTGCAAGAACTTTTTTTGTTTTATATCAGCAATGCACAATTGTTGAACATTCCACCTGAGGACGGACATTACGTTGGCACGTTGACGGGTCAGATTATAACTTTATTGAGGTAAATCGATGTATTTGTGTAATGTGAGTGATTCCACTTCGTACTAAAGATATCTCTGGAGCCTGTACAATTTCCCAGGTAGGTAGCCATTAACTATAAAATATCGTCAAAAAAAACAGAGAATCACAGCTATTCTGCGTGCCATCAAGATGGTAGCAGGCAACAATGAGATTGCAACACGGGCAAACTATGAATTAATATTATAATAGTTCGAATCCATTTTAATGCTCTCGTCTATTGCACGGTCAAAAGTTTTATCAAATCAATTTTGATCAAAACTTTGGCTCAAAGATATTTTATAATTTTAAGTATTGGATTTCACAAGACAAACTGAAGCAACTTTATGAAGAAGGTCGCGAGGGAGAATCGAACACGGACCTATAATCTCCCTTTGTACAGAATTCCTGGCCCTAAATACTATCGATATGACTGATGAACTTCTTGATTGACTTTTGAAGACTGAGAACACTCTCTCTGGGCATCATCTTTCCCCTGTCAGGTGTGATAATGAAGAACCTTCTCGTTGTCTTCTTGACTGATTATTCTCCCGTATGTAAGAACTAACAAGATGCCTGACCGAAGCGAAGCCCCACATGAAGACGGTGTATCCAACAGTAATTACATCACTCACTGACCATTGGTTTCATCTTCACAGGTCTCGACATATTAACTACCACTTTAACAAATCGCTTGAATAAATTCTGCATTCCTCAGTCTTGAAGTCTTGATTCTCACTTAGCTAATGAGTCAGGAAGAGTTGTATAATCACGTGACTTTAATCACCAACATGTTTTGCCAAGAGAGCTGGAAGAAACGTATATCTAGCATTTACACACACAAACACCTCTCTTTCTTTACTAATTTCTGTGGTTATATGAAATAAACGTATTGTGAGCGTAGCGAGCGTTATGCTACAATATTTTTTTTTGCCTGCACTGCACTGCACTGCCCAGATCAAACCGTTCAACCAACCAATCGATCTGCAATTTAGTACACACTAATGTCAGATGAGTGGTATCTTGTTTAGGTTTAGAACATGACCATGTAATGTATTGAAAATTAAAATTGGGACCGTTTTACTGATGAATATCAAATTTTGCGGGTTCATAGGGATAAACATTTTCGGTGGTTTTGTCGAAATTTCCAGATTAATCTTTCCTTATCTTCAAAAGTGATTGATATTTTATGAGCATTTGATGCGTTTCTGGATTTTTTCGTCAAATTTCTTTAAGGAAATTTCAAATATTTTATCACTTGCTCCTTCGACTCATTTCGTTTCGGCTTTTTCCAAGGTCTATAGAGCAGAAACTTAAAAACGCACATCAAATCTCATGCAATACGAAGCCTCGCTCATCAACGCGTTACACAGAGCGTTTTCTTAGTGTAACAGTGCTTGAAAGTATAGGAAATGTGAAAATAATCTTCACTAAAATGCCTCATTAATCCTCATTTATCATTGCTGCCAAGTAGATGGACGCACTGTGAGTGAAAACTATAGTTTTACAAATGTTTTACAAATAACAGTGATCGATTTTACAGTGCCGAGTATTACAAGGAAGTGTATCCATTGACGCATCAGAGGATTACTATTCTGGTTTCTTGACAAAAACGCCCTTCAGGGAAAATAAATTGCGGTTTATACAAAGCATGAAACCCCAACACATGCCTGTTTATTACTCACTTGATACGGAGTCACCGCAACTGGCAGTTTATTTATTATGATTACTGTAAACGGTAAAGTAAGTATATCAGTTGTCATTACCAAATAGCTGAAGTATTCAATTATCTCAAGGTTTAAACGCAATTTCATTGATTCCATTATCAAATTGTTACATATTTCACTCTAAAGCTTCCGGATTTCCCAATTGATTGCAATTAATGTAAACTATCCGGTATGCATTGAACACGTGATCGTTGATTGAGTTGCAAAGAATGAATTGATCACCACTTAGCTTTTATGATTATGTGAGAGTGGAGTTAAAGAAATGTTTGCGTATTTGTTGTGACCTACGTTTTGGTTTGCCCTTATGAAAATATCTGAAATCATCACTGATGGATTTTTTGCGAAAATGAGTATTGTGACTTTTAGATGAATTTCCTTGGGAAAGATGGCGACATTCAGTCCGAAAGTGAGGGAATAATATTCAGAGTTGAGATTCTTTTATTTGTCGTGAAAGTTCTTTACTGTAAGATTTCGTTTGGGGTCTGTTGTCTATAGGGTAGTTTCATATTTTCATCCAGCGTCACAGCTGACCACAATAGCACTAAAGGCCATGCTTTAAATAATAGGCAATCATCATTTTCATTTATTTCACTTCCTTTCCTTGTTTTATGTTATTACATTTCTTCCTTTCTTTTTAGCATATTCCTTGCATCCCAATCGAAAATGTGCCTGCCCCTCAGTGAGTTAGAGATCTGTTACCTAGCAACCATGATGAAACTATCACCTAAATTACACCACCTGCTATTATATTCATAACATGAAGGTAGTTTAATTTCAGTTTATACTACTGGATTGTAAATTAAGGAGGTATTAATGAGGTACCAATTTTTTATATTTACCAAAATAAAAAATTATATTGGACATTTTCAAAAAAAAACATTTTAAGAAAGTTATTCTAAAAAATAAAATAGCATTATGTTAGAATGCATTTAATCGCATTATTACTAAGTGCACAGACTAATTAGTGCGTCTGTGCATATTGCGAATATTGCATTTAGTTGCATGTACCTTTTGTTTTGATGTGGATGCTATGAAAGATGTATCCACGCGTCTTAATACTGATAAACTAAATTAATATACGACACTAGCGAAAACGCAGTAATAACATTCATTAACACTGAAACTAGTTTTCTTAAAGAATTCCAGTTAATTAGTGAATGTTTTCACAATCAATATTCACATTTCATATCCCGTTTTATTGAATGCATTAAGAATTGATGCGGACGCAGATTAGGACCTGTTGCATTAATATCGTAACTCAGAGCAACCTTAACTGCGTAGTTTGGTCCAGTGGGAGGAGAGGAAGGTAATCTCTTGCTTTATGTTGCATCTGGCCATTCAATTCAGATGGTATCTTAATTTGCAAGTCAATTTAATGGAACGCACCGGAGGGCCATAAGAAACTTGATCCAATCATGGCCAATAAATACATTATTATTTTATTGAAAATGTAATTGTTTTAGAATTAAGTTATCAGTGAGGGTATTTACTGGTTCAGGTCGTAAATTATTTTTAAAAAATGTACTTGAGAATTTATCTTTCAGATCCATGATCATGTCCAAGATCTTCATTAGTTTTTGTGAACCTAATTATCTGAATGAATACATTCAAATTTTAAAAACATCTCTTGATTCTTAGTTAAATTAAGCTATGTTTATTTGTCCGATTTTTAATATAAAGTTCTTCTTTCTTGAGGAGTTTCAGTAAAAGTATGTATTTTAGTTAATCGTGCTTTTTTATGTTTTATATGGCATAGATGTTACAAAAATAACCATTGTTACATTGTTATTTTTTATTGTTTTAGTCAAACGGCAAATGCTGTGAAGCTCATACTTATTTAGAGTATCAGTAAACATAACATATAAACCGTTACGTCCATTCTCCCGATCTGTGGCACACTTTTTGAATTGTGTAATCAAGCTCTATCAATTTCCATTTGACATCAGCAAATACAGTTTTATTGAAGTATTTAAAAAAATACTCGGGTCACCATTACAAATATGATTGGAGGAAGACATAATTACTAATGGTATTTGAGCTCACCTCAAGAATCATTGAAACGGACTTCCGGCCTTCTACCAATACCTTCTTTTAATGGTAAAACAGAAATAACAGAACATTCAATGACTGAAAATGAAACATTCGCAGCTTCACATTCAGGTCTTCCACCCAGGCCAGAGGATCAGGAGTAGCAGGATGAATGTGGCAACGTCCTGGTGAATGAGTGATATGGTTCAAAAAATTGATAAATATTTCCAAACACGAATAAAATGTCCGTAAAATGTTAAGAACTTTTACGTTAACAAAAGATTAGTCTGAAAATTGACAACAAAAGAATCACCTAAAATATTGGTCTTGAAGACCATGCAAAATTTGAAGTTGATCGGTAAAACTGTCCCAATTTTAATGATCAAAAAATCACCGGATCATATTAAAAAAATATAACGAGACCGTTTAGATTACATTATTATGTGGACAAATTTCCAGATCGATTTTTTGAACGGTTTGACCTGGGTGTTACAAAATAAAGAACTCTGCTCGTGCACTCATAAAAGTGCGGCACCACGAATCAGATAAGTCCAAACCATCTTGATGATCCGCAACGCAAGTCCCACACGATGCAGACAGACTGGGACATCGGATACGCAACGCAACGGTCAAGCATCGTATGCTAATTCCCTATCTTGACATCGCACACTCCAAGTCTCGCGCAGTTAATTGAATCAATTGAGAGTTTTCAAATCAACGCGAGTGGGCTGAGAGTTTCCTTGAAGAGTCGAGTTTCATGTGCGAGGTTCACTCTGACGTAGGTGGGCAGAACAAGCCAGGTCAGAGTAATTATGGGCTCCTACTTCTAGAATGTAATTCGTAATTTACATAAAGTTTTGAATATTTAAATTATTAAAATCATACGTAATTAAAGAATGCGGACATTATTGTTGGTGAACAGTGAAATTTCACCCGACAGAATTGCAAACTCTTGACTCGTAAAGGGCAAGATTGTCATGAGATCATGAGGTCCATTGGTTTAAAAGACAACGCTTTTCCGGAAAAAGCTACCTGGAAAATATGAAAAATTACAACCTGAAGTTAATCCTCACGAATCTTCACTGGATACAGGAATATTATTGTAACAGTTTCGATTACCAGCTCCGAATCATCGTAATTGTACACTACAATGTTTACAATGTTTCATAAAAAAGTGCAGTCTGAAAAAAAATTAAATAATTTAAAACAAAACTTTAAAATGTTCAAATCTGCATATTTCAAATTTTTTCCCTTTAAAATTCTACTTGTGGAGTCTTTGTAATCTGTTCATGATAACAAAGAAAATGAAACTTGAAACTTGAAAGTGTTCAGTCGGATTAAATCTCACATCCTTATGTCTGCCAACACCTCAACTCTTCCCAGGACGAACTCCAGTCTCATTCAAATGATCGAGATTGCCGAGTGATCTGCTTACTAATTGGACGCTTGTTCTCCACGCCAGAGATAATGCGATCAGTGAATGACATGTTTTAGAACACAAATGTGCGGGAGGTTCATCAGATTTAATTGCATTCAGTTTAATCAAATAGTTTTCCTTCACAAATAGAACTGAGATTAGGAGTTAGGTTGGAAACGGACCAAGTTAGCTCAGGCAAAAGCTCTGGACTTGCACTCAGGAGGTCTCGGGTTCGATCGATATACAGTGGTCGACATTTCACTGGGGCTTTTCGTGCTGTCTCACTCGAGAGGGAAATGATGGGCAGGGGATCTACTAATAGGCCCCGACGATGATATTTCATATCATCATCGCCTATTCATTCATTCGTCGGCGAATAGTGCAACGTTATATTATTAATGAGCGATCACCGATATGTGCAACATATCCAACCAAACACGATCTACTCAATCTAAGATAACGATTTTAATTGCGGAGAGTTCCAATTTCATACTCCGGAGTAATTGAATAACGGAGTACCGTGAATTTGGTACTTTTCGATAAATCTCTTCTGACAGCTATTTCCAACAAGTCTAGGTAAAACTTGACTACCTAGTTGGGCTGAAATGTGTAAAATATGAAATAATGTTAGTCTTGATCGCCAAGGAAAATATTACTTAAGTTAAGCGGAACATTTTAATTTTCGACCAATGGGAAGTTTTTTTGTTAGGTCAAACGGTGTGAGCTACAGTCCATTTTCATTCTCAAAATCTCTAGGTGGTTAATTTTAAGAGAATGATATTATGTGTGCAAAATTTTAGCTCGATCGGAAAAACAACGTGACCTGTGGTGGCGTAAGGCAAAAATCAGAGAAAGTGTCCAAAAGCTACGAATTGAGACGCTCGTTCAATGAAACAGGAATTTCAGCAACATCTGTTATGATCTTCCGAATCTTATGAGTATAATAAAATGAGAACTCCACCTTGTTTATCTACCTATCAATTAAACTTCCATTAACATAATCAGTCTAGTCACAGTTTGTTTTTGCTTTCTTCTCGGCAGTCCGCGGCAATTAACTGACTCGTTTACTAATTAACAATTCCTTGATTAATTGTTGACTTTATAAAAAGATGCAGTTGATAAATCTTTCACAGTTTATTGTATTGTATTGTATTGTATTTATTTATTTAGCCTTCATAGGCTATTGTATACATTGGTAGATTATAAATACATGGAAGATACAACTTACATAATATAACAGCAGTTAAAGATACTAATAAGTATTTATACTAACAATATAATACTTAAATACTTAAATAATCTAATTTACTAACAGTAATACATATTGTAGATTATTCCAATGGGAAAATATCCCGAACATGGGCAGCACATAATTCTCTAAATATTTTTACATTTACCTCCTTTTTTATTTCATTTCCTAATTTATTATAATGTCTTATACCTGTATAAAATATGGACCTTTGCGTCCTAGTCTTATTTGCTCTAGTCACATTTAAATCATTGGCACTTCTTGTATTATATCTAATATTTACACTTTCATCCTTCTTACAATACTCCAGGTATTCAGGCAAATCGCCATTAACTAATCTATGAATAAAAGTTAATGAATTAACAGCTATTCTTTGTTCAACTGATAATAACTGGAGAACATCCAACATTTCTACTCTATGCGTTCTCTTATCACATTTCAATATAACCCTACATGCTTTGTTTTGTATCTTTTGCAGCATATCTAAACATTTTACATCAATTCCCCATAGAAGCGTACTACAGTAGTCTACATGAGGTTGCACAATAGTATTATAAATTAACAACTTTGTTTTCTTAGACAGATAAGTACCTATTCGTGCTAAGAAACCAACCTTTTTCCCCATTTTTTTTGCAATATACTCAACATTTTTTGTCATATTTAAATGTTGATCTATAATAACTCCTAGATACTTAAATTCATTAACAAATTCCAAATACTCATTTTCAATTACAATCCACTTATTCTGTACATTTCCATTTACTGTCATGAATTTAGTTTTGGCCATAAGTGATGAAGTTACAAGCATACATTTAGTTTTTTTCACATTGAGTTTGAGTTTATTAAATCTAAGCCACACACTGAACTTTGCTAGAGCCACATTTACTGATTCACATACTTCACTTAATTTATGGCCGGACATATATATCAGAGAATCATCAGCAAAAAGATTAATATTAACATGTTCATCAATACTAAAAACATCATTCATATAAATTATGAACAGTAAGGGACCTAGTACCGATCCTTGAGGTACACCATATTCAACAGTCAGTTCTTCAGACATACCACTACCAAATCTAGTTTTCTGTCTTCTGTTACTAAGGTAACTTTGATCCACTTTAATGCTTGACCTTTAATACCATAGTTTTCTAATTTGTTTATTAATATTGATCGATCTATTGTCTCAAAAGCTCTCTTGATATCTAGAAAAATAGCAACAGTAAATTTATTATCATCCCTCTCTCTCAACCATTCTCTCAATCACTACTTGTATAGCAGTTTCACATGAATGATTATCCCTAAATCCAGATTGATATTTATGAAACAAATTATTAACATTAAAATATTCCTTTAACTGTTCATATACTACTCTCTCGAGGATCTTTTCATAGGCTGGTAGCATGTTTATTGGCCTCAGTTCTTCAGGTAACGT